>JAJGRW010001152.1:0-47796 GCA_025461045.1 Carex parvula | reverse complement strand
TAGTTAGTACTTAGGTATGAATACTTGATATATTATATTAAACTTAGCTTAAATGTACTCATATTTGAGCGCTTGGCAAAGTACGGTCCCCAGTAGTTAGTGGCCCTCTCAGATAATTAGTAGTTCCTCAGTAGTTATGCATGGACAACTAGACGCTCCTAAAATTAATTTCGAATTTGTTGTGTATTTTATCCTAAACTTATTCAAGGTATAATATAGAACATACTTTTTAATACACAGTGAAATTATTTCATCAAACACAAATTTACTTCTTCTTTTTTATAATTATATATGAAAAATAACATCCAAACTTTATTGGTTTACATATCATCTCTCATGAATATCATCAACAGTAATTATAACATTACATCTTAAAAATTTTCAATTTAAAAAAAAGGAGCAGTCGCAAAAGACAGTTTCATGTATTAACTGAATATTTAAAAAAAAAATCATACCGACTGTAATATTTGTTCATATTGACCACCACCTAGCAAAATATTGTCCGTAATTATAGTCACTGATAAAAAGTAAACTACGTAAAATTCTATTATATAATTAATAAGTAAAAATCACAAGAACCTTATTTTCGTACAACTTTATATTGACATAAAATAATAATATTTTTCAATACCAAACCCCAATAGCGTATATTTTAATTTTGTATAAAATTAAGAGAAATAAAAATATAATTAATTTGTTTCTGTTTAAGCACACAAAAATTGACTTTTTTCCTAAAAGTCAGACTGACGCAATTTCACGTAAAAAGGAATTTAACAAGCTAACAACTTTCATCATTTCCAAGTAACAAAATAAATACCACTTTGAAATTGACAAATAAATAGAATTTTCTAAATGATCTACATATCTTTAAGAAATGATCAAAATAACAAATTTAATTACTATCCACAATACCCAGTTGAGTAAAATAATAATAATTACAATCCGTATACGAGAAGGAAATTATTATTAACTGAGATTACTTCGTTTCACAATCTACATTCAATGCAAAGTGCAACTTGTTTAAATTTACAATTTTTTTCAAGACATGCTAACATTAAGCAAATAGTAATCACATTTATTATAAAACAATTTTTTTATAAATATTTGTTACAAACTTATTTTCATAGGTAACCATTAAAAAACACAAATATTGTTTTGCCCATCCGAAGTATGTTCTTCTTTTTTGCAACTTTTATCTTTTTAATTGAAAAACAGATGTATTTTACAAAAATTACATCAAGTTTAGTACATATCGTATTTGAATAAAGCAAAGAAATCTTATATTTTCTTTTGTTTGAATTTTGATAAGTAAGTTATGTACTCAGATTGTAATATTTTTTGACATTTTAAATTTTAAATTTGATAATTATTATTGGATCTTTACATAAGAATATAATTTAGGGCTTTCTGCGAATATATATATCAAGGGACATCAAAATAATAATAAATAAGAAAATCATTTTTGAGGAGGCAGAGAGAGGTAATGCAATAATTTAAAGGTGAATTTTATTATACTGAAACTTCGATATTTTTTTAGTGCTTAATTATACATTGCTATAATTAATTTTTGAGATAATGCAATGAAATGAAATCCAAAATTGTCTCTATCTGTATTCTGTGTCATGACCTGATCCTGGGGACTGCAACTAACAAATAAATATCTATTACAAAAATTATATGCATGTATGGCACATCGGGTCAAAGTAATGGTCTCAATTCTTAAACGGATTAGCATCATGCCAATATTGCTATAGCACCAACTAAATGGACCACAAAAGTGACAGCTTTGATTGGATTCTATTTTTGACCAATTTGTTCCTACCTGCTTTTATTAGTGTTGCAACTTGCAACTAACTTAACCAGGTAATTATGTTATATACATACATGAACCCTTGGAACACATAGTTACCTCACAAAAGAAAAAAAAAAAAACTTAAAAACACTATAATCTCATTTTTATTACTTTTTATAATTTACTAAATAATTAAGATACATTCCTTTTTTAGTAATAATTATGGAATTTTCATTAACGATAACTCGAGTTATTTCCTTTCACTTAATTAAATTGTAGTTCAATTATTGAACTGTGCTGGGTTTAATTTTGTTTATCCATGTTCTGGGTTTAATCTAATTGGCTTTAATATTATTTTTTTATTTATTGCTAATGATTACTAAAATGATTGTTCTTTAATCTCTTAAGATTTTTTAGAAATAAATTGTTTCATAAATTAGAGGAAGAAATGCCAATTAACACATACAAGTTGTATAAACTGACACTTATGGTGTCCGCATTAATATAACCTGGAAGCTCCACCTCCACAATTTTTTTTTTTCAGAAGAAAACAAATAGTACATAAGAAAGTGTTGTTCTTTTTCTTCGATACAACACGATTAGCCGACATTTTTATTAGTATCCAAAGTTTAATACAAATATTAATTATGTCCAGATTTTCCGAACTCTTGCGAAAAATGCCCAAGCCGGCTAGAAAATGGCTTGGACAGCTTTCCAAGCCGGCCATAACTTTAATAAGAATCTCAACAAGCATACACATTACATGTCAGGTTGCAAAAAAAAAAATATTGCATATTACAAGTTGGTTCATTAACAATCTGTCCAAGCTCTCCATTTGCATCCAAAATTCATTAATTCCATAAGCAAAACTTACCTACAACTCACATAGTATATATTTTCGCTTAGAGCAGATAACAGTAATGTAACATCAGAAAGGGGATTATCCATAATAAGGGTAGTTTACAATTTAATTAATAATTTAAAGATTACTTGTAATTAGTGAAATTAGGAACATATATTATACATGTACGGAGCACTGTTTTTTTATTAAAAGATTTTTTTTGCAATTCTGATGTTTTCACTTTTAAGCTCAGAACTTTTTTTTTTCTGAGGGAAGGTACTTTAATGAAAGATATAATACAGTATATGACAGATCTAGATCCTTCCTGTAAAATTAATTACCTCTACTCTACCAAATACCAATCCAACCCCTCTCTCTCCTTCCCATTTTATATATACACCAGCAACCTTCAAGAAAAAGCACTTCAAGTCTATTTCACCTCAGAAGCTCTAATCTCTCTCTCTCTCTCACACACACAAAACAAAACAAAAGAGAAACAAAATATATTCAATCAAACTTCTTCACAAAAAATGGCATGCATAAACATGTTCAATGCAGATCATCAAGGAGCGCTGGGCCCACGCATCTCCTTCTCGAACGACTTCTCAGTCGAACCACCAGCTCAGCCTCCCCGCTCGCAACGCCTACCTGTCACCGATCCCGACTTTGAATTCTCGGTTGGTAGTCACCATATGATAGCTGCTGATCAGATATTCTCCAAAGGAAGGATACTGCCAATGAAAGATAGCAGGCATTGTGGGTCCCGCAGGACGACAACGCTGATGAAAGAGTTGCGCGAGAGTGATGAGGAGAGAGGAAGCAAGGTACCCGCTATGCGGTGGAAGGAGTTCCTTGGAATAAAGAGGGGGCATAAGAGTGGTGCCAGTATAGGTACAGTGGAGAATGTTGTGCTTCATACAGAGAATGTGATTCAGGTTTGTGAAAAGATTTCAAAACCATTTCTCTCTGATTGATTGTCACTTTTATTTTTTCCTTTTTTAGTCATTCATATAATTAGACATATTTAGGGTTCTTGTTGTTCATATATATCATGTCTATTAATATATGTAATGGCATGTTAACTCTGGTACAACATGATTTATTTTCTTGAAGATTTTTTTGTTGAGGAACATGTTCTCAACATTTTAGCATCTTACTTACTCTTGCTTCACATAAATATTAATTATTTAATTGAGATTCAACTATATATAGTCAAATAGCTACTTCTTTCTTGTTGTGATGAAAATGATTTTCTTTATATTTTTTGTTTTTACACAATCCCATCCTTAGTTTCCTTGCACATGACGCAAGATATGGAAAATTAAGTTACTGACAAATTCTGATTCAAAACAATGTTACTAACAAATAACTGCAATTTGCTTCAGTTTTCTTTATGAATTGACTACCATTTAACATGATTTTATTGATCTGCATAACTAATCTTGCTATTTGTTGCTCTATATTTTTCAGGAGCAATGATGATGTGAAGAGTTGCAAGCGAGCACATCCTTGTTTGTTAATTGATCTTATCTTTAATTACTGTTAATTCAAGCTTTCCTGTAATGAGATGTGATTTGCTAGGTGCATGAACTCAAATTTGGGCCTCCCTTTTTTGCTCTTTTTTTTTGTTGGTCATGGGAGTATCCATCATGGGTGCATGAATTGTACTAGTGATTGCTTCAAAAGGGAAATTAGTTGGGTCTTTACTCTCTCTCTTTTTTTAATTAACACCCCCCTCCCTCTCTCTCTTCCCATCACTTTGTTATCTTGAATCAGGTTGTCATGAAGACAATGACTTAATTGTAATGTGTTGCACAGGGTGGCCTGGAGCTGTCTAGTCTGTTTTTCTCTCTTATCTTGTATATGTGTAGCATTGATATTAAATGGTGCCTCCATTCAATTCATGAAAAACCTGACCATAGATCTAGTGTTTAAGTCTTTTGGTTGTGCAATAGTGAGCATTTTGTCTCTTTTGGGTGTCAGATGTACCTTAAAATATATTAATGAATAAAATAAATAAGGTGCTAATCGACAAAGAAAATAGGAAACAGATGCATTCAATCATTTACGAGCTATATGAAATGAAATGACATATAGAAGAAAATCAGGTGGTCTCTCTAACCTATCTTCACAATATTATAATTAATTTTCAAGTTTTATTTGAACCTTTTAGAAAAATAATTACAAATAATCGAATGTATATAGCAACAACCAATAAATAAGTGTGTATTTTAAAATAGTTAGAACAATAAATATGAAATTTCAAAACAATTGTTGACATCAATGTATTTTGACTTGGTTAAAAACGCATTACAATTGTCAACAAAACTATTTTTAATTTGAAATAGACAAATATACGTTATTAATTCGATGAATTATATTATACAATAATCATTATCTATTTATTCATTTATATTGAAAAACTTGGCTGTGGCAGCCAAGGAAATCATTATCTATTTCACTGACATATAAATAACATTTGCATTGTACCATAATCAAACATATATTTTAAGGTGTGTGTACCTATTTCCTGAAGTAGTTATATTAAAATCCTTAAAAAATACAATAACAGATGAGTCCAATAATTTTGTTGAGGATTTTGAGGATATTTTGTTATATGTGAGCGTAATTAACGGTCAACATCTCTATCCTGGCTTAATTTCTAATCCATAGGTGACCTAAAGGAGTACAAATTATTGATTATGATCTGTTTTTATAAATAAAATAACCATCTTTTCAGTGTCGTATTAACAGGCCAACCGGATTCATGTTTTGACACTTCCTAAGCTACATGTTTAGTGACTTGAATAGAATACATCACTTTCATGATTTGATATTATAATGTAACAATCATTGCCCAAGTAAACAGGAAATAAAATTGAATATCTACAATAGTCATTCTAATTAGTAGATAACCAGTCAAAGTTGTCGCTTGCAAGAAATATGTGATACCATTACACAAGTAATACACAACCGGCGCATGAAAGATTACATAGTACCAATGCACCAAGCACATTACATTAGTTGCTAGCAGAGAAAATTACAGCCTCATATGATATCTTGTATACATTTAATCAACGGGTATCCTTTTACATACAGCCCTCTTCCCTTCATATTTACAAAATTGTTTTGCCCCCTCATTTTTTCCATTATTTATAGGCGTGAACGAAGCAAGCATTTAATAGGATTAAACGGACCAAGTCTACGCGAAGCAAGTACCTGACGATCTTTCAAATACATCCCTGGTTTAATGTCCCAACCCTCTACATTTTTTGGTACACAAACATCATATAATATCTGACCGAGAACACCCTGGGGCTCGATTCCGGGTACATGTAGCAATTCCCTTCTCTGTTCATCAATAAGTGAACCAGCTTCTCTATTATCATTTGAAATAGCATTGCTGTAGAACTGGTCGGTCGGGAAATTGCTGACTTGTCTTAGACTCTCGTTTGAAGTAGCGGCCGCTTCATGGAGATTGCACACAGACTCAGCTATGTCGTAGTGGGAACCACCAACGATCTTCCGGCTGCTGATTTGTCTTTTCCTTTGGGAAAAGGTGGTCAACGCCTTGTTGAGAAAGTCAGTTACGGCAAGTCTGTACTCTGCTTTGTGGAATTTGTAATGCCCTGAAGAAAAAATGTTTCGAAAAGCTTTCTTTGAGTACCATTTATTGGACTCTTTCCATAATTGACTTAATTTGCGGAAAACACACAAGGTATTTGGTATTTGCAAAAGCAATCAATTGAAGCAGAAAATAAAAAATTTAATTTACTACTACTATTGCCAAAACCGTATTTCTCTTTGGACAAATTTCATCTTGCACTATCTTCCAACTTTTTCAGCAAATTTCGATTTATATGAGGACCACTGAATAATTCAGCGGCCGAAAATGGTGTATTTTTCAGCAATTGAAATCTGAGTTCTGAGAGAGCCGGTATTTTCTGAAATGATAACACAGATTTCAACCACTGAATTATTCAGCGGTTCTGGTATAAATCGGAATTTGCTGAAAAAGATGGAATGAATTTTTTTTTTGGGTGTTTATAGATAAAAAAAATCGGCACTATCTTTGTTGGGACAACCATATATTTCAATTCTCTTTCCTTATTAGGCTGGCTTCAGATCATACAGAAATAAGACACAATAAAAGGATAGAAAGGAATTAGAAGAGAAGTTTCGTTACAGAAAAATCATTTTTACAAGTTGAGAATTGATGAAAGATTGTAGAAAGATTGTAGAAAGCTTGCTATTATCTTTATAACATGTTGCAGTTAGTGCTATATGTGTTATAGATATACTGTTTGCAAGTACCACTAACAAGGTGTATTCATAAATTCTGATCATAGTGGTAACTTACTGCAACAATTCCATATTGTAATTGAATAAAATTAAGAAGAAAAGATTGATATGTACCGATATGATGAGAGCTGCTCCATTTCACAAATCTGACATCACCACCGAGGTCAGCAAGTGTTTGTGCAGAGTTACAGACACTTCGGTATGGCGCTAGTTTGTCAGCCTCTGAACAAAATATCAGAAAGGGGCCCATCTCCTGTGCACACAAAATTTGGACTCTTAAAGAAATGGAGGAAAACAATAAAAAGCCCAACCAGCAAAGAAAACAATAGTATTTTCTTTGAAAAAAAAATTTTGGAATCATGATATGATAACTCGACTATAATACTCAATCCACATGCAATAAGAAAATTTGTGTTCTGACAGTAAACAAAGAACACGTGTTTTATCTCTTCAAGAAAAGTCTGGAAACGACCTACATCATTGATTTTCAATCAACCCCCTGAACTTTATCTTGGTTCAATTAAACCCCTCAACTCTTCATTTGGACCGATCAGCAGCTTCTGTCAGCTAAAGACTGACAGTGGGACCTATATTATTACAAAATATTTTGAGGTACAAGGGACCAGTTGTTATCCTCTCCTCATAATTCATGTCATCCAGGAGAAAAAACTACCTGTTCCCACTTCCCAGTGGTGAAAGAAATTTAATACGACTTTCTAATATCTCATTTACAATATAGCTATCCTAATCTTATTAAGGGAAAAAAAAAGAACTTTGACAAGAGCCCTTGCCCATTCTAAGCTTCCCTTTTTATATTTATTTTTTTATAATATTTGTGTAACTATTCAGTTACGCTCTTATTTGAGTTTTCTCTTAGAAAAATTTGAAAATTTGATTATGAACGTCAAGAAGCACGCAACTATGTAGCTCTAAAAGATGAGCAAAAGACATTGGAGGTTTAAAATATGAATTTTTTAGCATGCAATGAGCAAACATGAAAAACATTTTCAACTGCTTTCACAGTGACAAACAAAAGACGGCACTAGATCATATTGTGCATATTAACCTTGAAAAGAATCCTTAAATTCTTACGAATCTATTGTTTTAAAAAAAAACATCCATCGAATAGATAACAATATCCTTTTGCAAGCAAGGAGGTGAAGCCTAAAACAGCTACAAAATATTAGTTGCCCCTCAATTAGAGAAGGATAAAATTCTCCTTTTACTCAGGAGAGTAAATTAAAATTAATTAAAATTTAGAATGGTTCACACAAAAAAAGTAGAGATGGAAGGAATAGCGGAGATAGATTGAGGAACAGAGAAGGGTTATGATTTGGGAATTCATTTCGGAACAGGGGAAACTCAAAATACAAAGAAGAACAATTATGTTTCCAATTACATACACATGGGGTCCCAGTTTTTGAAGTCAACACATATCGCGACATCGGTTCTTTCAGTTTTAAATGACGGAAAGTAGGAAGGTGTGATGAAAAGCGCATTTGAATCAAAATCAACAGTTGAGAGGGTTGATTGAACCAAAATAAAGTTTACAGGCTTGATTGAACGAAAATCAATATTTCTGCTGTTATTTTTAGACTTCACTCTTTCTCGTTTTATTACTTTGGTGTTTCTCTTACATTTCTGTATTTAAATACTGTAGGTGACAAGCAAGTACTGGCCCTGTAAAGATACCCAATAAATTTCAATAAAATGAGAAAAAGAAGTAAAATTTACCACTGATGAGTACAGAGTTTGCCAGTATTCGTTGCATTGCGCCTGAAGGCTACTAGGGAAGAGAGTGTCAAAGCCAGATGCAACCGCCTTTGCCATCCAAGAAAATAATCTTGGTTGAAGTGAGTTGGCACTCGAGCCCGGTGCATCACCTTCTTGTATAAAATCCACTGGGCTGGAGTCGTATATTTGCCCACATACGCAATCCCTGATAATCTGATAGTCATCCTGCCATAGAAAAATAACAAATGCTCTAAGTGAAAAGATTATACCAATTGAAAAAAAAAATAGTTTACTTGTAAGCAACCCTGAAGTGGAAGCAATGCAAATATTATGTTACTTTTCCGAAGTTAGAATCTAAATACTATCACGTACCCTTGAAGCTTCTCTGTCCCATTTTGCATCTAGTAACTAAGAAAAAACAAAATACTGATGAGTGACAAAAGCAGACTTAGTCTATTTATACAATTAAACATTTTATCTGATATGTAACCTGGATAGCCTTGCACAAGCCCGTCGCTGACCAACCAGAGAAGGTAGCGAATATTACAGGCGATGCCTCAGATTTAAGTTCCTAGAAATTTAATAAGGAAAATTTGATTAGTATATTTGCATTTGAAACTCAAGAATGAATGAATCTCATGTGTAGACCTACAAAATATGGAAGATATCAGATATATGCCAACTCAGCATGGGAAGCATACTCTACTATTACTTGCCGTTCATAACACGTGTTTCTCTAAAATGTTGATATGCTTTATATGTTGCGCATCTTACATGCCAATGGGCCACCAGAGACATTTCTTTTATAGAAAAAGTATACAAAATATTTTGGTGATTAGAGGGGCAAATGTGAAATTGTTGCAACCTAGCAATGATTAACAATTCACATGCCAGACCCGCAATAGTTCCAACTACTATCTAAACAAATTAAACTTGTACCATACTTCTAGTTGCTTGCTATTTTTTCTAAACAATTTGCATATTGTTTATGTATCAAGGGTTATATGGTTTAAACAAGATATACATGGAGCCTGTAGAACAGAGGAAATAGAAAATAATCACAAAATGCAAATTGAACATGCCAACCTTGACTAGCTCATTAAGTACATCAAATGCCAAAGTGGTTGCCTTCTCTGGAAAAAATCTGCACATTCATGTGAAATAATAGTAAGTTTAAAAAAAAATCATCTATAAATCCTCAATGAAGTGATATCTTAATGACCTTTAGTTTCAGTGGGTTTTTTTCAGAACAAATAAGGCAAACCTAATTACCAAAAGCTAGCTAATGAGTAATCAGTAATCAAAATAACAAAATCACACACTTAGATCAAGAAACCAATGGTAGAACCTAATACAAAGTTTTAACCTAATCCCGATAATTTATAGCAATAATAATTAAAAAAAATAAGGAACTAGACTTCTGTTTTTCTCTTAACTTTTAAAAAAACTAAATTCTCCTTGATTCGCCCAAAAGTTTCACAATTTCAAGGATTTTCCTCCTCTGGGTACCAAATGAAATTAAAAAAAAATAATAATCTCAACACAAAGTTTTAACTAAAAAGAAGATCATATTACACTTACATAGCAAGAACATCAGCATGGCAAATCAGGCAGCGCCATCCCAAAGACCAATAGAGATCCACAAAAGGTTTGAGTTGCCTCTCATCGCTCCACATCCATGCAAATACAACTATTATCCCCTTAACCTCCCCTCTCTCCATTAATCCCTCCGTTCTTCCCCAATATAACCTCTCTTCACCTCTCCACATAGCTAATTGGTCTCACTCAAACGGCAAAACCTAATTTTCTGATCAATTAAGCACGAGTTCAGATAAGGTGAGAGAACTGGAAGAAGGGCCGAATCGGAAAGAAAGCAAAAATTGGGGAATTACAGCAAAATAAAAATTTCGGAGGAGCTCTCTCTCTCTCCTCTCGCTGTCACCTCTGGTCACAGGATAGAAATTCTTATCACCTGAGTTAACACAAATTTTGAGATTTTATCCAGACCGTCCCATCTGCTTTGGCACGAATAAAGTGTTGCAGTGCATTCCATCTCGGGCCTGATTGGCACGGATTATGATCGAACGGTGCCAATGCAACTAAAAAATTTGGGTTACTTTAGGGGATCTGGACCCTCAAATCACTGAGAGCAGTCTACGCTACCGTGAGCCGCGGCGTAGGGTAAGTACGCCTAGGCAGGTCAAATAATAGGAACCAACTCTGCTGCTCGCCTATTTAGCGAGCAGCGGAGTCGGATCCCAAATAATAGCCTGGTCTAGGACAATTGAGCTAATGTGGACTTAATAAAAGAAAAAGAAAAGAAAACATTTGAAATTTTCAGGAGAAAATATCAGCCTAAGCAATTAAAATCATCACAAAATGCTGTACGCTAAAAATTTAAAAAATATTAATTATTTATTGTCGTTTATTTATCTAGAAGGTTCAAAATGTACCATTTATTGTGGAGAACTAATCAAATGAGCAAAACTCAAAATAATATATCATATACATCATTATTTGAGTTGCCTTTCATGCACTACATATTTAATAAAATATTATCACTTATTATCATTCACTTGATCAGAAAAATTAAAAAAGTGTACATTTATTTGTGGAGCATTGATTATCACGTGAACAAAACTCGAGAGTATTAACTTCAAATTATTATTTAAATTAACGTTATCAAATATTTGTTAGATGAAATCTTCCAACTTCAAATATGCACAAGATTTTGAATCATTAACGAATACTTATCTTCCACTGTATACCAAAATATTCATCATAAAATTAGAGCATATCATAAAAGGCGAGAAAAAAAACGCTTCAGCTACTTTGTTGGAACAACAATAATAATAAGCAAAAAATAATAATATAGAAAGATATATGCATTAGAGCAAAGAAATTTACATCCAAATACGACTATTTTAATTTCTCAAACATAATTGAAATCCATATGTAATTACAACTAATTCAAATATTTTAACTTTAAGTTGAAGAACCAATAAGAGTGTCCATATGAATAAGCTGATTTTTGTTATGAATAGAAGTATAGAACATAACAATTAAGCAGCATAATTTGATTCGTTTTGAGTGTTCTAGTTTATGAGTTGCTTTGAATTGTTATTGAGTATTTGAGTTATTATTTATATTTTAAGTTGCTTTGAGTTATCATTCGTTTAAAAAAAATTAACCTCATGATTGTATAAAATAAGCATTGTCAAATACTACTTATTGAACCAATATTTAAAAAATATAGAAAACACAATATTGTATTGTTTTATTTGTAAAATATATTTGTTTTTACCGTTCCATTTATCATTTGACATTTTAAATTAGACCATTCTATTCACCTCCAATCCAGATGGTTGGTCAATCGAGAAGTAAACCACAGTTTAAATAAAAAATAAACAAAATAAGGAATTTCACTTTTTAAAAAAGTTAACCACAGCTTAAATAAGAGAAATTCGGATTAATTATCATTATATGGATCACTTCAATTTTACTTTAGAGTAATTATATCTTCCCCCATCTATCCATCCCCCATTTCATCCTCCAACTAACTAACTATCTTTTCTAACTATAATTCAAAATTCTAACTACCTAATGGCCCTACAAATTAATTACCCAATTTTCTCCATTTATTTCTTTCCTCTTTCTCCCTCCCTCTCCCACCTCTCCCACCTCTCCCTCTCCACCTCCACCTCCGCCTCCACCTCCGCCCGCCTCTCCCACCTCTCCCTCTGCTCCTCCACCCGCCTCTCCCACCTCTCCCTCTCGGCCTCCCTCTCCCACCTCCACCTCCGTCTCTCACCTCCGTCTCCCACCTCCCACCTCCGCCTCCTCTCTCTCCCACCTCCGCCTCTGCCGGAGTAGATCCATCACTGTCGACCGCCGGATCAGATCCGCCTCCGCCGGGTTAGATCTGCCTCCGCCGGGTCAGATCCGAGTTATTTGCAAAGAACAAAGCTTCATTAATAGTGAATTAGAACAGGGCATACTAAGTACATATTGATGAATACTTAATGTTTTAGAGATGGATACTTCAACGTTTATGGATGAATACTTAATATCTTAGGCATAAATACTTTAACTTATATGTATGAATACTTGATATTATGGATGAATACTTTTTATTTGTTTGGTATGCACATATGTTTGTAATACTCTTGGTACATTAACTATTTACACTTACACGATGAGGATGAATACTTGCATGACGAGGTGTGAATACTTGTGCAACGGACAACTCGAAAGTATGTCATCATGGATCTTATTTGAAAGAGAAAATTGTGTAGAAGACATTCGTGGTTTTAGATTTGTAAAATTCCTCACAGATCGTTAGAAATATTGGTTAGATTGAACGGAGAAAAAAAAATCCATCTCTAAAAATGTGTAATATTCTTGGTACATTAACTATTTACACTTACACGATGAGGATGAATACTTGCTTAATGCGGGATGAATACTTGCATGACGAGGTGTGAATACTTGTGCAACGGACAACTCGAAAGTATGTCATCATGGATCTCATTTGAAAGAGAAAATTATTTAGAAGATATTCGTGGTTTTAGATTTGCAAAATTCCTCACAGATCGTCAGAAATATTAGTTAGATTGAACGGAGAAAAAAAAACCCATCTCTAAAAACGTATAAAATATGAGTGATTGATGTGTCCAAATATGCTTCTATTGCAAAGATGAATACATTTATATAGATGGATGAATGCTAGTTGTGTTACAGATGAATACTTTTTTTGCAAATTTCTAAAATGAGCTGAAGGTAGTTAGAAGTCCCCCACTTAATTAATGCGCTGACGGTTATGCAGTCCCCCACTTAATTAATGCTCTGACAGTTGTGCGGTCCCCCACACATGTTGTTTGTCCCCTACTTTCTTGTTGTAATATATCCAAATATGTTTCTATTGCAAATGTGAATACATTCATATAGATGGATGAATACTAGTTGTGCTACATATGAATACTTCTGCAAATTCCTAAAATACACTGACAGTTATAAATTCTAACTAACTAACTACCTTAATTAATGCAACTGACGGGAATGAAACGGAAGATTGTTCACGGGGGAGAGCTAGGCGGACCCTTTACTTTATTGTGCACCTAGAGCAGCCAATTGTAAGCTGATGGGGCATGGAGGCGCACGTGCTAAATTCGCTGGCAAAATAACACCGACATATATCAGACGGTCTGCACCGCGTGTATTCAAACAGAAAAGATCTGCTTGCTTAGACTGACGTGGCAGATAATGATTTTTTCTCTCTGATGGATTGATTCATTTGCGTGAATGACCTAACGTACGCATTGTTCAAATCTGTTTGAAGCGAGTTTATAACTTTTTTTTTTCTGGACATGAAAATAAACGAGAAATATAATTTCCGAAGTACCGGGACCTCTTATCCGATCATCCACACAAAAATGGAATTGTGAAAAAATGAAAGGGGCTCACCAATGAAAGCAAGGAGATAAGCTTGAGGTACCAATTAATTAATATGATATGGATTGGAGGGTGATAGGTCCATGTATCAATTGTCCTCAGTAAACTCAATTACGGCCCATGAATGGCCAATCTAAAGTCGAATCTAATAAGCTCGGGATTCGGACCTCAACTAAGGGCCAATCTGAAGTCGAATGAGATAAGATCCAAGACCCTTAGAAAGTTCAGTCACGACCCATGAACGACTTGGGATTCGGACCCTCATTGAGGGCCATCCTGGGTAAAATGAAACATGGCCCTTGAACAAGCTCGGTCACGGCTCGGGACCAGCCCAGGACTCGGACGCCATTGAGGGCCAGCCCGAGGACAAATGAAGTAAGGCCCGGGGGTCGGTAACGAGTCAGCCCATCTAGCCCTGGAAAGCCTTACACGACGAAAGCCTCCAACAGCCTGATCACGAATTCAGTAACGGTCCAATCCGATAAACCCAAGCTAGGCCCTCTTGGGCTTAGCCTAGATAAACATTGCCCGATGAAGGCTCCGTCGGGTCATTACCGAACAAGGCCCAATCTAGACTCGGCTTCCCGTCACCGCAGTCTATGCGAGTGTCATTCCCCCTATGCGATTTCCCCTAACCTTTCTGACAACACGGAATGACGGTTAGGGGTGACCTATTTAAGGCAAACAGTTCTTTGGAACGGGGGTCGAATTTTCTCTAGGCAAGGTATCATACATAATAGAGTCTAAATACCTCCACAACTTACCCACTTTTCTTAATCTCGGCCCGTCTTTCCGAAACAGGACGAGCCCAATCTCTAACTCTCCCCATACGGCCTACACCCCCGGAATATGACGTATTAGAGGGTGACATTTTCATAACCTATACTCACGTAAAATTAATCTTATACATAATTTATTCTTATTTGTTAAGATAATGGATAACGAAATAACTTGAATAATTATCGAATAAATAAAAACTTTATAAATTTAATCTAAAATGTAAAAATAAATAAAGTTATTATACATTATGTACGTAATATTATAAAATGTAAAAATTATAATTTTTTATCCCGTTATTTTAAATTTATAAATTATTAATAAAATAAAATAATGTAATTATTGCATAAAATTAATTTTGTCATGAATTATTAATTAAGCTATATAACATGTTGGATAATTAATTAGAATAACGGGTACGAAATAGTTCTTATTTGTATCCTTACCGATAAGCTAACTGAAATGTTTTCTTATGCATAATCATACATGCAAGTTAACACAAAAAAATATATTATGCATACTCACTTTATCGAATACGATACGGGTCGAGATAAGTGTTGAGTAAACAATTAAAAGGGTTACATTGACACCCCTATATAAGCTTTTTGTTTTTCAACATGTAATAGTAATTTGGACATGAAATAAATAAATCTGCCCAAGTCAGATAAAGCAGCTTCAATAATTACGAAGAATTAAATCAAAGTTGACTATACGGCAACTGTTGGATTTCCCTTCAAACTTATCCAATTTTAAAACAGGTTCAGATAGGGGCATATCTCTTCATTTATCATTTCACTTTTTATAGAACAAGTTGAGCAATTTGTCCTCCTTTACAATTAATTTGATCAAACCAAAATGATTTGTACAACAATTTACATCAACCGCGGTCAGTAAAATGTCAATTTACACGAAAAAACAAAACTAAAAGAGGACTCCTCATAACTTAAAGAGTATGAAACTATGAGTCCTCTGCAATTTCTCAGCATTTGAGTTTAAATTCATACCAACCCTATTTAAACCTGTAATGCAAATACAAAGACCGAACTAAAAAATTAAGATAGGGAGACTAGATTAATAAGTGTTGTGTGTTTTCATTTAATAAAGGGACTAATGACATTACTTTTTTTGTAAAATTAAAATTTTAAAAGACAAAATTAACAAATTCTAATTAACAGAGGGTGTTTAATTAGCACCCTTTTGACTCTATATAATGAACGGACTGTATTCAAATTCAAACAGCTGAGTTACCTTAGGTGATATGAATTTTCATAGCTTGCACAAACAAATCCAAGCATCCAAAATTGTATTTTGACCTCCGGTTTCAATAGTGTAAAGTATAACTATATGGACAGTTCACATGGACAAATATATGGAGCCGACTAATAATACTATTTAGTTTTTAAGGTATTTTCTCATTGGGCTGAAAAAAGTAGATATGGACATGTCTGTTTAGACACCGAAGAATACAAAATAACAATTGAAATCCAACGTCAAACCAAGACAAGGTAGAAATAACAATAAGAAACTACAGTTTAACATACAAGCAACACTCTTATTAAGTGCACTAAACAAAGTTAAAGACAAAAAAATACTTTTTCAACGGTTCTGATATAAAGATAAATATTCAGAAAAAAAACTAACAACATGCAGTGAGCATCTAATGACTAGTCAACAAAAGCACTAGACAAACATGTCGAACAATGTGACAAGAAGTGGCAATCTTATAAGATAATAATCTTTGCTGTTGTCTCTACAAGTGCACCCGAAGTGCGAACCAGCTCCTCTGCCAACTTAACATTTTTCCCCGGACAACTCATCTTCACTGCTTCTAGGTACTCATTTTGGAATGAAATATCTCCTTGAAACTCTTCTTTTGCAGCATCTTTACTCGGCTTAGGTGGTGAAAAAATAAGAGTTCACTTATCAGATGCATGGCAGATAGCCTATTTGGATTTATATGAAACAGAGTGCTTCGCTCCATTCATTTTGTATTTCTCTATGGCAAAGAGTATAATTAATTTTTTTCCTCAATGCTACTATTTGTCTTGACTGGTTTTAGTATGTTGTGGGAGCGAGTTAGAACCTTAATACCTTATCTAGGCCCGGCCAGTTAACACACAACATCCAAACACTCACAAAATCAGAAGGCAGTAACAACAAAAATAACTAAAAGGACAACAAAATTTTATAATGGTTTGGCACCACATATGTTCATTATTGAAATCTTGCAATTATGGTATTGAAACTGAACCATCTTACCAGATTAATTGTACCGGTCATTGTTCCCTTCATTAATTAAAATTGGGAATTCTTGGTCTTCTTATATTTAACAACACAAGTTGAAAATCAATCATCATACCAGCTTATAAGTTATAAGTTAAAATTGGGAATTCAGGCTCTTCTTATATTTAACAACACTAGTTGAAAATTAATTTATCATACCGGCTTATAAGTTATAACTAGGAAATCACTAGAGAGGGAGAAATAGATAGAATACTCGAAAGAAGTGCAAAGTGAGGTCCTTCAGACTGGATGAATGTTGGAGGAGACAGGTCACCCAATTCCAGTTACAATTGATTTTTATTATTCCAAGATCCAAGCTCTTTAAGTTTTTCAAGGTCGGACAGTTTGGAATATCTGCTCGCAGCAAATCCTACATAGTATAAAATAAAATGTTATTAAAAGGAGGAGTATGAATTTAAAATTGGACAAATTATTCAATAAGTAAAACTGTTGCTTTAACACAACTTTTTATCAATCATTGCATCAAAGTAAAAGAAGTTATATTATCATATCTGGTACACTAAAGAGTAAAGATATATATAGTCTAGCATATTTGAAGAATCCAACCCAACACAATTGTTAGTTTTTCCTTCCATTTACCATTCCACGAAATTGCTCAATAGCATTCATATAATAATAGGTTGTTTCAGTCTTTATCTTTTCCTTATTGACACACTAACTAATCAATTAATAATGAATTTTATTATTTTTGAAAATTAGTTGATGTTTCCATTGATATAGTCAAGACTTATACTTGACAGAACTAGAAATATAGAAAGGAGAATTATACCATAACGTAAGGACATTCTGAATATAGCTTTAGGCTTGTGACATTTGAAAGGCCACCGAGAAGCCTCAACTCATGATGATCGACTGTGGCAAGAGATGAAAACACACCTGCACATAAGATGTCAGCTGTGACAAGAGATGACATATTCTTCAATGTAATCCCTTCCGTATTTATAGAGTCAATACTCAGAGACACAACTCTAGGGCAAGTAATCTCCATTGGCCCACAATGATGGCAATCCTTCAGTACCAAATTCTTCAGCACCTTAAAAGAAATCATACACCGTTTCAACACGCAGTTTATCAAAACTAATTCTTCCATAACAGGACATCCAGATATAAACATTTTCATTATATCATTATTCAAATTCAGGTGATAAAGCTCCAATTTGTGTAGGAAAGGGAGGTTGAATGGTTTCGGTTTAATAAAGCTATCTTCATAAAGCAGATAATCAATTTGAAGCCACAATGACATCTCCTCTACTGACGTGCATTTGAAAATTGAATCAGTCAAGTCGGGAAGTGTCTCAGTATCGATATCGATATGGATTGATAATATACGGGGTCTACACTCGACTGCACAGCAAAGGCATTCAAATATATAAGAAGAGTGTCCCTCACATTTGCCCCCCACCATGTCAGTTTAAATGTATCCAGAGTCAAATTTTCTCGATTCAAAATGACGCTGTGAAAGAATCTTAGAAACTTATCTTCACGTTTTTGAAACTCTTCTTTTGTTTGATTATCTTGTCTGCATTTATGATTATCAAAAACGAGAACAGGCAAAGAAACCCAAACCTTTACCCATCGTTTGGACAATATACATGTGCGCACAGCCTCTTCGATAGGTAAAAAAGAGAGAATGTGAGTAAGAAGCGGGTCAGGCAAGCCACTAATTCTGTCCCAGGCTAAATCTCTACCCTCCATCATTCACAAGTGATAACAAATTCTCCCAAATACCTTACATGCACGATCTCTGTATTCAAATGCACGAAAACCACAAATCATCTGTAAGTTATCTGAAGCTAATACATAAGTACGAAAAAAAGTAGTATAACTTGAAATATAAACAATATATAAACCAAACTAATATAGCAATTTTTCTTCTCGGATAGGAAGGTATATATGACAGGGATTGTGCAATTCAGGAATTCAACCCTAATTCAATTAAGAACAATAACCGACAAATTGATTACTTCTTGCGCAGTTTGCTAGGAAATAAAATAGGAGAAATAACTAAAGAAGATCTGAGTCAAGAATCACGATGGAAAAGTATATATATATAGGCCCCTCAATCATTCAGACCATTTCTCAAGCACCTTAACATGCATGCATATGTTATCTAGGTAAAATTTCAATAAAATAACCTTCTTATCTCAAATTTAGATTGAGTAATTGAGTAATACAAGCTTTTCAAAAAAAAAAAAAAAAGAGATTCAGTAATGCAAGAGGTGAACCCCAATTAAAATAAAAGCGCTATATCCAATATAATTAAACCTAACATGGTTCTCCAAAAAAAGGGATAGTCAAATCAACTCACTAAATTCAATCTATATTTCAGTATATACATTCGATTGAATTGTATTCACAAGTAAAAAGTATTGTTTGAAAAGATTAACAAACGGGAAGAGAAACCCCCACAAGTCCCATTCAATTCCCTGAAATAGAATATGAGAGCCTCGGAGTTATATATCTTCGCGAGAGGGAGACGTCAAGGAGTTTCGATGGGCATCTTCAAAAGTACTTGGTTAAAGTTTATAATGATGTAGAAGAGGGATATATCGTATAAATTGTATCATTTTAGTGTGTATATAAATAATTGATAAATGAGAATGACAAATACTATATATCTAAATTTAGTTTAGTGGAATTAAAGAGAAATGTCAAATGTAATAAAGTCTAAATTTAATATATTTTTTATAACTCAATTATTATTAAGATGTAGCTATTTCTTTTAATATTTTAGACGTCTCTGAGTAATTAGATTCTTAATAACTCTCAAATTTATTATTATTCTAAAGACCACAAATTAGTATCCACTTTTATCTCCCATATATTCTAATTAGCATTATACTTCTATATTTGACATTACATATGGGGGTGTCAATGGGTACGGTACGGGTCGGGTGGGGGTATTTTCATACCCATACCCATTAAAATTGATCTTACCCATATCCTACCCTTACCCATTAAAAATTGATCGTACCCTACCCTACTCTTACCCGTTAATATTATCGGGTAACGAAACGGTAGCGGGTGAATAACGGATAATACTAATATAATAATTAATTTTATTATATTTTACAAATAGGACATCAAAAACTTATTCATTTCACACATATGTAATTGTATTACTAATAAAAATAAATATGCAATTAATTCCAACTAAATTATTTTTTAACATTGCTTTATTATATATATTAAGTTTTAAATCAGTTATTCTTATTATTATTGTCATTCTCCGATTGAGGCAGTAGGTGGAGTAATATGCCATGTATTAGAAAATTGGGTATTAGTACTATATCAAGAAAGTTGGCCCAGATTTTTGAATATATCCGTGAGAAATGAGATAATTGAATATATCCGTGAGAAACGTACCTGGCCTAGATTTTTGCATATTTTACCTTCCATTCATACAATGGAGTAAAAAGGAAATAAAACAACAAGGGAAGGAAAAATATATCAATTATCAAAGATTCAAACTTGACAATAGAAAAACGAACAGTTTTAGAGGCACCGAAATGGAATTATGGAAGTGTAAATTTGTATTGAATTGAAAATATATAATTTTAGATTTTATAATTACCCTATAGGGTAACGGGTATTAAACAGTCATTACCCATATCCATACCCATTTGGTTAACGAAAAAAATTTCTTACCCATACCCATACCCAATAAGTTAACGAAAAAAAAACCTTACCCATACCCGCCTTATCGAATACGATACGGGTCGGGTAAACGGTCAAAAAGGTACCATTGACACCCCTAATTACATATATATTCCGTCTTCCTTAAAATTGTTCTTGTCTTTAACGATTTTGAAACAAAACAATATATATAATTCAAAATAATAAGTTTGTGGCCTCCTTGACAAAATAATTAAGCCAAAAATTTCGGTCCCGCATCAATTGATGTTTCCATTCCAACAAGTGGAATAAATATTAGTCGGAATGAGTTCCAATAACAACGTGCATGATCGATATGAACATGTAAGTCATGAATTAATAGACGATCATATTTATTAAAAAATTAGGATGATGTTGTCATTCTCTCTCTATATTTATATATTCTCAATATCTTATTATTTCTCTTTATTTTACAACACATTATCATTACAAAGTTTTATCAATTGAAAATTCAAGATAACTTTGATATATTATTGAATTTTAAACTTTGGAACAATGAATGTTCTTTTGCTTAATAGCAACAATATTAATAATGAAAATATATGTGTTGTTGATAATACAATAACTTATATTGTTCTTAAAAATAAAAAAAATCCTCTTAGTTAATCATGTAAGAAGCAAATATTAACACTGTTTCGAGTAATACCGAATTAATTGAATGCTCCGAAAGAGCTACTTTATTATTACATGAAAGAACACAACTTTAATATTGATGATGCATTTTATTCTTTCAAGTCTCAAAGAAATTTGTTAAGTATTTAAGGATATCCGCCAAAATGGATATCATATTGAGACATTTAATGGATAAAATGTTGAATATAACTAACATAATCTCAGATAAAAAATACATACTGCAAAAATTGCCTATGTTTTCTTCCGGTTTGTACTACGCATATATCAGTACAATTGAAATATGTGTTATTATAAATCGAAGTTTATATATCATAATTATTTTGAAGTTTAGCATGACCAATTGAGCTATCCCGAATCAATAATGATGCAAAAGTTAATAGAAAAATTCATTTGGACATTCATTCAAGAACTAGAAGATTCTTCAATCTAATGAAAACTTATGTGTTGCTTGTTCTCGAGGAAAGTTTATTATTCGACCATCACCAGCAAAAATACATAGTGAATTTATTGCATTTCTAAAACGTATATAGAGTGATATTTGTGGACCAATACACCCACCATGAAGACCATTTAGATATTTGACGGTTTCAATTGATGAATTAACAAAATAATCACATGTATGTTTATTTTCGACTCGCAAGCTGGCGTCTGCGAGACTACTTGCTCAATTAATTCGATTAAGAGTACAATTTCATGATTATCCCATTAGGAAAATATATCTAGCTAGACAATACCGGTGAATTTACTTCTCAGACATTCAATAATTATTGCATGTCTTTTTAAGTTTATGTTGAACATCATATAACTTACGTTAATACACAAAATGGATTTGAATAATCCTTTATAAATATATTACAATTAATCACAAGACCTTACTTATAAAGTCTAAACTTACAATATTTTTAGGAATATGCTATTTTGCATGCAGTAACACTAATTTAAATCAGGCTAACTACTATAATAAACTTCCATTGTACAATTTATTTTTATCACAAACCTAATATTTCTCATGTAAGAATTTTTGGATGTGTGGTATATATTTCAATTGCTCCACCACAACACACTAAAATAAAACCTCAAAGAAGATTGAGAATTTATGCTGAATTTGAATCTCTATTTATAATAAAGTATTTATAACCCTAGACAAGAGATTTATTCATTGAAATTTACTGATTGTTATTTGGATGAATCAAATTTTCCATTATTAGGAGGAGAAAACAATTAGCTAGAAAAAAGATATTAGTTTGAATGTTTTATCTTGTCTCATTTTGATCTTCGTACTAAAGAATATGAACTAAATATTCAAAAGATAATTCGTTTACAAATATTAGCTATCTACCAGATGCATTTATAGACTAAAAGAAGTGACCAAATCACATTTACCAGTTGTTAATCACCAATTAAAGTCGATATCCCTATTGGACAAACTCATGAAATTATGAAACACGTGAAGCATGGAAGACCAATCAGTTTCAAAGATAAAAATTCTTGAAAAATAAAAAGACCACATAATGAAATTGACCAAGTGAAGGCTATGATATTTCATAAAAACTCTAAAAGAGAATCAAATTATAAGTAAAATTAGAGTTCCAGCAGAAACTCAGGTATCTTAAATAAATGAAATTGAAGATATTTCGATAAATTATATCATTTATAGAAAAGATGAATCAAGATGACATTGATTTAACGAATGTCGCATTATCCTGCCTCATCATGAGAACACCCAATAAAATCATATGGTAGGGTGAAAAACCTAGTTAAGTGAAGTTTGAAATTTTGGGCTAATCACAATACATCCTACGGGTCATAAAGCCTAAGAAGTAGATTGAGTTTGCATTTAATCCAGATGGTTTTATTTGTAAAATATATTTGTTTTTACCGTTCCATTTATCATTTGACATTTTAAATTAGACCATTCTATTCACCTCCAATCCAGATGGTTGGTCAATCGAGAAGTAAACCACAGTTTAAATAAAAAATAAACAAAATAAGGAATTTCACTTTTTAAAAAAGTTAACCACAGCTTAAATAAGAGAAATTCGGATTAATTATCATTATATGGATCACTTCAATTTTACTTTAGAGTAATTATATCTTCCCCCATCTATCCATCCCCCATTTCATCCTCCAACTAACTAACTACCTTTTCTAACTATAATTCAAAATTCTAACTACCTAATGGCCCTACAAATTAATTACCCAATTTTCTCCATTTATTTCTTTCCTCTTTCTCCCTCCCTCTCCCACCTCTCCCACCTCTCCCTCTCCACCTCCGCCTCCACCTCCGCCCGCCTCTCCCACCTCTCCCTCTGCTCCTCCACCCGCCTCTCCCACCTCTCCCTCTCGGCCTCCCTCTCCCACCTCCACCTCCGTCTCTCACCTCCGTCTCCCACCTCCCACCTCCGCCTCCTCTCTCTCCCACCTCCGCCTCTGCCGGAGTAGATCCATCACTGTCGACTGCCGGGTCAGATCCGCCTCCGCCGGGTCAGATCCGAGTTATTTGCAAAGAACAAAGCTTCATTAATAGTGAATTAGAACAGGGCGTACTAAGTACATATTGATGAATACTTAATGTTTTAGAGATGGATACTTCAACGTTTATGGATGAATACTTAATATCTTAGGCATAAATACTTTAACTTATATGTATGAATACTTGATATTATGGATGAATACTTTTTATTTGTTTGGTATGCACATATGTTTGTAATACTCTTGGTACATTAACTATTTACACTTACACGATGAGGATGAATACTTGCTTAATGCGGGATGAATACTTGCATGACGAGGTGTGAATACTTGTGCAACGGACAACTCGAAAGTATGTCATCATGGATCTTATTTGAAAGAGAAAATTGTGTAGAAGACATTCGTGGTTTTAGATTTGTAAAATTCCTCACAGATCGTTAGAAATATTGGTTAGATTGAACGGAGAAAAAAAAATCCATCTCTAAAAATGTGTAATATTCTTGGTACATTAACTATTTACACTTACACGATGAGGATGAATACTTGCTTAATGCGGGATGAATACTTGCATGACGAGGTGTGAATACTTGTGCAACGAACAACTCGAAAGTATGTCATCATGGATCTCATTTGAAAGAGAAAATTATGTAGAAGACATTCGTGGTTTTAGATTTGCAAAATTTCTCACAGATCGTCAGAAATATTGGTTAGATTGAACGGAGAAAAAAAAACCCATCTCTAAAACGTATAAAATATGAGTGATTGATGTGTCCAAATATGTTTCTATTGCAAAGATGAATACATTTATATAGATGGATGAATGCTAGTTGTGTTACAGATGAATACTTTTTTTGCAAATTTCTAAAATGAGCTGAAGGTAGTTAGAAGTCCCCCACTTAATTAATGCGCTGACGGTTATGCGGTCCCCCACTTAATTAATGCTCTGACAGTTGTGCGGTCCCCCACACATGTTGTTTGTCCCCTACTTTCTTGTTGTAATATATCCAAATATGTTTCTATTGCAAATGTGAATACATTCATATAGATGGATGAATACTAGTTGTGCTACATATGAATACTTCTGCAAATTCCTAAAATACACTGACAGTTATAAATTATAACTAACTAACTACCTTAATTAATGCAACTGACGGGAATGAAACGGAAGATTGTTCACGGGGGAGAGCTAGGCGGACCCTTTACTTTATTGTGCACCTAGAGCAGCCAATTGTAAGCTGATGGGGCATGGAGGCGCACGTGCTAAATTCGCTGGCAAAATAACACCGACATATATCAGACGGTCTGCACCGCGTGTATTCAAACAGAAAAGATCTGCTTGCTTAGACTGACGTGGCAGATAATGATTTTTTCTCTCTGATGGATTGATTCATTTGCGTGAATGACCTAACGTACGCATTGTTCAAATCTGTTTGAAGCGAGTTTATAACTTTTTTTTTCTGGACATGAAAATAAACGAGAAATATAATTTCCGAAGTACCGGGACCTCTTATCCGATCATCCACACAAAAATGGAATTGTGAAAAAAATGAAAGGGGCTCACCAATGAAAGCAAGGAGATAAGCTTGAGGTACCAATTAATTAATATGATATGGATTGGAGGTTGATAGGTCCATGTATCAATGGTCCTCAATAAACTCAATTACGGCCCATGAATGGCCAATCTAAAGTCGAATCTGATAAGCTCGGGATTCGGACCTCAACTAAGGGCCAATCTGAAGTCGAATGAGATAAGATCCAAGACCCTTAGAAAGTTCAGTCACGACCCATGAACGACTTGGGATTCGGACCCTCATTGAGGGCCATCCTGGGTAAAATGAAACATGGCCCTTGAACAAGCTCGGTCACGGCTCGGGACCAGCCCAGGACTCGGACCCCATTGAGGGCCAGCCCGAGGACAAATGAAGTAAGGCCCGGGGGTCGGTAACGAGTCAGCCCATCTAGCCCTGAAAAGCCTTACACGACGAAAGCCTCCAACAGCCTGATCACGAATTCAGTAACGGTCCAATCCGATAAACCCAAGCTAGGCCCTCTTGGGCTTAGCCTAGATAAACATTGCCCGACGAAGGCTCCGTCGGATCATTACCGAACAAGGCCCAATCCAGACTCGGCTTCCCGTCACCGCAGTCTATGCGAATGTCATTCCCCCTATGCGAATTCCCCTAACCTTTCTGACAACACGGAATGACGGTTAGGGGTGACCTATTTAAGGCAAACAGTTCTTTGGAACGGGGGTCGAATTTTCTCTAGGCAAGGTATCATACATAATAGAGTCTAAATACTTCCACAACTTACCCACTTTTCTTAATCTCGGCCCGTCTTTCCGAAACAGGACGAGCCCAATCTCTAACTCTCCCCATACGGCCTACACCCCCGGAATATGACGTATTAGAGGGTGACATTTTCATAACCTATACTCACGTAAAATTAATCTTATACATAATTTATTCTTATTTGTTAAGATAATGGATAACGAAATAACTTGAATAATTATCGAATAAATAAAAACTTTATAAATTTAATCTAAAATGTAAAAATAAATAAAGTTATTATACATTATGTACGTAATATTATAAAATATAAAAATTATAATTTTTTATCCCGTTATTTTAAATTTATAAATTATTAATAAAATAAAATAATATAATTATTGCATAAAATTAATTTTGTCATGAATTATTAATTAAGCTATATAACATGTTGGATAATTAATTTTTATCTTAAATTATTAAATAAAAATTTATTCTATAAGAATAACGGGTACGAAATAGTTCGTAGTTGTATCTTACCGATAAGTTAACTGAAATATTTTCTTACGCATAATCATACATGTAAGTTAATCTAAAAAATATATTAAACATACTCACTTTATCGAATACGATACGGGTCGAGATAACTGTTGAGTAAACAATTAAAAGGGTTACATTGACACCCCTGTATAAGCTTTTCGTTTTTCAACATATAATAGTAATTTGGACATGAGAATCTTGGACATGAAATAAATAAATCTGCCCAAGTCAGATAAAGCACCTTTATTAATTACGAATAATTAAGTGTTGTGTGTTTTCATTTAATAAAGGGACTAATGACATTACTTTTTTTGTAAAATTAAAATTTTAAAAGACAAAATTAACAAATTCTAATTAACAGAGGGTGTTTAATTAGCACCCTTTTGACTCTATATAATGAACGGACTGTATTCAAATTCAAACAGCTGAGTTACCTTAGGTGATATGAATTTTCATAGCTTGCACAAACAAATCCAAGCATCCAAAATTGTATTTTGACCTCCGGTTTCAATAGTGTAAAGTATAAATATCTGGACAGTTCACATGGACAAATATATGGAGCCGACTAATAATACTATTTTGTTTTTAAGGTATTTTCTCATTGGGCTGAAAAAGTAGATATGGACATGTCTCTTTAGACACCGAAGAATACAAAATAACAATTGAAATCCAACGTCAAACCAAGACAAGGTAGAAATAACAATAAGAAACTACAGTTTAACATACAAGCAACACTCTTATTAAGTGCACTAAACAAAGTTAAAGACAAAAAATACTTTTTCAACGGTTCTGATATAAAGATAAATATTCAGAAAAAAAACTAACAACATGCAGTGAGCATCTAATGACTAGTTAGTCAACAAAAGCACTAGCCAAACATGTCGAACAATGTGACAAGAAGTGGCAATCTTATAAGATAATAATCTTTGCTGTTGTCTCTACAAGTGCACCCGAAGTGCGAACCAGCTCCTCCGCCAACTTAACATTTTTCCCCGGACAACTCATCTTCACTGCTTCTAGGTACTCATTTTGGAATGAAATATCTCCTTGAAACTCTTCTTTTGCAGCATCTTTACTCGGCTTAGGTGGTGAAAAAATAAGAGTTCACTAATCAGATGCATGGCAGATAACAATAACCGAATATGTAGCCTATTTGGATTTACATGAAACAGAGTGCTTTGCTCCATTCATTTTGTATTTCTCTATGGCAAAGAGTATAATTAATTTTTTTCCTCAATGCTACTATTTGTCTTGACTGGTTTTAGTATGTTGTGGGAGCGAGTTAGAACATTAATACCTTATCTAGGCCTGGCCAGTTAACACACAACATCCAAACACTCACAAAATCAGAAGGCAGTAACAACAAAAATAACTAAAAGGACAACAAAATTTTTATAATGGTTTGGCACCACATATGTTCATTATTGAAATCTTGCAATTATGGTATTGAAACTGAACCATCTTACCAGATTAATTGTACCGGTCATTGTTCCCTTCATTAATTAAAATTGGGAATTCTTGGTCTTCTTATATTTAACAACACAAGTTGAAAATCAATCATCATACCAGCTTATAAGTTAAAATTGGGAATTCAGGCTCTTCTTATATTTAACAACACTAGTTGAAAATTAATTTATCATACCGGCTTATAAGTTATAACTAGGAAATCACTAGAGAGGGAGAAATAGATAGAATACTCGAAAGAAGTGCAAAGTGAGGTCCTTCAGACTGGATGAATGTTGGAGGAGACAGGTCACCCAATTCCAGTTACAATTGATTTTTATTATTCCAAGATCCAAGCTCTTTAAGTTTTTTAAGGTCGGCAGTTTGGAATATCTGCTTGCAGCAAATCCTACATAGTATAAAATAAAATGTTATTAAAAGGAGGAGTATGAATTTAAAAATTGGACAAATTATTCAATAAATAAAACTGTTGCTTTAACACAAACTTTTTATCAATCATTGCATCAAAGTAAAAGAAGTTATATTATCATATCTGGTACACTAAAGATATAGTCTAGCATGTTTGAAGAATCCAACCCAACACAATTGTTAGTTTTTCCTTCCATTTACCATTCCATGAAATTGCTCAATAGCATTCATATAATAATAGGTTGTTTTAGTCTTTAACTTTTCCTTATTGACACACTAACTAATCAATTAATAATGAATTTTATTATTTTTGAAAATTAGTTGATGTTTCCATTGATATAGTCAAGACTTATACTTGACAGAACTAGAAATATAGAAAGGAGAATTATACCATAACGTAAGGACATTCTGAATATAGCTTTAGGCTTGTGACATTTGAAAGGCCACCGAGAAGCCTCAACTCATGATGATCGACTGTGGCAAGAGATGAAAACACACCTGCACATAAGATGTCAGCTGTGACAAGAGATGACATATTCTTCAATGTAATCCCTTCCGTATTTATAGAGTCAATACTCAGAGACACAACTCTAGGGCAAGAAATCTCCATTGGCCCACAATGATGGCAATCCTTCAGTACCAAATTCTGCAGCACCTTAAATGAAATCATACACCGTTTCAACACGCAGTTTATCAAAACTAATTCTTCCATAACAGGACATCCAGATATAAACATTCTCATAATATCATTATTCAAATTCAGGTGATAAAGCTCCAATTTGTGTAGGAAAGGGAGGTTGAATGGTTTCGGTTTAATAAAGCTATCTTCATAAAGCAGATAATCAATTTGAAGCCACAATGACATCTCCTCTACTGACGTGCATTTGAAAATTGAATCAGTCAAGTCGGGAAGTGTCTTAGTATCGATATCGATATGGATTGATAATATGCGGGGTCTACACTCGACTGCACAGCAAAGGCATTCAAATATATGAAGAAGAGTGTCCCTCACATTAGCCCCCCACCATGTCAGTTTAAATGTATCCAGAGTCAAGTTTTCTCGATTCAAAATGACGCTGCGAAAGAATCTTAGAAACTTCTCTTCACGTTTTTGAAACTCTTCTTTTGTTTGATTATCTTGTCTGCATTTATGATTATCAAAAACGAGAACAGGCAAAGAAACCCAAACCTTTACCCATCGTTTGGACAATATACATGTGCGCACAGCCTCTTCGATAGGTAAAAAAGAGAGAATGTGAGTAAGAAGCGGGTCAGGCAAGCCACTAATTCTGTCCCAGGCTAAATCTCTACCCTCCATCATTCACAAGTGATAACAAATTCTCCCAAATACCTTACATGCACGATCTCTGTATTCAAATGCACGAAAACCACAAATCATCTGTAAGTTATCTGAAGCTAATACATAAGTACGAAAAAAAGTAGTATAACTCGAAATATAAACAATATATAAACCAAACTAATATAGCATTTTTTCTTCTCGGATAGGAAGGTATGACAGGGATTGTGCAATTCAGGAATTCAACCCTAATTCAATTAAGAACAATAACCGACAAATTGATTACTTCTTGCGCAGTTTGCTAGGAAATAAAATAGGAGAAATAACTAAAGAAGATCTGAGTCAAGAATCACGATGGAAAAGTATATATATATAGGCCCCTCAATCATTCAGACCATTTCTCAAGCACCTTAACATGCATATGATATCTAGGTAAAATTTCAATAAAATAACCTTCTTATCTCAAATTTAGATTGAGTAATTGAGTAATACAAGCTTTTCAAAAAAAAAAATTCAGTAATGCAAGAGGTAAACCCCAATTAAAATAAAAGCGCTATATCCAATATAATTAAACCTAACATGGTTCTCCAAAAAAAGGGATAGTCAAATCAACTCACTAAATTCAATCTATATTTCAGTATATACAATCGATTGAATTGTATTCACAAGTAATTGTATTGTTTGAAAAGATTAACAAACGGGAAGAGAAACCCACCACAAGTCCCATTCAATTCCCTGAAATAGAATATGAGAGCCTCGGAGTTATCTTCTCGATGGGCATCTTCGAAAGTACTTGGTTAAAGTTTATAACGATGTAGAAGAGGGATATATCGTACAAATTGTATCATTTTAGTGTATATATAAATAATGATAAATGAGAATGACAAATACTATATATCTAAATTTAGTTTAGTGGAATTAAAGAGAAATGTCAAATATATTAAAGTCTAAATTTAGTTAATATATTTTTTATAACTCAATTATTATTAAGATGTGTTGAGTTTATGTAGCTATTTCTTTTAATATTTTAGACGTCTCTGAGTAATTAGATTCTTAATAACTCCCATCGATCTAATTTTATTATTATTCTAAAGACCACAAATTAGTATCCACTTTTATCTCCCATATATTCTAATTAGCATTATACTTCTATATATGACATTACATATATTCCGTCTTCCTTAAAATTGTCCTTGTCTTTTAACGATTTTGAAACAAAACAATATAATTCAAAATAATAAGTTTGTGGCCTCCTTGACAAAATAATTAAGCCAAAAATTTCGGTCCCGCATCAATTGATGTTTCCATTCCAACAAGTGGAATAAATATTAGTCGGAATGAGTTCCAATAACAACGTGCATGATCGATATGAACATGTGAGTCATGAATTAATAGACGATCATATTTATTAAAAAATTAGAATGATGTTGTCATTCTCTCTCTATATTTATATATTCTCAATATCTTATTTATTTCTCTTTATTTTACAACACATTATCATTACAAAGTTTTATCAATTGAAAATTCAAGATAACTTTGATATATTATTGAATTTTAAACTTTGGAACAATGAATGTTCTTTTGCTTAATATATAGCAACAATATTAATAATGAAAATATATGTGTTGTTGATAATGCAATAACTTATATTGTTCTTAAAAATAAAAAAATCCTCTTATTTAATCATGTAAGAAGCAAATATTAACACTGTTTCGAGTAATACCGAATTAATTGAATGCTCCGAAAGAGTTACTTTATTATTACATGAAAGAACACAACTTTAATAATGATGATGCATTTTATTATTTCAAGTCTCAAAGAAATTTGTTAAGTATTAAGGATATCCGCCAAAATGGATATCATATTGAGACATTTAATGGATAAAATGTTGAATATAACTAACATAATCTCAGATAAAAAATACATATTGCAAAAATTGTCTATGTTTTCTTCCGGTTTGTACTACGCATATATCAGTACAATTGAAATATGTGTTATTATAAATCGAAGTTTATATATCATAATTATTTTGAAGTTTAGCATGACCAATTGAGCTATCCCGAATCAATAATGATGCAAAAGTTAATAGAAAAATTCATTTGGACATTCATTCAAGAACCAGAAGATTCTTCAATCTAATGAAAACTCATGTGTTGCTTGTTCTCGAGGAAAGTTTATTATTCGACCATCACCAGCAAAAATACATAGTGAATTTATTGCATTTCTAAAACGTATATAGAGTGATATTTGTGGACCAATACACCCACCATGTAGACCATTTAGATATTTGACGGTTTCAATTGATGAATCAACAAAATAATCACATGTATGTTTATTTTCGACTCGCAAGCTGGCGTCTGCGAGACTACTTGCTCAATTAATTCGATTAAGAGTACAATTTCATGATTATCCCATTAAGAAAATACATCTAGACAATACCGGTGAATTTACTTCTCAGACATTCAATAATTATTGCATGTCTTTTTAAGTTTATGTTGAACATCATATAACTTACGTTAATACACAAAATGGATTTGAATAATCCTTTATAAATATATTGCAATTAATCACAAGACCTTGCTTATAAAGTCTAAACTTACAATATTTTATTAGGAATATGCTATTTTGCATACAGTAACACTAATTTAAATTAGCCTAACTACTATAATAAACTTCCATTGTACAATTTATTTTTTATCACAAACCTAATATTTCTCATGTAAGAATTTTTGAATGTGTGGTATATATTCCAATTGCTCCACCACAACACGCTAAAATAAAATCTCAAAGAAGATTGAGAATTTATGTTGAATTTGAATCTTTATTTATAATAAAGTATTTATAACCCTAGACAAGAGATTTATTCATGGAAATTTACTGATTGTCATTTCGATGAATCAAATTTTCCATTATTAGGAGGAGAAAACAATCAACTAGAAAAAAGATATTAGTTGGAATGTTTTATCTTGTCTCATTTTGATCTTCGCACTAAATAATATTAACTAAATATTCAAAAGATAATTTGTTTACAAATATTAGCTATCTACCAGATGCATTTACAGACTAAAAGAAGTGACCAAATCACATGTCCCAGTTATTAATCACCAATTAAAGTCGATATCTCTATTGGACAAACTCATGAAATTATGAAATATGTGAAGCATGGAAGACCAATCAGTTTCAAAGATAAAAATTCTTGAAAAATAAAAAGACCACATGATGAAATTGACCAAGTGAAGGCTATGATATTTCATAAAAATTCTAAAAGAGAATCAAATAAAATTAGAGTCCCAGCAGAAACTCAGGTATCTTAAATAAATGAAACTAAGGAGATTTCGATAAATTATGTCATTTATAGAAAAAGATGAATCAAGATGATATTGATTTAATGAATGTCGCATTGTCCTGTCTCACCATGAGAACACCCAATAAAACCATATAGTAGGGCGAAGAATCTAGTTAAGTGAAGTTTGAAATTTTTGGACTAATCACAATACATCCTATGGGTCATAAAGCCTAAGAAGTAGATTGAGTTTGCATTTAATCCAGGAAAGTCGCTAGCCTTGTAAGAAACACCACTTAAGTCATGCAAGAACATAAACCGGTCTCCGCTTTCCATCTTTACCCATCGAGGATTCCCATTTTGGTAGTCAAGCCCAAGAATTTCAAAATGAAAATTACTTGGATTATTACCAAGAAAAAGGTCATAGATACTAGAAATCCCAAGCAGATCTCCACATGACTCGACAAAGAAATCAAAGCACCAATCGGTATACTCCTGAGTCCTGAGGTTCAGCTGCTGTGTACTCCAGGGGTGGTATCAAATGCACGACATCACCAGTTGTAGGATTAATAACCTCTGTGATTCTGGTTTCCTAGTCATGGACATAGAATATCCCCTTGTAACATGTCCGACAGCATCACATTTCATCTGATTGTTCTACTGTCATCCAATAACTATATATCTCCAACTCGACAAGAACCCAAAATACAATATGCTGATCTCTCGAAAGCTCCATAGATAGACACGAAGTCGCCAGCTCCAGTCGGGTTTGAACGACTGCAGATAAGCTCGCACCAAGCAAGATTTAAAGAAAGAAGAGAGAGATCTTTCCTGGTCAGAGGATTAAGGAGAGAGGGAAGATTTGGTGAGAGTTCTTTAAGGGGAGATTCTTCGGCAACGAATCCGCAACGGCTGCCGCAGGAAGACAGTGCGATTCAGCCATTAGAGACGAAATGGACATAGGTAGGGTTTTGCACGGTTTTGATCGATTCAGCCATCAGACAGTGCGATTAATCTTGTCTGCACGGCATGCGTTGTTCTAGTTTATTTCAAGGCAAATTCTCAGCGAGATGTGGAGGAATTTTTCGGTGGAAGTAGCCGTGCGGCTTGGGAATGAGGTGGAGCCGCAGAGGTGCGCATATATTCAAGAAAGAGGCAAATAGCGAAGGAAGAGCGAAAAGAGAACAAGGGATTCGCCGTTATACTTTCATGACTGTTTTACCCTTCCGAAATTTTTTTACGTTAAATCTATGTTGCACGGATACGCCTAAACAGGCGAAGTATCGGTATCGGACACGTATCGGATACCGATACGCGCCCGATACGGCACCGATACGTATCCGCCTACGTGGCGTATCCTTACTCGGCCGATACGGTCGCCGATACGCCTTTGACTCACCCGGATACGGCCAGATACGTCCGGATACGCTCTGGATACCGCGCGGTCCACCGTGCACCGCGCCAAAAACACATGCACCGCGTGGTCCACCGTGGACCGCGCCAAAATTAACCCATTTTTTTGCCAAGGCCCAAGGCCGTGACTCGAACTTGGGAAGTAGGCATAACAACCATAGCCCCTACCACTATACCAATGTAATATTGTTGTTATAATAGAGTACTTATCATATTTAACATATATTCGCTGTAGTATTATTTTGCTCAATTTGATTCATATAAATATAATTAAAATAATAAAATAATATTATATATAATAAACGTATCGAATCCTTGATTTTTGAAAATTACCGTATCGCCGTATTCAGTATCGTATCCGATACGATATCCGTACCCGTATCCATGTAACATAGCGTTAAATTTAACAGAGAGTTTTGGTACTTACAAAATATCTGAACCGTTCTATCCTAACTAAATGGACGGTCCAAATTTTTTTGGTCCACTTCAGAATTTGCCTCAATGTTTAAATGTCAAATCCACCCGGACCTACGTGTCAGTGACTTTAAATTGCAGGAAAATAGAGAGAAAACAAAAGGATCACATTTTGATGGAAACTGAAGCATGTTTTTACGTTCGTGCTAGAAGGTGACAATTAACAAACACAGAAAAATAATTGAAGCTCGTGCAAGTGCTGCTGGTTTGTTTTTCTATACATTTATCTTTTTTGGCATTATATATCAAGTAATATGTAACATTTGTCTCTGACAAATTGACCTTGTAGCTGTTCTCTATCCATGAAAGACAAGTGCGTATAGGTCCCTTTTTTTGGATTAAAAAATTACTGGTTGCTTACGCTATATTAATTAATTAGTTTTGGTGTTGACATTTTTATAGATAGATAGTCAAAACGTACTGTAATTTTAATGGACTCATCTTAAATATTTGTCTTAATAAAAAAAAAAAAATAACCAGTTAAGGCTTCATGAAAAATTATGGAATAAATTTTGTTCACTATTCCAGAATTATAAGGAAAAAATATTTCTATATAACTTATTTTTCCTACAATATTATATTAACATAAACGACACACTTTTCAATCTCAGAAATGCAACATTTGCTCTAATTTCAGCAACTTTCTTTCGGAGTATGAAACAAAAGAATTATCTCATGAATTTATGGCAATAATTTTTATTGTTTTGAATTCTAAATTCAATTCAGAGTTTACATAATGGTTGTTGTTGGTCAGTAATGATTTTTTTTTTTTTGGAAACATTTAACTCAACTGATAATCTTAACAAAAATATAGTAACATGCATCTTGATTCTAAAAAGGAGTTGTACAAGTATATTTCTAATTTAAATAAGAGTGAGTCTATGGTACTATGCATAGCACATATTGTTCCGTAATACAAATCAATATTTTCATTTTTTTAAATCTTAACAGTCAATCTAAACCGTTCAACATGATCCCATATGAATATATATATATCTTTTGAAATTTAATTACTATTATTTCAGATAGATAGAAAATCACTTGATCTGAAAATTCTGGACTATAAAAAAACAGTGAATTTCTATCTATCATAAAAAATAGTAAAAAAGTTTCTAAAAAATATAAAATTTGGTCTGCAATTACTTATTCATATGGAAATTATATTGAACAGTTTGGATTGACCGATAGAATTTTGAAAACGAAAATATTGATCCGTATTACAGACCAATCCGCGCTATGCTTAGTACCATAGACTCACTCTTTAAATAATGCAAAAGGAGTGTTGATTTTGTATTATTCTTCTCTGAAATGCTAATTTAAAGAGCGTTAATTCTTGAACTAATAACGGATAATGCTAATCCCAAAAAGAGAAAATATATTTAAATTGTATTTAAGTGAGAAAATAGTACTGTGTTTAAGTTAAGACAGGTCAACATAAAAAACAATGAGCCAGGAGTAGGCCCAGAAATGGACCCATTTAGCCCAAATGTGCTTTTATTCAACAATTGAAGTTCACACAGGCCCAATTTTACAGCACCGGCGCCTGTAATAATTAATAAATGCTAGCACCACAGGTTGCATGTTTCCTTCCAAATAGAAAACCATTATTTATTCTTCAGTCATTGAATGAGAGAGATACTTCTTTAAAATACAATGCAAGTGTTTGACATATCAGGTGACAAAGACCTAAAAGTACCTATGAGTGCGCATCAGAATCAGATCCATATATATCTTCTTAAAATATATTTTTTTTTTTCATGGAATATACTTCCAGTGTCTTCATCTTGACAAACTTGAAAATCCAGCTATGCAACATTACAAAAATGCATTATCTCATCCCACCAATGGCCCATTAACCATTAATTCACCATTAAGCAAACAAAGCACAATAATTATATATAATTCCACCTCCTTTTCCATTGCATGATAATCATTATAATCATTGATCCATGAATCCATCTACTTTAAAAATAAGGCAGAATCAATAAATAGATAATACCTTAATGGCAACTTTCAAATTCGAATTGAAATATGGATCGGATCTATTTAATTAATATCATCCAATTAATTTTGCAAAAACATACATTTAATTTCAATCGGACGGCTCTATATATCTAGAAGTCAATGCACATCTGCTACTGCTAGGTAGGGATGTAAATTCTTGCTATGTTGCACAGTGCTGTGATTGAATTCAGAGGAACGGTCACGTACGTTAGTCACGTCGTGACTACAAGTACTGTGTTCAAATGTTTTGATTACATTTGTTACGTTTGGTAATATTTAACTATTTTTTTGTAAATTAAGTTAGTTATTTCAAAATTACTATTGATCACGATTTAATGGTCTCGATTACACGTTAGCACATGCCGTACCGTGACTAAACAGCTAGTTTGCACGCCGTATTGTGCCAATTTTTCGAATAATACTCACATTACGTGAATATTCAAGACACGAAATATACGAATTACGATAAGTAACCGACACCCGTACCGTGTTATATCTATTCACAGCATGATTTTTTTCATCCTACTGCTGGAAGCACAACTAACAGATGCGGATCCGAACTAGAAGTATCTACGGTATTATGCTCAGAGGGATTCTCTGTCTTTTCGTCACCATTGATCCAAATCGAAATCACATGAAAAGGAGGTCCCACGCAATAAACAAATCAAGCCGCCAATTATTAACATCACAGGTAAGTAATTTAATTGTATGGGTTGCTGGTTGTTTATTGGCAAGCTTATCCAAAACCCATATGACTAAGGAGGCACATTATAACCGAATCACATGGAATAAGACAATAAGACGAATTCAATTTAAGAAATAAAAAAGTTTGAATTTCCGCCGGCTTAAGGAATAATGGCAGTTTAATAATAATTAATTAACTAATTACGGCAGCCATTGATTGTCACAAGGTAACTTTCTCGTGTGGAATGTTACTTACCTCGGGATCCTCTCTCTGCACTTCTCTTTTCCCTTCCCACCTTCCTATGCGTGTCTCATGTGCGGATATGAATTTTTTTTAGCTGATATGCATGTGTCCATAACAAATTATAAATACACCCCGCCGAACCTGAGCCAAATAAATTAGGAGTGGAATATCTTTAATTCTTCTTAATTAAATTATAGCACATAAGACTTGTGGCAGCTGGTATAATTCTACAGCATAATATATAATATTAAATTTTTAAATCCATTATAAAATATAATTAGATTCTAAAATTAAAGTTGTATTTGTTGACATTTTAAACTTCCATCTTGCGAACTTGGTTTACTGAAATACAATTTGTTATTTTAGTTTCATTTTTTTTGTACCTAAAATATCAGTAAATTTCACCGTGCAAATTGATTCCATGAAAAAATTATCCGAGTTTAATCATAAAAATAATCTAGGATGCAATTTATGTCCAAAAGAAATCTCTCTTCAAAGCATTTTTTTACCTAACCTTCACTTATTTATTTCATTAATAATTTAATTTGGCATAACAATAATCACTAAATTTAAAACATGGCCACGTTTACAAAACATGAGCAAAACCTAATGATATATACATTGCATTGCCAATGACAAAAAAAATGTCAAAAAATAAAGACAAAAACTATTTCATCGGAGGGGGCCAATTTTCTTAAGGCTAGTCAACCTATATGGAGTGTTCATAGAGAAAATGTTGCTCAGGGTAAAACAGTTATGGCAATTTTTTTTTTTCAAAAAATAAATGACATTTCAATAGGTATGATAATTGCAAGAATAGTTGCTAACGGAAAAAAATGATGATAGTCGGAAAATCATGAGGAGTTCACTTAATATATAATATATATGCACTCTTTAAGTTCTACTATTATATAAAAAAAAATACATGCATGCACTCTTTAACTGCATTTCACATGTGTTTAAATTTTTTCAAAATTATTTTGTAGTAGATAATAAAATTATTTACTTAACATCAGTAGAAATAAGAAAAAAGCTCTCAAAGCTTATTTGCAAAGTGTTGAACTTAAATTTTCTTATGAATAAAGTAAAGAATTCATCTGTTATATATTTAATATTTTTAGTGTTCGTACGAAGCATTCCAACATAAAAGACATCTGCATGATTGCATCATTCATATTTATTTTGCACACAAGCCGTATTTTGTTATTTGAAAAGGATACTGTATCTCATGACAAACTAAATCAGATGTAGTTTGCTTTCAAATTATATATATGATATACCTATCTCAATTACCTTATAAAGGACAATTAACACTGCTAGAAATAATCAACAAAAGATAAATTTGTTGCGCAGTAAATGAAAGACTCAAAAAGAGCAGACATTTATGCAAAATTAACCATGGTTTAGGGAGAGGAGGAGCAAAATTTAGGGCCACCCTAGAGGTATTTATGTTTCCAAGAGCCCACAAACCTAGCACAAAACCCCCTTTAAAATAATTTACAAGTCCACCAGTCATAATTCTCCACGTCGCACTAACTCCCACGTTACTACCATCTACCCTTCCTCCCCCCCCCACACCCTTTACTTTGATAATTGATACCACTCACCATATACCCCGGATCTGGTTTGAGTTCAACCTTTACAATTTACAATTACCCCCCTTCTTTAATATTATTATAACTTGGTTTTTCTTTCTTCTCTTCCCCCCGCTAGCTGTTCCATTCCATTCCAACCGTGCGGTTAAAAAAAAATGAAAAAGTACAAAAGAAAACTACGTCAAACCCTTCTCTCCAGGAAACACTCGTTGTCTATTTAAATTCAACCAATTAAAGCAGTAATTAATTAATTCCAGTTTACACTGACAGCGAGAAAAAGCTACAACCAGAACCAACCCAACTTCAATTTGTTTTTGTTTTTTAATCGTTTTCATTTATAACTCTCAGATCCCGATAATAGCAACATTCCTTCCGTTTCTCCAAACCCCAAAATCACTTCAAAGGAAACAACGCTCTTCTCGCACGCCATGTGCACCAGATAGAATTTAGGTATTTAAAATTAGGGGGAATTTTATGTATATTCCTCAAAAGTTTCAATATTACATATTTATTCCTACAAAATCAGTAATTACATATTTATCTTTGAAAATTGTAGAAACTCACGTTTTTGTCCTTAATTAATAATATATTGACCATTATGTCTCTTCGGTTCTGTCTTTTTTAGTCTGCCTGAGTTCTCTTCTCTCTAAGACGTCAAACCTCTCGCTTCTCTCTCTCCAAACGAAGATGGAAAAATTAAAGCAGCGAAGGGCGACATAAATTTATGAGAGGAGAGGCGACGAGGGAAGACAGAGAGAAATATGTAATTTAGCACGTTTGGAGAGATAGGCGGGAAGTTTGGCTTCTTAAAGAAAAAAGAACTCAGACAGACTAAAGAGACAGAAACGAAGGGCATAATAGTCAACATATTCTTAATTAATATTGTAAAATAAATTTTTATATAATTTTCAAAAAATAAATATATAATTATTGATTTTGGAGAAATAAATACATAATATTAAAACTTTTAAGAGATATACATAAAATTCCCTCTTAGAATTACGGACTCTTCAAGCTACTACACTGAAAACAATAATAATTTCATCCCCCGAGAGAATAGTGAGAAAGGAGAGGCTCAAATCATTTGATTGGAGGCTGATCTCCTACGCCACGTGCAGCCTAGCCTCTTTTCACGGCACGCCACCTATACTTCCCATTTCCTCTCCAGTTCATATAAACGGAACTGTCCGGTTTTTCCAAGATGCTTTTGTTTGTGGCGCTTTTTGCAGAGAATCAGTTTTGGTACTTCTCTTTTATTTTGGAAAATTGGAATCTCCACTTTTAATTTGAAACTATGGTACCATCATCTTAGATAGAAAGGGAAACCCTGTTTGCATGCAAATGGAGACTTGAGATGAGTGTAAATTAACCATCTACGGCATTGTCTTCTTTTCTTCGTTGCCTCCGCCACCTTTGCTGGTGGTCGTCAGATCAGTATCGTAAGGCTGATAAACAGATCAGTAAAAACCAAGCAAAGAAGCAGAGAAGGCTCTTCTCGTTTTTCTCCCAGGACCCCCAACTCAAATATTCTGAGCTATTCTGAAACGGTCCGTATTTCACAGTACAAGAATTAAGCAGCAGAGAGACAAAGAGAGAGAAAGAGACAGACGAGAGCGGAAATTTTTTATTGGTAGTAATTAATAGAAAAGAAAGAGAGACAAATGGTAAGATTACATTAATATTTATATTGATAGTAAGATTGGTAGGAATTTTACCGATTTTAACTTTTTTTTTAAATCTGATGTATAGATGGAGAGAATTCTTATATTTAATTTTTAGTAAAATATGAAAAGTTTTTCAAAAAATAGATGAAATGTTTTGATATATCTAAATTTTAAGGTACTTTATCTATTTTTGTAAAAAAAAATATTTTACTAGAAAAAATTGAAAGAAAAATAGAAAAAAACTGGTTTAGATCCGTAAAATTCTTACCGATTTAAACTTTTTTATTTTTAAAATCAGTAGAATTCCTACCGATCTTACTACCAATATAAATATTACTGTACTCTTACTGTTTGTGTATATTCTTTTCTATTAATTACTACCAATACAAAATTTCCGACGAGAGCTGAGAGACTGAGAAAGAGGAGAGAAAAGGAAAGGCGGTGGTTAACTTACAGCTCTGCTGTACATTAGTTCCGTCCTAAATGGACCAAAAAGAGAAACGACAATTACATGAGAAACAAATAAAAAAAATAAAAATAAAACCTTGAAAATATATAATTAAAAAAAAAGTTACAAAGGAAGTAGAATTAGAATTAACGAATCCTTCTATCTTCCAAGTGAATTTTCCAATTAACCTCCTATTTTCTTGCTTTCACAGTTTCCCCCCTCCTTGTCAGCAATTCAACCGGACCCACTCGTAGCGGCCCTCCAGTGGCATCTCCTTCTCTACGTCGAAATTATACCTGAAAAGTAAAAGTCAAAAGAGGAAGCGCAAGTTTAGGTTAATTTCGCTAAAGTAACGTAGTCCATAATTCAAGCTAGGTTTAGGTTTTTAATTTTTAATTTTTAATTTGACACGAGATTTTGGTTTGAGCTTACTTTGAAGTGAATCGATCCCTCACAGCTCTCTCTGCCACTGTGAAGAATTCATCGATCTCAGTTTGAGAAGGCATTTTATCGACAGTAGATCTGCTGCGTCTTGATTTTTCACCGGTTTCTGACTCAAGATCGCTACTCTCACCTTTAGATTCACTAGAGGGAGTCCTGTCTCTCCTGAATTCACACAATTCAGCTAAGAAATCAGCTAAATTATTCAAAGCTTGCACCAAACTGAAGGAAAATACCTCAAAATGAGAAATTAAAATTTAAAAGTAGTGTAACCTTTCTCTGTTGCACTCCGAGTTTCCAACAGAGCTCTCCTGATCATTTGCAACCTAAAATTCAAAGACAAAGCATAATAAATCTCAACAAAACTTGAAATTCATGAAACAAACCATAATTCTCTCGAATTGTACCTCAATGCTAGATAGTACTCACCTCTGCAGCTCCAGATCGGAGGTTGGAGTGCTCAGCAGTATCTTCCTCAAACTTGGCACCAGCTAGAGAGCTAGTGCTAGAGCAACGCGAGAGCATTCCACCGGAGGCTTCCATTTTGGAGATATTGCACCGTCTACCTCCAGAATTTACAGCAGGTCTGGTGATCCGAGGTGCCATGAACAACCTTCGACTTCTAAGTTCCAGATACCCCGCCAACTCCACCTCCCCCTCCTTAAAGTTAGCATTGGCCGTGGCAGCTGCTTTCATGGCTCGTGACCTTGTCCTTACCCCTACTACCTGTGTCACCTCCATTACCGTCATTTCTCCCACCGCTCCAGTCCCTTTACACTTTCTAATGTACCTCCCCATGTCTCGCTAGCACAATTTCTTATCGCTTGCTCACTCGCTTCACCCTCTCTATCTCCCTCTGGAGAAAACTTCTGCTCTCGCTTTCTCAATTCCACTTTCTCTCTCTATCTTTCGCCTTTTAGAAGGGGGTTAAAAAGGGGGAAAGAGTGAAATTAGATCCGAAATGGACGGATAAGATAAGATCCAAGGACTCTACCGGTGATGGCCACTACGTAACAGCGCCGTTATTAGGATTTTTCCGTTGCTATTTTCGGACGGTTTCTTATTTGATACGTGTCAGTTTCGAAAAACGCTTACATTTTCTCCAATTTCCCTGTACTGATGTACCGGCTAAGCTGGTCCATGTTTCGTACGTATAACCCAGTCCTGAAAAGGAACACAACTTTCGACCGGATGTTGCAGGTGAAAGCAGTTGTTTAGACGTAGATGTATTACCTAAATCCGTTCTAGTACACCGAAGTACTTACTGGGACGACCTCGTAACCGGTTGCTTCGTAGACCGCGTCTAATGTAGTTTCTGTCCAAAGTAATAATGATGCGCAAGAGGAATTATGTAATTAGAAATGTAGTTTAATGATTATTACAGAATATGCCCCTAACTGTTTTGATACCTTTTCTTGACAAGGAGTGGGCGACACGTATTAGGCTCAGAGAATAGGTAATTGAGTGGAGATAACCATGCATGGACCATTCGCTGAGGTTTGGGTTTGGGGGGTAAATATCCTCCCCGGTACCGTAAAAGATTTCCTTCACTTTACGGTTTGAGATTAACTTCCAGTCGTTTTGGAATTCGAGCTGACGGAGGGGCAGTATTATTGGGCTTTGAGATTCGTGCCAAGTTAAAAAGAACGGTCCAGATCAAGTAATTGTAAAAGATTTTCTATTACGGTACCGGGGGTGATGTGAATTCTGGATTTGGGGGCCGGGGGACCCTCAATCTCTTTTGGGGCCATCAGGCGCGACGAGTCTCTCCGATTTGGAATCAACGGCAGAGATTGCATGAGATCAGGCGCAAGCAGATTGGTGAGGTGCAATTTAAATGTTAGATTTCAGAAGTGTAAAAGAAAATTAATCTATTAAATAAATTTTGTTGTTTGAATTAATTTGAAAGAAGCGACCGGGGTAATAAGGGGAGTAAAGGAGCAATGAATGAAAGAGGAGAGCACACAATACACTCCGGGCGTGCATCGGGAAATGCATTAATACACTGTAGAATTTGGCAGGGACCGTGCACTGCACGAACCCGGCCTCTTGTCTATTGCTTCAATGCACTAATTTCTGTGGCGATTTTAAGTGAACACCTGGTGTGTCCAAGTAATATACAGACAGTGTGGTATATTAACAGGCTGTGCTTTTTCTCGGCTGCCACAAGGGATCAAAAAATCGTTGATTCTGCTGAGGCAAGCCTACGCCATCTTCAGATTATATTCTCTTTCGTTCAAAAGAATAAAATTATTATTCTCTGTTTCTGTTAACCGTTTTTATGTGGTGCATCACTTTTGAAAAATATGCTATGTTCGAGTTTACCGTTTTTTCTTCTTTCCGGTACATGACTTTCTGAATATTGATCCGTAACGCTGGTACAGAGGTTCTTTCTCAGGGAATAAAAGATAAAAGCCTAATTAGTACCACTGCTGACATTTTTATTAATATCCAAAGTTAATTACAAATTAATAAATATACCCAGAACCGCTGGGTATTTCAAAAAATGCCCATACTGGCTATAATCTGACCGGTTTTTTTTTTTCTTCTTCCTCTCTCAGAAATCGGTCAGAATTTGGCCGGTTTCTTCTCTTTTTTTTATTTTTTATTTTTAGAGACACCATGAAGATAAGATAATGAAAATTCGAATTTTTTGTTTAAATTATTTGTTAGATTACTTCTTTTGATGTATAATTAACATATTTATACTAGAATACGCTAAATTACTTGAAATTATGTTGAATTACACTATATTACATTAAATTACGCTAAATTATGTTAAATTACGCTAAAATACGGTAAATCACATATGAATATAGATGATATCTTTACTGAGAAGAATACGCTAAAATACGCTAAACGACGACGAAACTTCAAATGGCCATAAAACGGCGCTCGAGTGTCCGATTTCAGCAAATGACCACTTTTCGGAAAGCTTGCGAAAATACGCATGCATTAGTGCCTGTGATGCTTCATTTCAAAATTTAGAATTCTCAAAAAACAAAGGGAAGAGCCTCAAAACTTGAGTTGAAGTTTCCGATTAAGATTTTCATTTCTATTATTCAATCTAAGTAGCTCAGTAAATTAGTTATATAATAAGCTTGTCGAATACCAATTTTTACTATTTTTGGAATTTTTTTACTATTTTTTATGATTTATGAAAGATGGCACAAAATCGGCCTCATTTAGCGTAATTTTGCTTAGTTTACTGTAATTTACCGTATTTCATTATAATTAGCAAAATTAGTGTAATTTAGCGTAATTTAATGTAATTCAACATAATTTCAAGTAAATTAGCCCAATTTAATGTAATTCAACATAATTTTAAGTAATTTAGCGTAATTTAGTATAAATATGCTAATATACATCAAAAGAAATAATCTAACAAATAATTTAAACAAAAAATTCAATTTTTCAGTGTTAGATTTCATTATCTTGCTCTTCATAGTCTGTAAAAAAAAAAGAGAAGAAATCGGCCAGAATCTGGCCGGTTTCTGAGAGAGGAGAAAATCGGCCAGATTCTGGCCGGTATGGGCAATTTTTGAAATACGCAATTCTGGGTATATTTATTAATTTGTAATTAACTTTGGATATTAATAAAAATGTCGGGTACCACTGCTAATTTTATAGGATTGTAATATTTTAATTTCCTCCTCAAATTAGTAAGCAAGCTTTGAGATCCTTTTGGTGCTTTAATTTTTTTTTCGGAATAAGGTGGCAGAAATCTTTCAAAATTCTTCAACTGTATTCTGTTTTTGTAATATCTTTGAAAGAAAAAAAATGAGGATTCATGCAATACATTTTATTATAACTATAATTTTTTTTCCATGTAAATCTTTGAGGAATGATCATTATTATGTGATGAATTGCAATAATAACAACTATTATTGTTATTTGTAATAATAATTGTATACAAAAAACATATGAACAAATATTAATAATTACATTAGTGATATTAATATTAATAATGATAATTATTATAATTTGATTAACTATTTTACTAATATTATAATTATGTCGTTGTTGTTGAAAAAATAAGAGTGGAGAAGAAATTACTACAAAATCTAAATAAAGGAAATTCATGGTATGCTTGTAATGAAGATTTTTAATCTTCTTTCACTTAAAAGTTGGAAAATTTTACAATTTTTCTTGGCCATCTTTCACTCTTATCAACTAATGAATTTCTTCGGGAAAATATATTTTATTTCATAAGATTTGGAACAATCGACCAATTATATCACTTTGAATATTTGCAGAATTTTGTTTGGTTTTAAACTAGATTATTGCTGAAATAAAATTTATCTTACGGCGACCTAAAATATATATAGCACCATATATACAAGTAGTTTTGTCCTTACTATACATACTTATATAATATACCCCATTTATGTCATTATAAGTTGTTTAATTTGTATAGCAAAGCATCTTTTACTAAAGCAATAATTGTTCAATATAATTTCGTCCCATAAACATACATTTCATTTTCTTATTTTTTTTTGTTATGGATTTATGTGTTACTAAAATTAAGACGAAAAGTACGTGCATGTCGTCTGAATTGTTTTGACAAGGAATGAAGTTTGTCTATTAATTCATTATTCATTTGACAGTCGGAGACCAACCTATAGCAATTAAATAGAGACAGGACACGTGCGCCTAGAACTATAGAAGGGGCCATGAATAGAGATCTTGTGTTGCAGTAAAGCTGATATTTCCAAATTTCTAGATGGATATTCATTGGAGAAGGCATCCAAATATATTTAATTTGATGGTGTTTCTTGTGCAGCCACTGAGCTGTTTTGATTAATTGGTTTTTAAACTTTGTAAAAAAAATTGTCACAAAATTACCAGTTAATGCTCACATTATATTGTATAGAGCTTTAATTACATACAGCTGGGATGCCGATATTTCTTTTATCAAGAAAACTATACACACACACACACACAAAAAACGCTCTTTAGATCCTAATCATTCATTCCACCGTCATTAATTAGTGCCTCTTTCAGGTTTTGTACAATTTTCTTCTTCTTTGAGGTTCCTCCTCTTCGCTATCCTAGCGCACATGAAAAATCGAGGCGACTTTAAGTTATCTTGTAACTTCTCTGCTTGTTGGTGCAATCGTTACCACAAGAATATATTTTAAAGGCAAGGATAAAAAAATAACTAATGATGTGAGTAAGACCACAGAGATAGTTATCTCTGAGGAAATGATTATATCCGACGGTAGTATTTAGGTGAGTACCCACGCTGTGAAGCAATTATAACCACTCGATAAGAATTTTATATTTCCTTAGAAAAATATTATGATATGTAAAACAATAGCAATTGAATTATAAGAATTATTTGAGCCAATAGGCAATATATATAGGAATGTGTAAATCGAATGAATTAATTAGTCTGTACTACTATATATATAAATGAATCCATGTATTTATAGACAAATCAATAGGATTACCATATAATAATTTTTGAGGAAGGATCCAAATGTCATAAGATTTTGATGCCATATATAATATATTCACATGACTATTGATATAGGCTTAGTTAGGTAGTATCATCCACTTGAGAGTAGGTCGATGGCACGGACCTAC
>JAJGRW010001151.1:671588-759799 GCA_025461045.1 Carex parvula | reverse complement strand
CACAAGAAGCCAGTGAGACTCGGTGATCGTTGTGGGCACCCTAGGAGAGGACTGAATAGTCCGTGCTATCAGTGGTGATCCTCATCAACAGTAGCTGGTACTGGCCGAGTCCTAGGCCGTCCTCTAGCCATCCTAATTTTAAAAAAAAAATTATGTTAACTTACGCTAAGTAAACCCTAAACCCTAATTTCAAAATTAAATTATACTATAATTACGTAAGTAAACCTAAACCCTAAAACATGCTAATTACGCTAAATTGCTCTACATTGCGCTAAAATATGCTAATTCGTTATATTACGCTAAAATATGCTAAAATACACGAAAATATGCTAATTGCGCTGAAATATGCTAAATATGTTAATTGCGCTAAAATATGCTAAAAAAAGTGAAAATATGCTAAAATATGCTAATTCGCTAAAATATGCTACAAAAAGTTAAAATATGCTGCATTAAGCTAAAATATGCTAAAATACGTGCAAATATGCTAAAATAGGCTAAAATATGCTAAAATATGTTAATTGCGCTAAAATATGCTACAAAAGTGAAAATATGCTAAAATATGCTAATTACACTAAAATACACTAAATTATGCTTAAATATGTTAATTGCGCTAAAAATATGCTAAAATACGTGTAAATATGCTAAATACTAATTACACTAAATTGCACTAAATTACGCTTAATTATGCTAATTATGGTAAAAAAAATGCTAAATTATGCTAAATTACGCTAAAATATGCTATGCTAATTATACTAAATTATGCTTAATTACGCTACATTAATATAAATTTAGCTAATTACTCTAAATTATACTAAATTAAATAATTAAAACTAACTAAAAGGAATTAACACTAGTTACAACTAAATTATACTAATTTTGGTACATTACTAACAAAAATAACATTTTAACCATTTTGCACTAAAAATGAATTTTAAAAAAATTAGATGACTTACTTCCAAATCTGAAAAGAGGAGGAGAAATTTGAGAGAAAGAGATAAAGTGAGGAGAGATAGTGTGAAATATGATAGAAATGAATTTTGAGAGAAAAACTCCTCACCCTCCACACATATATATAAAAGACCAAACTGGTCATTTAATGGAATGACCGTTTGAGAAAAAAATTGAGGATTGGCCATTTAATATCGGTTGGGAAAACAATTTAGGACCAACCATTAAATGGCCGGTTTGGATATTTTTAAAAAAATCCAGCTAACGTAGGTATATTTATTAATTTATAATTAACTTTGGATATTAATAGAAATGTCGGCTCCAAACGATTATTCATTTATTTTATGAAAGGGTATGTGTACTTTCAGTCTTTCAGTATCATTAGATGTTATTCTTTACGGAAAATTTCCCATGTGCCCATTCAAAATTCAAACTAGCCAATTTAACCCATGTATATATCAAAATAGTTAATATCCCCATTTAAATTTAACTTTCTTTCTATTCCCTTCTACTATATCCTTTAAATTTAACTTTATTTTATATTTTATTTAATTATTTTAAAAATTATATGACTACTATATCCTTTAAATTGAAATGGAGGTGTCCCTTGATAATTATATCAGCTTCCTGGGATAATTCATCCTTATTCAAGAGGCCAGCCAAAACCAAATGAAAAACTGAAGTTCTAGGCCGGTGGCCACTATTCATGAGCATCCTCTCAAGTACCTCCCAAGCATTGTGCCATTTCTCCATTTGCAAATAACCAACATAAACCCACATAAACCCACCCATTACTCCTCGATTCAATGTTTAATTTGAAATAAACCACATAAACCCACCCATCTCTCTTTCCCTCTTAAAATGTAAGAAGCAAATATTACCAAATCCAGCTACTATGACATCAATGTTATTTCAACCGTAGTGACATTGACTCCAAAATTTATCAACCATGCTTTAAATAGAATCCAAACCGTTCAATCGATCTATCTTATGAGTGATGCATTTACAAGCAAATTTTATAAATTTTTTAATTCATTTCGTATGAAGTCAAGTGGTAAAACAAAAGTGTTTTTAAGTTGATTTTAATGTATTTGTTTTATTCATTTTTGACTGCTTTGCTTGACTTCGTAGTAAATAAATTCTAAATTTTGTACGGACTCGACATTTCTTCCTTTCTCCTCTCTCCAATCCTCCCACAAGAAAAGAAAAAAAAAAATTGATAACTAGACAAAAAATTGCTTAGTTTTTACTGTTTTTGAATTATAGATTCATTGCGACCTCTCTGTTCTCATTGACTTGGATAGTCTAACTGCTGAAAATATTTTGAAATTATGCTTCAAAAAGTTGAGAAATGGTAAGAAACTAAATGGGATAACTGGGGACTGGGAAGCCAACAAACCAGACTGGTAGGTCTACTTATTGGCAAGAAGAAAATCCTGAAGGGACCTATTTGATATTGTACCCAAATAACTGGGGACTTCGGAAACATTCTCTCAGATATATTTTTCTTCTGGATACAAGACGTTCAGACAGTTTGAGATGTTAAAGATTTGTTATTTATTAAAAACTCAAAATCATTTTTTTTTTTTCCGTTGGTGCAAAGGTTGTTAACAACTCTGTTAAATGTTACACTATCCAACTATTTTCAAATTACACCTTTTCATTTGAGATTATCTGACTGTTTGTACAGTTGTAATCCGGTTGGCATATTCACATTTTTTCTTCCAATTAGCCGTTACTTACACCTCTATAAACACAATCTACTATTCTTCAATAATACTAACTTCTTTTTCTCTACGATAATACTGTCCCATCTATTCAGGTATACAAGAAACAAAAACTTGCTACTCTTATCTCCAAATAATATATATATATTTTAGATGAGGAGGGATCCACTTCAACAAATTTGAGTTACAACAAAGGTACAACATTCATTTTTTTCATTTTCAAAGTCCAAATCGCGATCCAACCGTTCAACATGATCATCTAAGTAAAATGTACTTGCAGATCAAATTTATATTTTTTTGAATTTTTTTTACTATTTATTAAGATGGGTACAAAATTCAATGGTCTAAGTATGGCTATTTTTTGTAAAATACTTATAAATAGTAAAAAAATTCAAAAAAATGTAAAATTTGATCTGCAAGTACATTTATTGGGGAGATCATGTGTGAACGGTTGGATCGACGATTTGGACTTTGAAAATGAAAAAATGAATGTTGTAACTTTGTTGTAACTCAATTTGTTGTAAGTGGATCCCTCCTCCATTTTAGATTATATTTACAAAATATCATTATTCGATAAGTTACTGGATATCAAGAAGTTATTATCTGTTGCTTCCAAGGTTGCGCCCAAGAAGTGACAAATCCGAATAATTTTGGTTGCGGTTCAAGTCTTGCACGGTAGAGATGGAATTCGCTTAAAGACGTGCTTTGCACGATCCGGATAACAAAGCTTAAATTATAATTTAATTTTCTGTTATTATCCGTCTTCATTTCAGTTTTGTAGTTAAATTTCTAACATGAGATGTGTTTACTGGAGCGGACCCACTGTAGCCCCGGGGGAGCCCCGGATTTTCAAAATAGTGGAAAAATCGACCCATTTTGGTTTTGCCCCCTGTAATTTTAAATTGCCTCTCTCACAGAACCCAACATAAATTTTTGGAGCCCAAAACTATTGGCTGATAAAAAGAGAAATAGCTGGAGCCCAAAATAAACCATGGGCCAAGTCGCTGAGTCCAAAATAAACAAATTAAATTGTAGCTGAAAAAAACAAAAATCAAAAATCAAAACCTAAATAGACATTAGTCTCGCTCCCTGCCTCTTCGGCTCCCGACATTTTTATTATATCCAAAGTTTAATGGAAATTATTAATATACTCATATTCGCTGGGAAGTTATAAAAATATATGTATCGGCCAATTTTTTAGCCGTACCCATATTAATCCATTATTGCTCCGAAAATGGCCGGTAATCAAATTTTTATTTTTTTTAGAATGGGCAAGCATAGTGGTTAGAAGAAAAAGTCGAGAAAACTCAGCTTGAAGTTTGCACTCGGTTTTGCTAAGATCAAACAAATGCATTTGGTTGGATACGTGTGTTACATTGGTTGCATGTATCGGTACATCATCGCTGTTTTTGCATGAAACATCGATGTTTTATTAGCCAGGTAGTGCTAAAAAAACATCGGTGCGTCGCTGATGTTTTTGTAATGAAACATCGATGTTTACTAGACTTAGCATTGGCGATTAAGCAGGGTAATGCTAAAAAACATCGGTGCGTTGCTGATGTTTTTGCAATGAAACATCGTGGCACTTCTGCCGTCGTTAGGCCGTGCATAAAGCATCGGTACTCAATTTTAGGATGCTGGTTATTTGTCAAATTAAATTCACTAGCAGCATGCGAACACTAAACTTTAGTGTCATACGACACTGTAAAAAAACGTAGTTTAGTATTCGCATGCGGTTAGTGAATTTAATTTGACAATAACCAACATCCTAATAAAACATCGATATTTCATTACAAAATTCGAGTTTCCTACGACTTTTTCTTCTACCCAACTATGTTATGCCCATCCTATAAAAAAAATTAAGTACCGGCCATTTTCGGGCCGGTACTGTATTAAAAAAAAAATAAAAAAAATAAAAAAAATTGGGTACCGGCTATTTTCCGGCCAGTAATGGATTAAATTGGGTACTTGCCAGAAAATGACTGGTACGGGTATTTTTATAACTTCCCAGCGGATATGGATATATTAATTAAATTTCTATTAACTATGATATTAATAAAAAATGTCGGCTCTGGCTCTCTCACTTTCGCTATCTAAAATCAAAGTCGCGCACTCGCGCAGCTCTATTGGAGACAGAATTGACGGGAAAAAAAAGATTGGCAAATCTCGCTGAGTCGATCCCTCTCTCGCTGACTCGCTCTCTCTCTCTCTCTGACTCGAAGCACACCAGCACACCATGCCTACTCCAAGTCTGAACTTGCAAATCTCACAGTAATTTAGCTCTTCCCTAATTTTGTAATGGTTTTTGAACTTTACTCGAATTCCGTGAATTACTTGAACTCTAATTTACTTGAATTCATTAATGATGATAAATTGACTTCAACCCAATTTATTGAATTAGGATAAATTGTCTTGAACTCTAATTTATTCATTGAATTAGGATAAATTGACTTAAACCCTAATTTACTTAATTTCATTGAATTATGATAAACTGGCTTGAACCATAATTTATTTGAATTAGGGCTTATGGTTTACTTGAAGTAAATTAGGATAAATTATGTCTTGATAAATATAATGGTAATGGTAATTTGTAGAATTTACTTGGAATACTAGAATTTTTACTTGGAACTCTAATTTAATGTCTTGAATCATAATTTACTTGGAACTCTAATTTACTAGAATTTTTTTCTTCAAATTTGTAGAGTAGGAGAAATGAACAGGTTCTATCAGAGTGCACCTTTTTAGTGTTTTTTAATATGTAAAAGGATATTAGAAGTGTTGTTTTTATTGTGTAAGATTGTCTTTTTTTTTTATTATGTTTATTGTTTATTATGATCTTGGATTGTTGATTGTTTTTTATTATGTTGGATTGTTGATTTCTTCAAGTAATTTATGTTTTTTGTTATGATGTTGAATTGTTGATTGTTTTTTAGTATGTTGAATTGTTGGTTTTTTTTTCAAGTAATTTAGGATTTTTATTATGTTGATTGTTATGTTTTTTTGTTATGTCAAATTGTACCCTATTAGTTAATGGGTTTGAACCCAATAAGCTATATGAATTCGATTTCTGTTCCCTGGCGGAAATCCTGCGTCCGCCCTGTGTGTTTAAAGAGATTTTTGTGGGATTCTTGAAAAAAAATTATACGGTGTTGTAGAAGACGGAAAAGAGACGTAAGTTTTGGACAAAAAAAATTAGTGAATTTTATGTAGTTTGATAGAAAGGATTAAAGGAACCCATTGGAATTAGTCTGGAATGAGAAAGGCTTGGGTCCGATGTCCATCGGACTCAAATTTGGGTCCGATGAGTTTCGGGACCGTCGGATCCACTTTAAGATTCGTGCTCACAAATTTTAAAGCAGACGCGAAAGTTGTGGATGCGAATCCTAAAGCAGATCGGACGGTGAGCAAACCCGTGAACTCACTTTGGGTCCGATGCCCATCGGACCCAAATTTCTCCCGTCTGGAATATCTTCAGGTTAAATATGGGCTAGTACCTAGTAATGATTTTAATTGCCTTTATGTCTTATCCTTCAACCGGTATGCCGGCCAATTTTTTTTTTTAAAAAAGGCTAGTGCCCATTTCATTGCTGAAATTTAAATCAATTAGAAAGTTTATCCAGCAAGGCTGGTCCAAAAGCCTCCCACATGCGGTAGACTAAATAGTATACAACCACAAGCTAAACATAACAGTAAACATAACAGCAAACAGATAACCCATATTTGTGAGATGGCCAATCTCTAAAAAAACGCTAAATTGGCCCTAACTAAGGCATATAACAATGGACTGGGGATATAAGCTAGATACAAAACTGATTATTGCTTCATTCGGGTGCTGGAACCTCTGGAGGTTGGTAGACTACAAGCTCCTGAGGCATATACTGTGCCAGGGGTATTGCATCTTCAATTACTGGAAGCCAATCGGTTACAGCAGTCTGGACCTTCTTCTTCAATTTGCCTATCCAAAACAGAGACATTGATTTAATTAGTATTATTAGTTGCCTAGCTGACTGAATGTTACACTGATCAAAACAAATAGCATTTCTATGCTTCCAAACCACCCAGCATAATGCACTAAGCATAATTAAAAATCCAGTTCTGTGTATGGTAGGGAGCTGGACCGCAAAGTCCAGAATATCAGAAAATGGATATCACTGATGCATGATATCTTGAGTTTTACCCAACCAAAACCAAATTTGTTGCAATAATGGGCAGGTCAGGAATAGGTGAGTCACAGATTCAGATCCAGGACAGAAAACACAATTTGAGGGACCATTCCAACCTTTGATAGCAAGATTATCTTTGGTAAGGATTTTATTATGTTGAGTCAACCACATAAAAATTCTAATTTTTGAGGGTACTGGTAAGGTCCACCACATCAAGGGTAGAACTGGAAAATCCCATCGACAGTTTAGAAATTTATACATATAGTAAGTATTAAACTTCCCTGAGGCTTCCCATCTCCAATTTACTTTGTCATGTGTGTGAGTGAAAGAGGTAATACTAAGGATATTGTGGAGTGTCCCCCAATCCTGTAGATTAGCCCCTTCAAGTGTTCGTCTAAATTGCAATTGAGCCCCTTGTGAGTGAATGACTTCTGTTAATGAAATATTTTTGAAACTACACAATTGATACAGTTCAGGAAACCTAGTAGCTAAAGTACAATCTAAGAACCAAATATCAGACCATAACCTAACTTGAGATTAGTGCCTGGATCATAAGTAACACTAAGAGAGCCTAAGGGTTCTAACTGAATGACTTGAGACCAAAAAGGAGAGAAGTGATTGTGTGTACCAGTGTAATATTTATAAGTAATCATTGTTTTCCACAATGCTTGAAATTCAGAGTTTTTGAATTTCCACCACCATTTCAGCATAAGTGCTATATTCATCTGATTAAGATCTAACACACCTAGACCTCCAAACTGTTTGGCAATACATATGGTTTCCCAATTCATGAGAGCATATTTAAACTTTTTTTCTGATCCCTGCCATAAAAATCGTCTTCTAATTTTATCTATTTTTTCAAAACAGCAGCTGAAATTCTAAAAACTGATAAGGCATAAAGAGGTATTGAGCTAAGAACTGAATTAAGCAACGTAGTTCTACCTCCTATAGATAGAAGTTGGCCTTGCCAGCTAGGTAATCTACTTTCTATTTTATCTATCAGAAAGGTCCAGTCAGCAACCATCAATTTTTTATTATATAATGGTAATCCTAAGTATTTAATAGGAAACTCTCCTACTTGGCACCTAAAGATATGATGTAAATCTACATTTTCATTTATATTGAGTTTGTACATTTCAGTTTTGTCAAAATTCATTCTAATTCCAGACAAGGCCTCAAAAGCCATCATAGCCCACCATGCAGCTTCCACATTATTGTCCTGGGCAGCCAGGAACAATATAGTGTCATCAGCATAGTGGCAGTTAGTAACAGCTTTGTGGTCAAGACATTCAGGCTCTAAACCTCTAATTACATTAGCTTGTCTACCTTTATTAAACAATTTACTAAGTGTATCAGCAGCTAATATATACAAAAAAGGTGACAATGGATCGCCCTGTCGCACTCCTCTCTTACAATAAAAGTAATCTGTGAGTTCCCCATTAATACTAACACAGGATTGAGAACTAAGTAACCAGAGGTTAATCCATTTAATCCACCTAAACCCAAAGTTTCTACTAGCTAAGACTTCCAATAAGTAATCCCAATGGATCTTATCGTATGAATTTTCAAAGTCAACTTTAATTACTACCCCAGGTTGTTTGACAGTTTGACAAGAGTGAATAATTTCTTGACTAAGTATCATATTATCTAAGATATATCTATTCTTAAGGAAAGCTGACTGACTTGGATCTATAAGTCTTGGCATGACTTGTTCCATTCTAATTGTAAGTAATTTAGAAATAATCTTAAAGCTACAGTTAACTAAGCTAATAGGTCTAAACTTTTTAATAAGAGTGGCATCTTTTTCCTTAGGTATCAAACAAATGCAAGATTTGTTAAGTTTATGCAAATCTAAATTATTTTCATAGAAGTAATGGATCAGGAGCATCAAATCAGATTTAAGTAATGGCCAAAAGAATTGGTAGAAATGAAAGCTAAAGCCATCAGGGCCAGGGGCCCATTGGGTTCAGATGCAAAGACAGCAATATATAACTCTAATTCAGTAAAAGGCCTTTCTAATTCCCATTGTTCTATAGCAAGAAGTTTATCCTCAGGCTGCCAGAAGTCATTTTCAAGGTGAGCATACTTAAAGCCCTGAGTTTCTAGTAGGTTTTGATAGTATTCTAGTACATGAGATTTGATTTGAGGTATATTATTAGTGAGCTGTCCATTTATTTCTAAAGTGTTGATTCTATTTTTCCTAGACTTATGTGTTGCTATAGTGTGAAAATACTTAGTATTAGCATCACCTTCCTCTAACCATTTTTGTTTGGACCTAAGTTTCCAGTGTTGTTCCTCTTCTTTATATAATGATTCTATTCTATTTTTCAAGAGAATTCATTGTTTCATCTCTTGTGGTGTTAATTCGCTAGTTTCTTTAAGAAGTTCAAGGTCATGGAATAAAGATTGAATTTGGGTTTTTTCTCTTTTCTGTTGACCATAAAAATTCTTAGCCCAACTCCTAATTTTTTTCCTAAGATGATTAAGTTTCTATTCCAACTTTGAGCTATATTAGGTAAACTAAGTGGGAATTCCTGCCACCATTTATGTATGAGGTTGACAAACTCTTCTTGTTCTGTCCACAAAGAATCAAATTTAAAGGATTTTTGAATGTGAGGAACATCAGGATTAGTATGTAATAGAAGGGGACAGTGATAAGAAGTTTGGCAGCTAAGATATGTCAAGGAACTAGAGCTATAGTGGCTGTCCCAAGCTATTGAAGTGAATATTCTATCTAGTAAAGCAAAGTGCCTACCATTTGACCATGTAAATTTTCTAGAATGAAGTTTGTGTTCTATCAGATGATGATGATTAACAAACGAATTAAATTGTTTACTAAGAGCAATGTCAAAATTAGGTCCTGATTTGTCAGTTTTTTTTCTAATGGCATTGAAATCCCCACAAATAAGCCACATATCCTTATCTTTGTTCTGTTCTCTAACCTGTGTGAGTTCTGTCCAAAATATTTGTTTTAAGTGCCTTAAGACAGGACCATACACTACAGTAATCTGCCAAAGCGTATTATCACATTTGTTTTCTACAATAACATCCAAGTAGAATGTGTGTAATGTGTGTTGAATGACCTTAATTTTACTACTATCGCAACCAAACAAAATACCTCCTGAGTTCCCTACAGAAGGTACCCATAGCCATGTGTCCATTCTAGAAGATAAGTTTCTAAGACATCTATTAGTAAAATTCTCTTTTTTTTGTTTCTTGTATAGCAATTATATCTAGATGATTATCAATGATGAGATCTTTAACTGTGTGTTGTTTCCTAATTGAATTTAACCCTCTACAATTCCAATTTAAAAAATTGATATTCATAATGCAACAGTAGAGTCACTAGGGTGTAAAGATATAGAACTATCATAAGAATTATTAGCTACTATACTACATTGTTTATCTAATTCCTCTAAAGTTAATCTAACCAGCTGAGAATCATTTTTAGGAGCAGTAAGGAGTTGTTTAACTACCATTTCAAACTGAGCCCTATCTAGGTGCTGTATTCTATCTATTATTAGTCTTCTATCCTCATCTGAATTGCCTAATCTGATTTGGTACACTTGGAATAAAGCTACAATCTGGTCTATAGTAACCGAGAATATGGAAATCTATTGATAATACTCATACCTGAAGGACCACTTCCATCAGCCATCTTCCTTTTTTGAGCTTTGCTTAAGATGGATGTGGTATCGCCTTGTACAGTCAGCCGAAGACTTTTCCTAGGACCAGCTGTAGTTTGAGAGTTATGGTCAGGAACTTCTGGAGTAGGAACAGCTTCAGAATCAGAGAGGTTGATGGCCTGGTCTGAAGACGAGCCAGGTCCTGATCGAGAGCTGTGCAATCGGCGTGCTATGCCCTGAGCAAGGCTATTGGGACCAACAGGTGTGTGTTTAGGCGCAGAAACAGCAGGAACAGAACCCGCTTTCTTCTTACTACCATCATAGGGGGTTTTTTTAATACCAGACTTGGGGAATCTAATAGCCAAGTTTTTCTTTTTCCTCCCCCAAGTGAATTTCTTTTTTGGTGTAGGGGTGTAATGAGCCGGGTTATCAATGGGTTTTGGTGCAGGTGCACTAGTTTGGCCAGTAGGTTTGGGCAGCTTCATTCGTTGAATTATGTCAACTATGGTTTCCGAATCGTCATCACTAGGATCTTGGTTAAGCACCCTAGAGTCAGCTAGTTGGGCTACAGGCAGCAACATAGGGTGAGTTGTTTCAGCAACAACATCACTAGTACCAGCCCTGACCTCACTAGCACTAGCATCAACACTACTAGCACCAGCATTAGTGACCGGTTGCCCAACAGTGACCGGCTGTCCAACAGTGACACTAGCAGCAGGAACAGTACTATCATGACCAGTAACCACAGGGTTTACAGCAACTATCAGAGTTGCAGTAGGAGTGTTCTGATTAGGGGTATTCGTGAGTTCCGTAGCAGCCCTATGGTTACCAGTAGCGACATCAGCAGAAAAAGCAGTATTAGCATCAGCAGGGTTAAGCACAGTGAACTGGGTGGCCTGAGCAAGGGTATTGGTTGAGTGACTAGGACCAGCCCCACCTGCTGTGCTAATATTGTGCAAGTAATTTTCCCATCCATCCTCATCCGTCACGTCTTCAACTTCCACTATTTCATAATCTACCTCTTTAGCCTTGTGTGAGTCATTGGGAATTTGGAAGGTAAGGTCTAAATCCTGCACTCTATTACTGAGGGGAGCAGATAACGACACCATTCGAAAACTGCCTCCCCTTTGGGTAGTATGGTTATAGTTGTTAGTGGCATTGTTTGGGGCTCTCTCTGTGACAGTGTTTAGGTCTAATTCTCGACGTTCACTTTCCCCAAATTCTGTCCCATTGGGGTAAGGGCGTCCTCTCTTACGGCTGGCCCAAGCATTAAGGCTTTCAGTTTGTTCCGTTTCGACTTCTAAATCTATTACAAATTGAGACATAGTCCCGGTGGGATCACGGTATGGCACCAGATGGGTTTTTGGCAACAGTTTTAGATCACAGACTGCCAATTTAAGTCGCACAAAGCGAACATCATACCCGCTTTTTGTGGCACTATCAATCTCCAATACATAGGCACCAAATGGATTAAGCACACGCTCATACTCAGAAAATTCATCTAAAAAAATGGGAAAATTATAGATCTTAACCCACACTGTTTGTAACGGGATCCCCTCACTAAAACTTTTCTCCACGCAATAATTAGAAACTGAACATCTCCTAACCTGAGATAGCCACGAGAAGCCACGGATTCAAGCCAGGTGGAGTTTGGAGCTTTGATGAGATATTTGTACTCGTCGAACACGGAGACAACCCATTGATGATGATTAAATCGACTGCGTAGTACAGCTTCCACTCTCTCTGGCCCCCAAGCGGCTATATCGTCCAACACAAAACTCATCAGCAAGTTAGCTTCTATCGCTTGAGACCGCGGAGTAGCCACCAAAGTGACCAATGGGGGTTTAATCGACATCAGATCCGGTAAAGAGTGTCGCAACCAAGAAATCGGGAAGAAACGGGCTCGATCGCTAGGGTTAATCTGCTCTCTAGGTTTTGGTATCGGCGAGAAAGGAGGAAAGGAAGTGATTGTGCGGCAATCGGTTGCTCTATGCCCTAGCCGATTGCAAGCAAAACAAAGTTGTTTGTTTCGGCATTCCTTCGCTAAGTGACCTCAATCCCCACACTTCATACAAATCGGATTCTGTGATGTCGAAGCCGCACGAATCTCTGCAATTTTGGATCGCACAATCGTAGTTTTGGATGGAACCTGCACCGTCTGATTGCGAGCTTGCCACATCTTAGCTGGATTTTGAACTACTTGACTATAGAGCCTTCTGGGCAGGCCTGAGTGGGCCGTATTGCTTTGATCCGCCATTAATGGCTGAATTAGGATTGGCATGGGCTTCGCGATACCAAATTGTTGCTGAAACCTTTCTCGCATTAAGGATATTCGCTGCGAAGTCATGGCATTAGACATCTACACTACTCAACTATTTTTTTTTTAGCTTTTTCTGTTGTTTTTTCTTTTTCTTTCTTGATTTTTCTCTCTTTTTTATTCTTTTTTTTTCTTTTTTTGTTGCTATGTCAATCGCCTTTTTTATCGCTCTTTTTTATCACCTTTCTCCACTAATCTCCTCTCTAATTATGGAAATGTACTCTAGCTTGACATGATGGAGAGAATTAAGGTAAGAAAGAGGAGATCGATCGACTCTAATTATCGGTATGCCGGCCAATTACTAAACCAGGCCCAAAAATTAAAAGCCCAAAATTCATTATTGCTCGATGCACATGTTCGAGAAACTTCAAAGCTTTTTCTAAGAGTGTGCTCTAGAGGGAGAAAATTTTATTAAAGAGAAAGAAAAAGACAGCGATGGAAAGGTCAATCTTTTGCATAGTAAATTTACACTTCAAATAAGAAAATACAGATTTCGTAAAAACAAAGCGCTCCTCTCTTTTCTTCCGCACAATAACGCATACTCTCCGTTTCCTCTTCGATTCACCTCTTATGGAGTAGATGCATAAGTTCGGTCAGATGCGGTCTAGCAACGGCGTAACCTTCGCACAATGTTTTCTTCTTTCCCTCCCTTCGCGTACCCTCTTTTAGAGCTTATTCTAAGTCTAACTCACGACCACCACTAGCAGATTCAGCAACTATTAACTAACAATAGGAAATGGAAAAACAATAAAGATAGAGATTGCGGAAGCTCCTTTTAGATTCTGGAGGAAGTGCCTTCAAACGAACTGTACGTATATACCCCAATATTCATTTCATCTCTAAATTACGTTCCAATATTCATTTCACATTTTCGAATAACATTTTGTTAACATCTCTCTCAATTACGTTCCAATTTAACGAACTGTACGTATATAGCCCAATATTCATTTCATATCATTTAGTAAGTTCACAAAATTTATTATTAATTTTGGATAAGTATCAATAATTATTTAAATCACGAACTTTAAAATCTTATCAAATTATTTTCGAATCTCACATTTACTACTACAGATTATCAATTTCATTAGAACCGAACCAGCATGATCTTTCCGAACAAAAGGCTTAACTTTATAATTAAACGAATAATATCGGTCTGCTAATGTTATTATAAAATGGGCCATACCGCTCTGAACCACAGATAATCTGACATTTGATAAGATAAAGTGCCACGTTTCCAGCTGCTGGTATTTTCTCGACGGCACGCGTTGACGCGTGTCAGCACGTGGTAAATCCTTGACGAAACCCGGCGTACAATCTAATTTCTTCCTAATAACTTCCAGTTGAAAAGCCATAATGCTTCCCGGCTTTAAATCCCGGTGCACGGTACTCTTTCCATTCCCTGATTGTAATGCAACCAGTCGCTTTCTTCTTCCCCAAAAAAAAAAAACAGAAACCGACGAGCGCACAGAGAGAGAATGAGACCAGCGAAGCCTACAACACCTCCATGGGAGGTATTGCTTCTCATATCTCATTTCCTTCAACCAGAAACTCTAGTGAAAGCCTCATGCGTGTGCAAATCCTGGCGTGAAGCTTTCACCTTAGACCACCTATGGCGACGCATTTGTCTCGCTTCTTTCCCCAGTTCTTTCCACCTTCTTGTTTCAGGCATCTCACCATACCACCTCTTCTCTCTCTTCATCTCCGCCTCTAAAAGGAGGTACAACCACCCTCCCCCCCTGCGCCTCTCTCTTAACCAGATATTCTTCACCATAGAAATGTTCCATGGCAAGGAGACCCTCGTCTCTGTTTTAAAACCCGGCGAAGAAGCCGTGTCGAGGAATGACAATACATTCAGGTTCGAAGTTGATCTGACGGCTGAGAATGTGGCTCTATTAGGTGAGACAGGGGAATTGACGGCTGGATGGACAGTAGTGATGAAAGGGTTTGATGGAGCATTTGCCATGATGGAGAGAGAAGGGAAAGGGAGAATGATTGGCAGGGATCAAACCAGGATTTGGATTGACGAGAGATTGCCGGTGCCGGATTGTTGCAAGGGATTGATGCCTGAAGGCGCCAGTATGGAGGCAGAGATGGTGGTGGAGATTGTAGAAGGATCAAATGGGAAGAAAATGGTAGAGAGGGTTGGTCTGGGTTTGATAAGTGGTTGTAGATATGTTGCATTGGAGGATGGATTGAGATACTTGCAATATTTTCTCTTAGGCAGATCTTAGATCAAATGGAAATTGGTACTCGGTAGCATCCGGTTTCTAGTTAATCGGAGCCGTCCATCTTGATGGAACCTTTCGATACCAGGCGATCGCCAGCTGTTCTCTTCTAGTACGGGGATGGCAGCGATATCAGTATTCACTGCTTAGTAAATTTTTTGTTTGCGTGAATTGTAATACTATATGCTGAAGTGAAATCTGTTTTGTTTTTATTTTTATTTTACATAATCTTGAGTTTTAGGCAATAGATAAGTTAAAAGTAGTTTTATGTGTTTACTGTAATTTTTGGCAAGGTTGGGTCTGGCCGGCTGATGTGTTGATTCTTAAATTTAATTTTTCATATTTTAATTTATTTAAAATATCAAATTGCTCAACCAATTAAGGAAACCGAATACATTATACAACGGGTAGGAATGATGGAAACCTGCGAATGAAGATATCCGATCTAAGAACCTGCTGAGTTTTAATTAGACGTTTTTAGTACCGGATTATCTAGAAATTAAGCAATGTGATCCGGCCTCTTAAGGAATTAATTAAGTAGGGTAGAAAATCTTTATAACGTGGAGGTTAAAATTTAAAATACTTAAAATGCACAATTAATTTGTTGTGAGTGAAAATTGATTCTAATAAGTTTTTGACAATCACAAAATAAACTTTTAAGTTTTCCACTAAATTTTTAAAATCGTAGTATCTCTATCAATAAATGTAGATACGTTTCTAGAATTAAAAACTAATTTTTGAAAAATATAGCGATAGGAGTAATTTAAAAAATATATATATAGAGATAAGGGAGGGGATACGACGAAATTAAGAGGAAGGATGGCCGATCATATTCAAATATAACTACTTTTATCACTTAAAAAAATTGAAATTTTAAAAAAGTTAAGAGAGAGATTGACGAGAGCTGGAACTACACTGTATTGACGTTTGATAAGATATAAAAACAGAATATTTTACTATTAACACGGCTATTTTTTATAACTATACTGTGAAATAAAAGTAACAAAGATATAAAAAAAAAAATTTATTATTGACATGACTCTTTTTTATGACTATAATAAATAAAAGTTACAAAGACTCCTTTTTAATTTATTAAGTTTTTTTTAGTTTTTTTATTCGCTTAACTTTTTTAAATATCTATTTTTTTTAGCATGGATTAATTATCATTTTAATTGTTGTCTGAAAATTTAAATTCGGCTGGAGCCTTGAGATATTTTATTTTTAATCTCCGAATCGAGCTCTTTTTTTTTTCTTTTACTTATGAATTAAGACAAGCTGAAATGAATTACAATTTTAATCCCTTTTCCGAATATTCCTTTCCTTGTATAATCTTTGCCTAGTTTGTAATTTTTTAAATCGAAGGGTAAAATTTTCTTCTAATCCATTTGTTTTCGTTCTTTTTCCCGATCCCCTTGATTCCTCATTTGTAGACAAGTTCCTGAATAGATAATTTACAGTTAATTATTATCTTGACCTCGGATACACTATCCAAATATTTTGATTTAAGTGCTGCATTGAACTTTTATTATGCACATAACTTCGTTTTTACTTTTGATTTTCTCCAAATTTTCTTAATAGTTCTTCCAATTATTAGATCTTTACTTTTCTCTCAAAATTTTCAAAGTTAAGACAGCTCATATTTTTTGTTAAAAAGTAATTTAAGTAATAATAAACGAGGTAATTTTTAGAGATTCAAAGCTGCCAGTTTGTGTAAACAAAGGTCAGGTGTAAACAAGATAGTTGATGTTATTACATAAGAAACTGATGTAATAATGTAGGAACGGTGATTTGTAAACACTTTTGTTAATTCAATCTTGATAGTCCCTACCAAGCCTAAAAAGAAAAGAAAATGAGTGCTATATATAGGTCATGACTTTAAGCGATCGAATTTCAATTTGATCTATGGAGCAAAATTTTAAATTTACAAATTAAGGGTATCATTATTTTCTTGGATAAGAAAATATTATTTTTATTGATTGGTAATTGAATTTTTAGAATCAATTGTTTCTCCCTTTTCAAAATGATACGAATTTTTTTAGACAAATACTAACTTTATAAATTCTGATATATATAGGTCGAATTGAGTAATCCGATTAGACTATCTGAAAATCATAACTCAAATTTTGAAGTTATACAAATAGAGGAGGGATCCACTTATAACATTTGAAAGTTACATCATCTTACCATAATTTAGTTTTGTAATTTTTAAAGTCTAAACAGTCGATCCAAACCGTTCAACATGCAATCTGTACTAAAATGTGCTTGAAGATCAAATTTTACATTTTTTTTGAATTTTTTTCCTATTTATTAAACAGCAGCTTTTGTAAAATACTTAATAAATAGTAAAAATATTCAAAAAAAATGTAAAATTTGATCTTCAAGCACATTTTAGTACATATTGCATGTTAAACGGTTTGGATCGACTGTTTAGACTTTAAAAATTGCAAAACTAAATTGTTGTAAGATGTTGTAACTTTTAAATATTGTTAGTGGATCCCTCCTCATATAACTATTAATATCTGTATGAGGAGGGATCCACTTACAACATTTGAAAGTTACAACATCTTACAACAATTTAGTTTTGTGATTTTCAAAATCCAAACAGTCGATTCAAACCGTTCAACATGCAATCTGTATTAAAATGTACTTGATGATCAAATTTTACATTTTTTTTAATTTTTTTACTATTTATTAAGTATTTTACAAAACTGTTGTTTTTCAGTGGTCCAAAACTATCTAAAAACAGCAGTTTTAATAAATAGTAAAAAATTTCAAAAAACTATAAAATTTGATCTTCAAGTACATTTTAATACAGATTACATGTTGAACGGTTTGGATCGACTGTTTGGACTTTAAAAATTACAAAACTAAATTGTTGTAAAAGATATTGCACTACAAGAAAATACGCCTTTACTGGCGCTAACCCAGCCGGCGCTATAGGCAACGCCAGGATAGCCTGCAAACTTTGATCGCGCAAAATCAAACGCCGGCTTAAGTTTTGGTTAAAAAAAGATAATATATTGCGTGATCGATCCACTCCAAATCGCGCGCTAGACCCCCAAACACTCCCGCCTATCTCTGCCTCCCGACCCAAACCTCCGCACCTCCGCGCCTCTCCGCCTCTTTTCTCCGCTCACCTCAGTCGTCTCTGCCTCTCCTCTTCCACTTTACTACTGCCTCCTTTTTCTCTCGATCCGCGACGGCGGCGCGACTTCGGCTGGTGACCTCGCCGTTCCGTCTTCTCCACTCCGCTGGTACTCTCTCTATCTCTAGAACTCCGTCACTCAAGGTAACATTACTACTGCCTCTTTTTCTCTCAATCCGCGACGGTGGCGCGACTTCGGCTGGTGACCTTGTCGTTCCCTCTTCTCCACTCCGCCTGTACTCTCTCTCTCTGGAACTCCGTCACTCAAGGTAAGTCTCCTCTCTCTCTCTCTGGTACGTACTGCGGCTTGAATTTAATTGGGAATTTTGCAATTTGCAAGATTCTTGAACAAATTAAGGGAAATTTGAGAAACTGATAGAACAAGACAGTAATGGCGAAATTCAAGGAGAAAAGTGAAACCCAAATTTTACAGGAAACTCGTGTTTCTTTGACGGAATCCCTTTAGATCTCATAAAACAAGAAGAAATTAAATGGAATTTGTATTGTATTCATTGATTTTCCTTGTGTGCAATTACAATGTAATAGAAAGAAAAAAGATCTATCTATTCTTCACTGAACTATGAAACCTCATCTCTACACAAATACCCAGTGCCTAAGCTGATATTTTCAGTTGCTTAGAAATGCTTGAATTTATTGATGAAATGCTTGTTTGTTGAATAAGCTTGATTTTTTTTCTCTCCTCTAGTGATTTTCTGATTTGAACTTGGGCATTTGGTTGGTCAATCGAATCTTTTATTTTTTTGTATTGTGTTGACAGGGACCAGATTGTAAAAGTGCCCAATTTTAAGGGGCTAACTTGTTAATTTCCATGACTAATTAAGACAATAGAAGATTGTTATACTATTGGTGATACTTTGATAATTCCCATGATCTATTTGCTCACACCTAATGGCCTTCAGGTCAATACCTTTCTCTTGACAAGTTGGGATTTTTAATCCTCGATCAAGTCTCAAACCATGCACAAAACTATATTTTCCTCGTTCATGTATAAGCTCTTGTACCAGTTGTTCTCTACGAAAAGTTAAGACCCTCGATTCCATATATATGGCCCAATTTAGTTATGTTTATGCATTATTTCTATTAAACAAAAACATAATTAAAGATTGCAAAATGGTTCTGAAAGGTAGTGGATATAGTAATTAAGCAATCTAATTCTTGTGTAAGCATTATGATGACAGAAACATTATCAAAATGTTATATATCAGAACAATTTCTGTTCAAGGACAAAGTGGTACTTGATGTAGGTGCTGGTACAGGAACAATTTCTATTCAAACATAAAAAATTTTAAGGGTATTCTCTAACCTCAAGTTATGTTAATTTTGGCTTTCTTTGCAAATTTTACCCGGTTTATCCCAATTTGCAAATGACCGCCATAGCAGGCTTCTTTTAGATGTCCTTTTCATTTTGTTTATTTAATAAAAATAAACATACAACATCTGATATACTTATTGATATTGAATGTAAATACTTGGTAACATGAGTTGAATTTTAAGACTTTTCAGTATTTTACTTTTATGATTAAATGGACAGCTCAGAGGTAACCCATGTAACTCAACATTCAGGTATTTTTTCTCAACATACCTTACCTTAGACTCTATTATCTTTGTCCTTTTGTTGCATCTTTCTGTGCATTACTATGCTTTTTCCTAACGGATTTCCTTGGTTTCTAATTTGCAGGAGTTCATAGCTTCCATATCTGCTCCAGAGCTGCAGACCAGTACTAGGTGTAGGGCACAGAAAGTTGCACAGCGGTGGAAGGTGCGTGCATGTGTCAAATGCCTCAAGGTTCAATGCTCTCGATTTTCAAGACATAAAGGAGAACATCGAACTTGAAACATTCAATTTCTTTCTACAATTCCTTCGGTTCACCCTCGACAGACCTACTGTTCACAATCAGTCTGTCAAGAGAGTTTATTGATTGTGGGGACGTTTAACTCCCAGCGGGCGCAAGCCCCCGCTGTTAATTACATCAGATGACCCTTCCAAGCCATACTGAATACCTCGTTCATTCCGGGATTTGTGCCTATTTGTTGTGAATTGAATAAAGGGGCTAAAAGGGGACTCATGTAAGATTATGGCATTGATTTGGTTTTTCATACATTTGAACATGTGTGTGTGTGTGTTTTCTCATTAAAATTATATTTTTAAGTAGGAATTTGGATATTTGAGAAATTTATATGCATTATTTATTTGTATTTGATTTATGACATATTTATTCACATTTTTGTTAATTATTTGTATTTTATTAGGAAATGAGATCATTAATTTTAAAGAAAGGGTATTTTTGTCATTTCAGGGTTTGGATGATGCTTGGACATGTTCAATTTTGATTTAGAAAGATGAAGACTTTGATTTGGGTTCATTTGGAGGTGGTTTGAGTCAATTTGGACTTAGGATGAAAAAGTTGTGCTTGAAAATGACTGAGAAGGGCCCATTTGTAAATATTTATATTCTTTTAAGGGCTTATTTACAAAACTGGAAAGGCGTGGATATGTGATTTGGGTCTTAGACAAGGTTTTATGTGAAAATTGGGCCTTTAAGGGTTTGTTTGAGAGAGTTTTAGGCTGACAGGGACCTGTTTGTAAATTTAGAAGGGCTTCGCTACAGATATTAAAAGTCAAAGGGGCCTTTTGTGAAAAGAGCATTGATTTATAATTTTATTTATTATCTGGGCTTTGAGATTTGGATTTTTGGGTCTTTAGATTGGTGTATTGGGCTTTTAGATGTGTATTTTGGGTTTCAGATTCGCATAAATATCAAACACTATTATCGGACTTTAAGATTGGTGCCAGACTTGATGATTGACATCCATGCCTTGAGATTTGGTTGTAAGGCTTCATTTAATATAACACGAGGGTCCCGCACATCAGTGGGATGTTAGCCGTTGGGTTAATTTTGGACCATCGGATCCCTCTAGCCTTCTCGAGATTCGGATTTCCATTTAAATATTTCATCTCGGCACCAAAATCGGACGGCGAGAATTGCTTTGAGGTTCGTGCAACAAGATAATGGGTCGGGTTTAATGCCCGCATTAGGGTTCTTCTCCGGTTTCTAGGGATTTGAACTCCGATGGTGCTCTGGCCACGGCCGAGGCTGAGGAGGGCATGATTAGAATCGCCTTTCCCTCCTAGGTTGGTCTTACTCACTGTCGGCGACCATTAGAGACCGGAGTCAGCTGATCTCGGACAAAAGCCAAATTCGGTATTTAGCTTGAATTTCAATTAAATTCATCGGCATAATCATATTCTCTTTCAATTGATTGTTTACTTGTTGTCGTTCCATCACATAAGAGCTAATCACGACATCAATTTTAAATTTATTCGGTCATTGATCATGGTTTCGGTTTCAGATTCTCGGTCTGGTACCGATCGAGTACCAGTCAGGGTGATAAACACTTTAGAATATAGCTGGAAGATGAAAAATGATGATTTAAGTATCTTTAGTCCTCTGAATCAGTCCGAACTTACTTTTCAATATGAATTTCGATTTTTTTTTTTTTTTTTAGTTTTAGTGAACATAAGCTTTGCAAAGTTTCATGTTGTGTCAATCTTTGAAATAAATCGATTTTCTTGTTTTTATGAGAGATTTTCTGGTTTCTTGTCATTTAAATCATAAGAGAGTGTTTATACTGTGTTTAGAGTGATTTCTATGATTTTTGTAGATTTATTTCCATTTTTAGAGCATTTATTTCAGCTGAGGGTATTGAAGGTCATCTTACCCATTTAATTGCTGGATTTTTATTTTGTTAAAAGCTGAAACTTTGGGAGTTTATCGAAAATAGAAATAAAGTCCAAATAATGTGAAATTTGTGTCCATTTTATGTATTTTTAAGTCTTCTATCTAACTGTGATATCCATCTTTCAATCTGGTCCTTAGATCAATTTTTATTGCTCAATTTGCCAGCAGATCCTTTTTATCTTTTCAATGCTGGAATTTTCTGGTTTTAAAACCTGAACTTTGAAAATTCATATAAAATCGAAATAAAATCAGAAAAATGTGAAATTTGTGTCAATTTCGTGTGTTTTGATGTCCTCTATCTGATGGTGAAGTCCATTTTTCATTTTGGTCCCTATGTCAGTCCAGATTGTACCATTTACCAGCAGAGGTCATTTTGGCACTTTTGAGTGCTTTTCTTGTACCAATGGTACATGCTTTGTGATTTGGTGTTGGTCCACTGTTCCAGAGGGTATTAGGGACTGGTTTAAAGTATTTTCAACCAATTTCATGAATTAAACACCATTTTAATGAATTTTCATAGCCTTTTTTGCTATATCTTTGGTACCAACAAACAAAAGGAAAAAGGGAGAATCCAAAATTCCAAAAGAATGTTTCTTTAAATGTCAAAAATCTGTCAAAATGTGGTTTTATGCAGGGAGGCCCCTGATTTTGTTTAAAATCATGTTTTTAATATTTTGATGGACATATCATTGAGATTTCCTTAAGTTTAAAGATGCAAATGCCATGAGCAAGCATAACTTGTTGTTTATTTGCATTTTTAAACCTTCTATCTCTCACTATTTATATTTTTGAGATATTTAATTCCTTTTAGCATCTTTGCTCAAGAAATCAAATATTTTCTCATATACAAATAGGTCCAAAGGGGCATGTCATTGAAATATCATGGATTTAGAATATAAATGGCATATTATAGACAATGCTACTGCCCTTTATATTTTAAATCTCAATTTCTCACTATTTACACATTAAACCACTTAATTTTCTTTCTTGATTTGATTATACATGAGCATACTCATGCATATGGAAATTAAGTATCTTTTAATGTGCAAAATGGCCCTCTTAATAGGAATTAAAGAAGGAGCTATCCAGCTCAAACTTCAATAACCCTTTCATACACATATTTTTATTCTTTAATCCTATCAATAAAATAACTAGATGAATTAAATAAAGGTGGAGCTATCCAGCTCAAACACCCTTATTAGACATCATTTATTTATTTTATACAAGGATTAAAGAACTTTTTTAAAAAAAAAAAGCAAAAAAGGGAGAAGGAGGAATAATAAGAAAAAGAAAGGGAAAGAGAAGGAAAAATAATAAGAAAATCCTATTTCTCTATTTATTGTCATTTTTCATATATAAAGACATAATTTTCAGAGAAGAAAAGGAGAGATTAAGATATGCATTTTTTTATCAAGATAATATCCTATATGTTTTTTTAAACTACTTAAAAATGAAGAAAATGATCATTAGATCTTCATATGCTATGTTCATTATGAAATAAACATGCTTATCATGAGATCTTCACTTTTATTTATTCATGAACTTAAAAGGAGAAATAAAACAAAAATCAAAGAAAAAGGGTAAAAGAGAAGGATGTAACAGTAAGAACAAAAAGGAAAATGGCAAAAGACATTTTTTTATTTCGAACTTAAGTATATATACAAACCATTGCTCTGAAAGAGCTTACATCATATAGGTGTCAATTACCTATTGAATTTGCTTAAGAAAGCTTGAAACTTTGAAGTTCTAACCTAGCTCTCTTTGAAAATGGAGATTTTTCTAACTTGTTTCTTGCACAAAGCTTTCTGGAGAAGAAGAAGTATATCATTCATCTGCATTTGGGGTGCCTTATATAGGGCAGCAATGGTCTAGGGTTTAGGGTTCAGCTGATGTGGCTTTCATCATGCCCATCAGCTGTTTGATAAATGGTCTTCACTTGATTTCTTCATTTATCTATGCATACGTGGCAAAGGCTGTCCAATAGAGGTTTGGCATGTCAATGATCCTCTTCTGGAATAATTTCAACCTTTGGATTAGCATCAAATGTCGTGTATCACTTAATGGCCATTGATTAACCGGCCAAATGAGGAAACATTCAATTTTCGTGCCCCTGCACCTCTGGAGTAGATTCTTCTTTTTTTGTCACTACCCAAGGGCAGCGTGACACGCTTCCTGGGGACCAGGGAGCCAGATAATGGCTGTAGAGTCGGGGGTATGCTATACCGGCGGTATACCGAGCTCAATTTGTTCTTTTCTTGATTAAGAATGCTTCTAAGCATGAGGGACTGACAGAGAGTGTAAAAATTACTCTCTTAACATGGGCTCAAGTCCAATTTATCACTTAGGCCGTTGAGCACGCACCATTGCCATAATTCGGGTCTGACATGGCTCGGGTTCATGGCACCTACCAAATTGACCCTTCTCGGCTTCTGTTGGTATTCAATACATGGTCGTGTGACCCCTTTTATGCAATTCCTCTAAGTTTCAGAGCTTGAACCGAGTCCTATTGCTCATTTCCCATTTTCATTTCTTTTCTTTTTCGGGTGTAATTTGGGCTTCACCAGAGGCATTCGGGTTGGCAGCTTTGGTTAAAGGGGAAGAGAATAGAAGCTCTCAACTATCTCAGGTAATTAGTTTATCAAAAGCCCTAACTTTAACCCGAATTTTAGGCTTGGTTTTCGGTTGGAATCGGGAAGCAAAGAGGAGAAGAAGGGACTGACATGTATGGTCCCACTGTCGGTCTCACTGACCCGAAGCACTGTGCTTCTTTTAATTTCGGATGATAATCAGCCGCACTCGGCACTTGATAGACCATGCATTGGGTTTTATGTGGTGTATTAAGAACCGGGCGTATATAAAATGAAGGGGTCAATTTGCACCCCGCGCCAAGTTTCAATTCTTGGGCACATGGATTGGCTGGGCTCGGTGTAGCATACGCCATGTTACTAATCTCGGTCAATGAAGTTGTATCTGTGTAGACCGAGTTCACCTATCTTGGCTGATCAGCGAAAATGATATTATTTCACTGATTTGTGGGCCCAAGGTGTTAGTGTACTGCTAAGCATCTCCTAATTTGCACCCAGAGCCGTTTAAAGCATATTTTTGCTAGGTGTTACCATGATTTTGTACCCAGAACATTATCCATGCATTGTTTAATTCTTAAAGAATTAATTACATCATAGTTTTGACTAGTGGTTTGACAGTGCCCCTAACGGGTTGCCCGAACCCGGTCCGCCCGTGCCCGGTGCCCGGGGTACCCGTACCCGTGCCCGGGTATAGACGGGTAAACGGGTACGCGGGTACGGGCTTGAAATGGGCAGGGTGGCCTGTTTTGGTGCCAAACCCGGGTGTACCCGTACCCGGCAGACCCGTGCCCGCTGCCCGTCTGCCCGCACCCGCCACGGGTGTACCCGCACCCGTTTACTCGTGTACTGTAGCACCCGTGTACCCGTGTACTGTAGCACCCGAACCCGAACCCCTTTATTTCAAACTTTCTTCCCCCCGGTTCTACAGTAATTTTAACAGATCAGTTTTGGCTACACGCAGCGCACGGAGTACAGAAATTTGACAACGCTGCATATGATTAGTGCTCTGCATGAAGCTAAAACTGCTCTGTTTTTTTTTTTTTTTTTTTTTAAATTCGGCAGAGGCTGAAGCTGAAAGGCAGAGGCTGAAAATGGTTTTTTTTTTCTTTTATTTAATTTAATTTAATTTAATTTAATTTAGATTTAAATTAGATTTGGATTCAATTTAAATTTAATTTAGATTTACATTTATATTGAATTTAGATTTAATTTAATTTGCATTTAAATTTAGATTTGAATTTAGATTTAGATTATCAATTTAAATGAACGTTTACAAAATATATTATCAATTTAAAATGTAAACTACAAATTTCGAGATATAAATAAATTATGAAACTATATAATTAGAATGCCGACATTTTTATTGATATCCAAAGTTTAATACAAATTATTAATTATGTTGAATATTAATATCCAAAGTTTATTAATATCCAAAGTTATATTAATCAAGTCATGCGCATGCTTCACAAAAAAGGGCATAACTTTTGATCCGTCCGTCGGATCGGGCTGAAATTTTGACATGAGCTCCACAGCCCCTGTACCAAGCTAACTTCCTTTCGGGACCGATCCGACCGTCGGATTCGTCAAAAAACTAAGGGAAGAGCCTCAAAACTTGAGTTGAAGTTTCCGATTAAGATTTTCATGTCTATCATTCAATCCAAGTAGCTCAGTAAATTAGTTACATAATGAACTTGCAGATTACCAATTTTTACTATTTTTGGAATTTTTTTACTATTTTTTATGATTCATGAAAGATGGCACAAAATCGGTCTACTTTAGCGTAATTTTGAGTAGTTTAGTGTTTTTTTTACCGTATTTCAGCATAATTAGCGAGGTTATTGTAATTTAACGTAATTTAGTATAATTGAACATAATTTATTGTAATATAGTGTAATTCAACATAATTTCAAGTAATCTAGCGTATTTTAGTATAAAATTACTCCTGTAAAGAAATAAATAATTAGACTTGTACTTAGCCGAATAAATATACAAATTTTCGCACAAATAATTTTTATATATGAGTTACAAATTTTATTTATTTAGGAATTATAAAGATGTGTTTAGTTTCAAATTCTCATTCTAATTTGAAACTATTATTTATTTAGCGTATTTGTTCTTATGTCTAGCGTATTTGTTCTTATGTCTGGTTTAGTTTCAAATTTTTAAACTCTCATTCTAATTTATAGCCGAACTATTATTTGTAACTCATATATACAATTTATATATGATGTGTCGGAATAATAGTTGGAATCGTATTATTTATAAACTATTATTTATATACAAATTATAGCTTATTATTTCAAATAATAGCCGAACTATTATTTGTTTATAACTCTCATTCTTATGTCGGAATCGTATTATTTATAAACTATTATATATATATACAATTTTTATAGCCGAACTATTATTTGTAACTCATATATAAAAATTAGAATGAGAGTTTGAAAATAAAATAAAATTACTCGTGTAAAGAAATAATATTTCGTACGACACGGTAAACACGTAATAATATTCGTACGACACGGTAAACACGTAATAATATTCGTACGACACGGTAAAAAAAATCAGAAATCAAATCAGAAAACAGCAAAAAAAAAAAAAAAAAAAAAATTTCTACCCGTACCCGTCCTGCCCGTGCCCGCTGTACCCTTGCCCGTTGTACCCGTCTACCCGCAACGGGCACGGGTTTGAGACGGGCAGGGCGGAGTTTTTCAAAAAAAAACCCGCCTACCCGTGCCCGTTGTACCCGCCTACCCGTTGTACCCGTACCCGTCCTGCCCGCTGCCCGGGACGGGTACGGGTCTGCCCTGCCCGAGGTACCCGTTAGCAATCCACTAGTTTTGACCATTGTGCACATCAAAATTCAAGGTTTCTATGTAGATCATCACCACGAGTTTTAATATGCTATTGTGTGACCCTTTGACACTTTGCAGACATGTTTAAATGCCTTAGCAGTAGCTACTCACTGCCTTTAAATGTTAAGTAGTAACTTTTTAGGGTCAAACACTAGGTAAAGGAGAAATCAAACTTGAAGATTTGTATATATGCTGTCATTAAAAAAATAATCAAGAGAGTCTTAATTCGAACAGTTAAGATTTACCAATTACAAATAATCTTCTTTTAGCTCTTATGATGAAATATATCTTTGCAAATCGATCTGACCCATTGTTCACTAATTATGTCTATTTTGATCATGCGATCATTTCTTTGAGCTTGAATATAGTTCTAGTATTCTTCGTTTTCAACTAATTATCATTTTTTATGTTGTCGGGTTGCTGGGATAGTTTCTCCTCGCCCATCTCGCTCTCAGCCCAGTCGTTCTTTCAGACCCTCTCGCAGTGACGAAGACAGATGTCCTCTCCTTTTAGGTACTTCTATCTGCATTTCCTCTCTAATTCTTATCATCTTTTATTTTCTATTAGTTTTTATTTCTCCAAATTGTGATTGGGTGATCCAGATCTTAGTGGAACTTGTCTCTTCCATCGGTACTGTCTCTCTTTCTCTTCTAGATCTTAGTGACAGCTTAGTTGGCACTACTCTTGGCTCACCGGAAGATATTTTCAGTGAGCCAAGTGTTCAAAATCTGAAAATCGAAGCATTGGAGAATTCAGCCAGTACCAGCACTTCATTTTTTTTTTTTGATTAAAAGGCCGAAGCCCATTTCATTGAAGAAACTTAAGTTACAAAAACCGGCAACATATTGTTTGTTTTATCTCTCTAGCACCAAAATACCCATGTGATAAGCCTCAATTATATATACCTTCGGTTGAGGTTTTACCTCCTAAATTATACCAAAACCCTTGTATTTTAGTCCAGTCTAGTATAGAATGCACCATAGAACCAAGTTACTGCCCTTCCTTCATCTTATTTGCAGGAATCGAGCAAAAAGGAGCAAAACAGCATTTTGTGCGGGCCGCACGGATTCTGTGCGGGCCGCACTGATTTATCCGAGAGTTTTGCGGGCTCTCGTGCGGGCCGCAGGGAATTTGTGAAGGCCGCACGACCCCTCTTCCTTAGCCATTTTCGCAGACGAAAAACCCACTTTTATGCGGGCCGCACGAATTCTGTGCGGGCCGCATCGATTTAACCGAAAGTTTTGCGACCTCTCGTGCGGGCCGCATGAAGGCCGCACGACTCCTCATGCCTTAGCCGATTTTCAGCCGACTTCCAGTTTGTGCGGCCCGCACAGACTTTGTGAAGGCCGCAGGAAGGCCGCACCAATGCCATTAATGCCTTAATTCATGATATCTTCTCAGATTTGCTGCCTGATTTTGAGAGATTGTTTTCCAATGCACGAAAATAGCTATATATGGGCCTGGAGGCAGCAGGAGAAGGAATCTTCATCTTAGGTTTAATTTCCACATCTCTCTACACAATTTCTCTCTTCTCCTCGTGATCAAAGGCGATTAAGAGCAAGGTTTGAAGGATTCTCAAGGAAGCAGAACTGAAGATTAAAGGCAGCGAGCGAAGAGATTGGTGTATTCTATTCTCTTACTTGTTTTACTTTGTTTTCATCATGATTTCTCTTGTAACTTTCTTGGATGTTAACTCACCCATGAGAGGCTAGATTTCCTCTCTAGGGGCTTAGGCTAGAAACATGAATTTGGTTTGAATCTATGTTTACTTGGATTAATTTCTTTATGATGATTGTTTGCATGTTTGTTTATTCTTGTTGATTTTACAATTCATGTGCTTGTATGATTTGATTGCGTGTTAATTTCCCGCTTGAGTCTAATCAACTTAAGATGTTAGGAGTTATAATTAATGGTATCAAATTGTATACATGAATTACCTTAGGATTAAGATTAGAAATGACCAAATCTATTTCTTAGTCCGGAACCACTTGAACGAATGTCGAATTAAGGTGAAGGACTTAACCGTGAAGCCTTATATTTGATTGGGACACCTAGAATTGAACCAAATATCGTATGAAGGACTTAACCGTGAAGTATTGGTATTTAGGGATAAACTAGGCTAATCTATGCTTATGGTCTAGATAGCTAGGGTGAAGAACTTAACCGTGAAGTCCGAATTATCTAGACACGTCATTAATTCACGAACGTGACCCTTTTTGGCATTTACGTTTAGAAACCCCATAATTGCAAACATGAGTTTAGAATTCCAAGTAAATGTAGATTTGACCAAAGGATTGTAGGCCGATAGCCCCTAGACTCTTAACCATCTGAATCACAAACTCCTTTTATTTGTTTGTTTAAAATTGTCTTGTTTTGATTTCAACTCTCAATCGGGTATTGAACCCAAAAACCCAATTTCTCAACAAACCTCCCTTTTTTACTTTATTGCACTATTTTAGAGTTAATTGATTTAGTAGAAAGTAATATCTCACGTTATCTTTGGATCGATACCCATAATTACTACAAAGATAGATTGTGCGCTGCAATTCAATCTAACTTTGCGTATTTAGGGTTTTATAAATTTAAAGCAGAAGTGTACGAAATAGACCAATTATTCCTATACCCAAAATACACAACAAGTTTTTTTATTTTCTATTAGTTTTTATTTCTCCAAATTGTGATTGGGTGATCCAGATCTTAGTGGAACTTGTCTCTTCCATCGGTACTGTCTCTCTTTCTCTTCTAGATCTTAGTGACAGCTTAGTTGGCACTACTCTTGGCTCACCGGAAGATATTTTCAGTGAGCCAAGTGTTCAAAATCTGAAAATCGAAGCATTGGAGAATTCAGCCAGTACCAGCACTTCATTTTTTTTTTTTTGATTAAAAGGCCGAAGCCCATTTCATTGAAGAAACTTAAGTTACAAAAACCGGCAACATATTGTTTGTTTTATCTCTCTAGCACCAAAATACCCATGCGAAAACAAAAATGTCCCAACAACTGAAAAACACAAAGCAACAAACAAGTGCATATGACAAGGAAAATAAGCCACTCAACGGGGCTAAGAGCAAGATAGCTAAATACAAAATTTGGCTGCCAAGGCCAAAGTCTTCTAACGAGAATCATCATAGAGCCGCTACCAGCACTTCATCAAATGGAGCTGCTGGTACTGGCTCAATGGAGAACGATACCCCCTTCTATCAACTGAGAAAATAAGCGACAGTGCTTGTTGCAAACACTATAGAAAGAGGAATTAGGTAACTAATGGGCCGACTTATACTAACTGATATTACATGATAATTAGGTAACGTAAAATTGTTACTTTAATTTAATAATTTTGTCTCTGGCAATGTGCATGACATGGGACTTGCTATAGTGAGATGATAGTCTATTGCTAATAATGATATCTAATGTTACAATAACCTTTTACATTCTTGTTCAGGTTGATGTATAAATATGCTAGACTAATGCAAAAGTTGGAGATGTAAATGTCGAGCTTTTCAAGGTTTGCTTTCATATGCAAATGTGTGGATATTGTTCCGATTATATACACACCAAGTATAGAATGATTATATTGTAATTAAACATGTGCTTGATGTTGCTTAAAATTAGATCAAGTACAGAAATCCAAGACTTTTTAATTATGTTGGTTTTATTCCTTTATTTTCAACAAGTGCTTTATGTAACTAAACGATGTAGTGGATTGATGTGTGAAATGAAAGCCTAAGAGCATTTGTTGGCCAAATTTTTTTTTTTTAATATTTTTGTTACTTTTAGCGGTGTTTTAGAAGCGCCGGGAAAACATAAAATTTTTTAATATCAAAATCTTTTAGCGGCATTTCCCAAACGCCGGTAAAGGGGCCCACAAACGCCGGGAAACAATCGCGGCGCTTTGTAAACGCCGGGAATTCCAATTTTCGGACGATGCTTTGGAAACGCCGGGAAAATATAGACAAAGCGTCGGTAAAGACCTTTCCCGACACTTGTATCTGCGGCATTTAGGGAAGCGCCGGGAAAGGTCAATGGTGGCGTTTATATAGACTTTTAGTGGCGTTTTTAAACGCCGGTAAAGGTATATTTTCTTGTAGTGTTGTAACTTTCAAATGTTGTAAGTGGATCCCTCCTCTAGTGGTAAAAAATAATAATTTTTGTGTTGGAGATCATGAGTTCGAAATCTGAATTAAGATCCTCTATAGATAATTAAATAAAAGTTAATAAAAGTTAGTAGACTGAATTTTCACCTTTCAATCTTAAAAAAACAATACATGTCAGAGACTCAGCTGAAGTTATCATTAATAGTAGTGAAATAAACAATGGTGCTTGTGTGGGGTATCAGTGAGAAGTGATGAGAAGAGGATAAGAGGATCCATATCCTTCCCAGTACCGTAAAAGATTCCCTTCACTTTACGGTTTGAGATTAACTCCCAGCCGGTTTGGGATTCGGGCTGACAGAGGGAGCAGTATTATTGGGCTTTGAGATTTGTGCCAAGTTAAAAGAACGGTCCAAATCAAGTAATTGTAAAAGATTCCCTATTACGGTACCGGGGTGATGCCGACATTTTTATTTTTACCCCAAAAAAAATATATTTTAATATAAATAACCAGGTTTTTAAAATATTTTTATTTTTACCCAAAACGCAATATTTCCTAGCGTTCCGAATTATTAATTCGGACCGCAATATTTCCTAGCGTTCCGAATTATTAATTCGGACAGCAATATTTCCTAGCGTTCCGAATTATTAATTCGGAACGCAATATTTCCTAGCGTTCCGAATTATTAATTCGGAACGCTAGGAAATATTGCGTTCCGAATCTCTGTTTTTTTTTTGAAAACTTATATAACTCCAGCTGCGGGGAGAGAGAATCACAAAAAAAAAAAAGACCTTCTGAAGGGCTGAAGAGGAAGAGGAGGAAGGGAGGGAGGGGAGCTGAAGGAAGAGGAGGAGGAGGAGGAGACGGAGGAGGAGACGGAGAAGTCGTCAGGTAATTTTTTTTACATACGTATTTACTGTTAATTACATACGTATTTACTGTACACTACTGTTCACATACGTATTTACTGTACACTACTGTTCACATACGTATTTACTGTTAATACATACGTATTTACTGTACACTACTGTTCACATACGTATTTACTGTCCACATACGTATTTACTGTTAATACATACGTATTTACTGTACACTACTGTTCACATACGTATTTACTGTTAATACATACGTATTTACTGTACACTACTGTTCACATACGTATTTACTGTTAATACATACGTATTTACTGTACACTACTGTTCACATACGTATTTACTGTTCACATACGTATTTACTGTTCACATTTACTGTTCACATACGTATTTACTGTTCACATTTACTGTTCACATACGTATTTACTGTTCACATTTACTGTTCACATACGTATTTACTGTTCACATTTACTGTTCACAATTGAAATCAGTAAACTGACCAAATATTTGTCATTTATGAATGTAGTTTATTGGCCATGTCTATTGCAATTTCAATACATTTTGGAGGAAAGTTCATAACTGACCAGTATGGAGTACGTTACTCCAAGCCTGCAGCAAATACGTACTGGGTTGATGAAAATTTCTCATTTGAGCAGTTGCAATCGCTTATTTATGAAGCGAGCGGCTACAATAGAAATCGTTGCCAATTACAAATTCAGGCTCGAATGGTCCACGCAGGAAAGTATGTCAAAATCACACTGGGAGATAACGGGGCATTGAGAGGTCTAATAGCGCAGGTTTTGAGGTCTGGCGAATCATTATTGGAAGTTTTTGCACGCAGAATTCGCGAAGAGTCAGGGGCCGGAAGTTCAGGCCAAAATTCGGCTGCCCAACATTATCAAGAAGATAATGAACCACACACTCCTTTTATCGTAATGCCTGTAGCAGAACCGGAACAAGAAATATACAATAATTCACCCCAATCTCCAGCTTTTATCCCACCTGTATCCATGTATGCAGGTCCTTCATCCTTACCTGTGCCTGAACCAAACCCTCACCCCAGACCGCCACCAGTACAGGAAGATCCAAACGAGTCGGAATTTGAATTTATAAACGAGATACCGGAGGAGAATCTGCAAACTGGGGATGAATTGGGGGAAGAAGAATGTGACATTAATGATGAAGGAGGTGAAGAAGATGAAGAAGATGAAGAAGAAGAATACACACAGCCCACTGTGAGGCAGAATAGAGAGAATATGCCGTTGGGTGGCCGCTCTGAGACTCACCCTTTTGTAAACTTCAATGACACATCTGCTTTCCGAGAAGCAGATATTTCTTACTATGGTCGTCGGGTTGAGTACAGGAGTGAGCTCGCAAAAGGCCAATACTTCGTAAGTAAAAAGCAACTGACGAAAAAGATCAGAGAGTACCATATTGACAAGAACAAGGAGATATATACGAAGAGAAGTGACACATCCCGTATGGAAATTATCTGCAGCACTCCTCACACATGTCGTTTCAAACTGAAGGCAAGAGCAACAAATGCCGGAGATACATGGATGATAACTGAGCAAGACACGCCTCACACATGCGAATCTGAGTTTGAAAGGTCGGACCATGCACAACTCACGGCATCAATTATCGCAGACCTCATCGAGAGCGCCATTAAGGAAGACCCCACTATGAGCATCCGGAGTGTGGCACACTGCGTGAGGGTTAGGTTTGGCAGTATAACCCCGAAGTACAACAAACTTTGGAGAGGTCGTGAGCTTGCAGTTGCCCGGCAATTTGGGAGTTGGGAAGAGTCGTACAATTTTATGAAACTATTGCTTAACGGGATATGTTACACGAATCCCGGCTCAAAATACCAATTTCTGACAAGTCCGAGCATCGATAAAAATACAGGACTGGTCAAAGAAGGTGTTCAGCAATTCAGGGCCGTGGCATGGGCTTACGGACCATGCATTACCGCATTTGATTACTTAAGGCCGGTGATCAGTATAGATGCAGCCTTCCTTTCTGGGCGGTATGAGGGCAGACTTTTGATGGCTTGCGCCTATGATGCCGATAACCAATTGCTGCCTCTAGCATTTGCAATTGTACATACGGAGAATGAAGAGAACTGGGGTTTTTTCTTACACTGGCTTAGGATTAATGTGATTGGTGTGAATAGATTCGTATGTGTTATATCGGACCAACACAAGGGTATCAAAGCTGCATTGAAACCTGAATACGGATGGGATAGGGATAATTTTGTGCACAGGTATTGTATCCAACATGTTGCAGATAACCTGGTCCAGGCGTGTGGGAAGGACAAATGGTACGGAACTAGGTTCAAACAAGGAGCCAGGAAGAGGAAGCCAAGAAGGCTGAAAGAGATGTTCGAAGATTTTTGCTCGGTATGTATAATATTGTCTAATTTATATCACTTTTGTTTCTTTTAGATGCATTTTGTCTAATTTTGCTTTGTTCTATTGCAGCAAAATCCGACGTGTAATGCTTTTCTGAGGAGAGTGGGCAAAGTACGTCCTGATGATGTCATGGAGCCGTCAAATTTTGAAAAAATTTTCCAGACCTGTGATGGAGGGTACCGATTTGGTATCATGACAACAAACGGCTCTGAGTCCCTGAACGCTGTCTTCAAGGATAGCCGAATGTTGCCCGTGGCTGCACTTGTAGAGGAGACATTCGCCAAGTGCAACAGGTGGTTTGTTCAACGGCGAGAGGCAGCGACGGAGCAAAGCAATGCAGAACAGCCTTTTTCCAAACGGGTACATGTTAAGCTCGCCAAACGGTGGGAGAAAGCTGCAAAAATGGATGTCATCCCATACTCGCACGGCGAAGGTAATTACGAAGTCACGGGCCCAAATGAATATGTTCCAGTGGTCCAAATGCAGGATGGATCTATGTCAATTATTCATAGAAGGTTCCAGTATATCGTGACAGTCGGGCCAGAGAGAAAAGTGGAATGTACATGCAGAGGTATCCAATTAACATGCATTATGCCAATAAGAACAAAGAACCACTCCATACAAGCATATTTTTATAAATTTGTATTTTTTTTAAAGATAAAGTTTCCATTAAAAATGTATGAAATCAGTTAATGCAAACTAATTTCATTTCATACAAATTAATGCAAAATAAACTTTCAAATATACAACCAGCAAAAATAACTCATTTATTTGTTGCGAGTATAATTTGTTTAATCACACAAATTTGATGATACATATAGTACATATTAAGCTTGGAACTATAGATAATATTTTCTACAATTTCGCTAAATAAGCTCGTATTATATAATAAGCTCGTATTATATAATAATATTTTATACAATTGTATGATTTTTGCAGCCTAATGTATTTAAAATAATTTGAATTATACTTGCGCAAAAATATATATTTTGAATTGCTTTCTCTTTGCACTACAATTTGAGTCTTCCTTCTCTCACGCTTTAAATCAAAGAAGAAAAATAGAAAATATTTTCAAACGATACAGCTAACATACAATTTGAACAATTTTTGTAATCGAATATGAAACAAGGTCATACTTACTATTTCTAATAGCAAGAGAAATAAACATTCATGCTCAAAATATAACAAAGTTATATATTCCTTGAACAATTTTTGTATTTTAATATCAAACACAGTCATACTTACTATTTCTAATAACAAGAAAAATAAACATTCGATCATGATAAGAACACAAACAGAGCTATATATATTCCTTGAACAATTTCATTTTGTATTTGAATATCCAATCACACACCAAGATTAAATTCAATCACATAGCAGTTTTGACCTACTACATAGTCTCACAGATGACTATATTTCATTCACTAAGCAGTATTAACCTACTTCAGTTTACACAGAAAATTCTAAGTTTACACAGAAAATTCAATTATTCACAGAAAATTCTAGCTGATACATGCCTATACCAGTGCACACTATACTCCTCCAGCAGATTATTCACAAATGGCACGAAGGCCTATTCAATTATTCACACTATACATGCCTATTCAATTATTCACAAATGGCACGAAGGCCACATATCAGCATCAGCCGCAAGCCACAAGGCATACAAGACCAAAATCAGAGTTTTCAGGGTTACCCGTAATGAGAGTCGGCACCAACTTTCGGCTTCTGGTAAAATCGCAGCACCAACTTTTGGCTTCTGGTAAAATCGCAGCACAGTCCACTTTCGGGTTCTGGTAATTGAATAGGTCAAGGCAATCAGCCAAAGCCAATCAGTCAAATAACAAGGCACAGGTCAAATAACAAGCCAATCAGCCAACTTTCGGGTTCTGGTAATCACAAGGCACAGGTCTGGTAATCACAAGGCACAGGTCAAGGCAATCAGCCAATAACAAGGCACAAGGCAGCAGCCACCAGCCACAAGCCACAAGGCACAGGTCAAGGCAGCAGCCACCAGCCACAAGGCCGAAAACCAAAAATTAGAGAGTTTTTAGGGTTACCCGAGGAGAGTCGGCACCAAAATCGCAGCACCACACCAAAATCGCAGCACCACACCAAAATCGCAGCACCACAAAAACACCAAAATCGCAGCACCAAAAGCACAAAATCGCAGCACCAAATCTCACCAAATCGCAGCACCAAAAGCACAAAATCGCAGCACCAAATCGCAGCACCAAAATCGCAGCACCAAAAGCACCAAAATCGCAGCACCACAGTAAAAATCGCAGCACCAAATCGCAGCAGAGAGGGTGGCAGAGAGGGTGGCAGAGGATCGGCAAAGAAGAGAGGATCGGAGGTGAGATCGGGGGATCGGGAAGAAGAGAGGCAGAGAGGTGATCGGTTCGTTTGTCGCAACAGAGAAGAAGAGAGGGATCACGGGTCGGTTCGGTCCGAATTAAAATTTCAAAACGCCAGGAAATATTGCGTTCCGAATTAATAATTCGGAACGCTAGGAAATATTGCGTTCCGAATTAATAATTCGGAACGCTAGGAAATATTGCGTTCCGAATTAATAATTCGGAACGCTAGGAAATATAGCGTTTTGGGTAAAAATAAAAATATTTTAAAAACCTGGTTATTTATATTAAAATATATTTTTTTTTGGGTAAAAATAAAAATGTCGGGGGGTGATGTATATTCAGGATAAGAAGGGTCGTACATCAATATTGTTTTATTTTATATATAATTTTTAAGAAAGTCAGAGGTCGAATCTTTATTTTTGGGATAGAAATTTGTACAAATATGCATAGATGTTATCAACATATTCTATCGCATATTTTTTTTTCAATTGGTATGTCATGCAGTGATCTATCGTCTGATGAGTTTTTATATGCCTTTAATATAGGATAATATGGGTATTTTAAAATTTTAGAATGAGTTTTAATATAAAAGACAATAAAATAGATAAATTTATGAGTTTTTGAAGTTTAGAGGAGGAAATACGTAATTTTAATTTTAAAGTTTAGAAGAGAAAATACATAATTTTAAAGTTTTGAGGAGTATACGTGAAATTCCCCCAAATAAATATAGAGGCATCTCAACCCTATCGTTTCACAAAGCCTTCCGGACTCGCCCGTGATTTTTATTTTTACCCAAAAAAAAATATATTTTAATATAAATAACCAGGTTTTTAAAATATTTTTATTTTTACCCAAAACGCCAAGATTATCAGCGTTCCGAATTCTCCGAATTAAGAATTCGGAACGCTGATAATCCTGGCATTTTGAAATTTTAATTCGGACCGAACTGACCCGTGATCCCTCTCTTCTTCTCTCTTGCGACAAACAAACCGATCTCTCTCTCTCTCTTTGGTTTTTGTTCCGCCGATCACCTCTCTGCCTCTCTTCTTCCCGATCCCCCGATCTCACCTCCGATCCTCTCTTCTTTGCCGATCCTCTGCCACCCTCTCTGCCACCCTCTCATTTGCCGATCCTCTCTTCTTTGCTGTTGTGCTGTGATTGTTGGGTGCTGCGATTTTTACTGTGGTGCTGTGATTTGGCTTTGGTGCTGCGATTTTGCTGTTATACTTGCGATTTGTGCTGTTGTGCTTGTGTTGCTGGTGCTGTTGGTGCCGACTCTCCTCGGGTAACCCTAAAAACTCCCTAATTTTTGGTTTTCGGCCTTGTGGCTGGTGGCTGCTGCCTTGACCTGTGCCTTGTGCCTTTTTGCTTGTTATTTGGCTGATTGCCTTGACCTGTGACCAAAACCAGAACCCGAAAGTTTGTTGTTCTGCTGTGCTGCGATTTTGTGGTTCTGCGATTTTGCGATTTTGTTGGTGCTGCGATTTTACCAGAACCCGAAAGTTGACTGTGCTGCGATTTTACCAGAAGTCGAAAGTTGGTGCAGCGATTTTACCAGAAGCCGAAAGTTGGTGCCGACTCTCATTACGGGTAACCCTGAAAACTCTGATTTTGGTCTTGTATGCCTTGTGGCTTGCGGCTGATGCTGATCTGTGGCCTTCGTGCCATTTGTGAATAATTGAATAGGCATGTATAGTGTGAATAATTGAATAGGCCTTCGTGCCATTTGTGAATAATCTGCTGAAGGAGTATAGTGTGTACTGGTATAGGCATGTATCAGCTAGTATTTTCTGTGAATAATTGAATTTTCTGTGTAAACTTAGAATTTTCTGTGTAAACTGAAGTAGGTTAATACTGCTTAGTAAATGAAATATAGTCATCTGTGAGACTATGTAGTAGGTCAAAACTGCTATGTGATTGAATTTAATCTTGGTGTGTGATTGGATATTCAAATACAAAATTAAATTGTTCATGGAATATATATAGCTCTGTTTATGTTCTTATCATGATCGAATAGTTTATTTTTCTTGTTATTAGAAATAGTAAGTATGACTGTGTTTGATATTAAAATACAAAATTGTTCAAGGAATATATAACTTTGTTATATTTTGAGCATGAATGTTTATTTCTCTTGCTATTAGAAATAGTAAGTATGACCTTGTTTCATATTCGATTACAAAAATTGTTCAAATTGTATGTTAGCTGTATCGTTTGAAAATATTGTCTATTTTTCTTCTTTGATTTAAAGCGTGAGAGAAGGAAGACTCAAATTGTAGTGCAAAGAGAAAGCAATTCAAAATATATATGTTTGCGCAAGTATAATTCAAATTATTTTAAATATATTAGGCTGGAAAAATCATACAATTGTATAAAATATTATTATATAATACGAGCTTATTTAGCGAAATTGTAGAAAATATTATTATATAGTACGAGCTTATTTTTGTTCTTTACTTCTATTTAAAAAAAAAAACTATATCTATAGTTCCAAGGTTAATATGTACTATATGTATCATCAAATTTGTGTGATTAAACAAATTATACTCTCAACAAATAAATGAGTTATTTTTGCTGGTTGTATATTTGAAAGTTTATTTTGCATTAATTTGTATGAAATGAAATTAGTTTGCATTAACTGATTTCATACATTTCTAATGGAAATCTTATCTTTAAAAAAAATACAAATTTATAAAAATATGCTTGTATGGAGTGGTTCTTTGTTCTTATTGGCATAATGCATGTTATGATTGACTCCATAGTCATCTTTTTGCATATTAGCGTATTTTAGCATATTTTTACCGCAATTAGCATATTTTAGCCAATTGTAGCATGTTTAACCTTTTTTTAACGTAGGATGGCTAGGGGACGGCCTAGGAAACCACCCGCAGCCGACCCGGTTGATGAGCCCATTCCCACTGACAGCAAGGATCATTTCAGTCCTTTATTATGGATGCCTCACAGGGAGCACCGAGTCTCAGATGCATCTAAAGAGGTACTTGATTACTTTTTTTTTTAAGTTTGGATTTTGTTGAATTTTTGTATTTTTAGGTTTTCATGTTGTTCACTTTTTTGAACGCAGAGTGAGGCAATTATAAATGCCAGGGGTCGGTATCCGGAAATGCAGTACTACTCGGAGATGGAGGCGTATCTGCAAAATTTGGGGGTGCAGCATTTGGTCGATATTCTACAGTCGGAGACTAAGTCCATCAACGCGTCCCTGATTGCAGGACTAGTGGAGCGATGGCGCCCCGAGACGCACACGTTCCACTTACCTTTTGGAGAGATGACAGTGACTCTCCAGGACGTTAGTGCTCTATGGGGTTTGCCTATCCAGGGCGTGCCCGTTGGTGGCATATCTGACCCCACAGATCCAGATGACACGACGATTAATTACATGCTCGCTGAGTTGTTGGGAGCGGAGCCAGATATACGCAGCAACGGGGGGAAGTCCAAGTACTGTCTGGACAAGACGAAGCTGCGAGCTATGTTTGCGAGAGGTATAGGTAGCGATTCCACTCCGATCGAGATTCAGAGGTACTCATACAAACTTTTTGTATTACATTTATTTTGTACTCTGTTTCATGCGGAAAAATGAGTTGCTCTATAATTTTGATATTACAGATACACACGGGGATTCGTGATGGACCTATTTGGTTCTGTCATGTTTGCTGATGCTAGTGGTAATACCATCCCGATGATGTATCTACAGCTGCTGCGAGACCTTCAGCCGTCGAGCGGCAGGTACAACTTGGGTGGGGCTGTCCTAGCACATCTCTACTCCAACTTGTGCCACGGTTGCAAGGTCAGTATGCTATTTATGTCTTATTTTAATTACCTACCTTGTCATGCACTTGTTGTATTATTTTAATTATTTAACTTGTCACTGACGGCTGATATTCTTAAAAAATATAGTGGAAAACTAAGCAAATCTACGGGCCAATGCTTCTTCTGCAGCATTGGTCGTGGTCCCGGCTACCGGTGGGGGTACCTGAGCCGAACGAGGATCCATGGGGAGAGCCCGAAAATGGAAATCGACTGGCATTCGGCATGAAATGGTACGGACATCACTTGTACAAGGACAACCCTCACGGAAAGACAGTAGGTATCAGGTTGGTCCGATCTCAGATTCAGAGTCTGGGTGAGACGCAGGTGAGCTGGACTCCGTACCATGAGCTATACACTGAGGGGAGGCTGCCGCAGATTGTAGCGGATGATCACGAGATGTGGCTCTACAGGGGACCGCTGGTGTGCTTCTGGATAGTGGAGCACCACTATCCAGACCGGGTGCTCCGTCAGTTTCATTTTCCTCCACTCATCCCCGCAGATCCAGACGTCCCGAGATATGTGATCATGAGGCTACACGAGTAAGTTATGTTCTTTTTAGCATTTTTGTACTTAACATTAGTTCTTGTCTTTAAATTGCAACTGACAAATGAATTACAGGATAACACACGGTAATCACTGGGATAGAGATTGGAGTGAGCATCACTCGGAGTACTACAGCCGGGCGGGCAATATGAGTGCCAACTTATGGCAGATGCCGGAGATTGATACGATGCAGTTCCAGGGAGATCCCCTATTGAGATATCAGGCTTGGTACCTGCGGGTCGGCATGGCTTCGGTGTATATAGAGGGAGATTACGGTGAGTTTCTTCGTGCACAGATATTCGAAAACGATGGTTATACCCCTACTGGCCGGAAAGGTGCTCGCCAGGTAATGCATCTAAAACAACACATTTTTATGCGTTATGAACATTTTATCATAACCTTTATTTTTTCTAACGTTTTTTTTTATAGCTGCTGGTAGCGCTTAAAGGTGCCGGGCGTTCAATCGTTTGTCTTGGAAAACGTGGCTACAGAGCGGTCGGGCAGCGATGTTGAACTTGGTTGCCCATGCATTGCGGACGCCGGCCAGGAGGCAAAGCTGGTCACCATGTTACGAGACGCCGGAGAGAATATTGATTGGCGCGCAGTACAGCCGGACGAGCCTGACGCGCCGCCTGTTATGACCAGTGAGATGCCACCGGAGCCATCAGAGCAGCCAGAGTGGGATTATCATCGTTGGGTACTGCACATGGCCGGTTGGCACGCCTACCGTGACGAGCACGGTCGTCCAGTTCTTCTCCCAGTATGTGATTCTTTATTTTATTATTCTTTTACTGTAAGTAAAGATAGTTAAAATTTACTAAATTTTTGGTATCCTTGCAGGGTCCTGCATACATGCCGACACAGCCTGAGCATCATGAGTCTTCAGAGATCCAGTCTGTGCAGGATGACAGGATGAGTTTTAGCCTTGCAGACATATATGCCGACACAGCCGCCTCCCCGCCACCGCGTCAGCCGTATTCAGAGATGGCTCACGATTGGGAGGCCTCTGGTAGCCGGACTCAGGCTGATTATGAGTCCCAGTTTGAGGGATCCATATTCCATACTCCCACGCCACCGCCAGCTACCGACGTGGCCTCGGATCCATGGGATACAGCACTTACGATGAGCAGGCAGGACAGCCTCGAGGATCATATTACACCAGCTCGCGCCGCGCAGGCAGGACAGCCTCAGTGGGAGGATTGGCATGAGCGCATATTCAGTAGAGAGAACAGGGGTAGACCACCTCACCGATTCTCCCCTTCGCAGTACGATGGATAGAGGGTATATTTTATTATGTTTTAGTTTAGTTGTGCTATGTTATGTTTTATTATGGTAGTTTAGTTTAGTTTAGTTTGGTAGTTTTAGTGTAGTGTAGTTTCGTTATGTTTTATTATGTTCTATTTTTTAGTATAGTGTAGTGTAGTTTATTATGTTCCATTTTATTTTTTATTATGTTCTATTATGTTCTATTTTTTTTAGTGTAGTTTATTTATGTTTCGTTATGTTTCGTACAACAAAAAGAAATAACATCCAAAAATGATCATACAATATCCAGAATAACATCCAGAATTCATCGTCCGAGGTTGACGATCATACAACATACTATTTCAAACTTAATATAAATAACATCCAGAAATAACATCCAAAATATAAAATACAAACTTAATATAAATTTCAAACGATCATACAACATACTATTTCGTCTTACCGGTCTTGAACGTACATGGAACAAAATCATCGTCCGAGGTTGACGATGACGGCTCGGTAACAACAGACGACGTGCTAGCCTTAGTCTTAGCCTTAGTCTTAGCCTTACTCTTCGTCTTAGGCGTCTGTACATCATCTTTTTTTTTTCCCAATCCATAGCCGTAGGGGTTTTCTACAAAATCATCATCAGATATGTCATTTCGTTTAAAATCATCATCAGATATGTGCACACATTTCCTAGACCAAATTGGACAGTCCTTTCTGGACCTTCCGCAGCCCCAATTGCATTTCTTTTCCTCGCTCTTTCCTCGATTGTTACTGTCCATCCTCCTCGTCTACAATTTATTTGGAAAATAATAATAAAAAAAACTGCAACATAATAAAATACATACAAATAAAGTTCATACAAACCTCAAAGTAAAAATTCTTCACAAAATAAAGTTAATTCCTACGACTCCTTCTAAAAGGAAGGCCCCTGAGCCAACCAGATCCCCATGATGATGTGCTCCTTCTATCTTGTTGCACTGTTTCGTCTTGCCGGTTAGCTGTACCGGACGGTCCTGCTTGCGCTTCGTTAGCTGTACCAGATGTGCTCGTCCTTCCTAATTGAGATGTGCTCCTTCTAGCTGGTTGCACTCCTTCTTCTTGCTGGTGTGCTGTATCGGATGGCCTTGCGCCAGATGTGCTCCTCCTACCTGCTTGAGTTGTGCTCCTTCTTCGCTGGGTAGTACCTGAAAGCCCTTGCATTCCAACCGCCTCCCATCCTGCCAGTACTTCTCCCATTGCCTCCCTAAACATCATATTTGCATTTTCACGGTCTGCTGTACGGCGTCTGGCTGTGCTTCGCCGCGGCCCTTGCGATCCACTCGCCTCTGCCATAACTCGCTCATTCTCTGCTACATTTGCTGCGTTATGAGCCTCTGCAGCCCAAATATGTTAGTTAGTAAGCTATTCAACATTGGAACCGAAAATAATTAGAATGAATGTGACATACCTCGCCTCTGCCTGTCAGAAGTGGAACGGCCAGGACGGTGCCCCCGTCGCCTACCTTGCATTTCATCCATGGTCATATCTTGACGGATGTGTTTTCTCCTACCACGCCGTATCCAATCTTTGTTTGGCTCAATTTTATCGGTAGTGGTCGTAGGCCAATCTTCAGGATTGCCATAAGGAACAAACAGTGCATTCCAAGTACTCAGAAGGTAGTCCACCCTATACCAGTGGGCAACAAATAGGTTGGGTGACCAGTTTCTATTACGACAAACCGCTAACACATGAGCGCACGGAATTCCAGTTAATTGGATACCTCTGCATGTACATTCCACTTTTCTCTCTGGCCCGACTGTCACGATATACTGGAACCTTCTATGAATAATTGACATAGTTCCATCCTGCATTTGGACCACTGGAACATATTCATTTGGGCCCGTGACTTGGTAATTACCTTCGCCGTGCGAGTATGGGATGACATCCATTTTTGTAGCTTTCTCCCACCGTTTGGCGAGCTTAACATGTACCCGTTTGGAAAAAGGCTGTTCTGCATTGCTTTGCTCCGTCGCTGCCTCTCGCCGTTGAACAAACCACCTATTGCACTTGGCGAATGTCTCCTCTACAAGTGCAGCCACGGGCAACATTTGGCTATCCTTGAAGACAGCGTTCAGGGACTCAAAGCCGTTTGTTGTCATGATACCAAATCGGTACCCTCCATCACAGGTCTGGAAATTTTTTTCAAAATTTGACGGCTCCATGACATCATCAGGACATACTTTGCCCACTCTCCTCAGAAAAGCATTACACGTCGGATTTTGCTGCAATAGAACAAAGCAAAATTAGACAAAATGCATCTAAAAGAAACAAAAATGATATAAATTAGACAATATTAGACATACCGAGCAAAAATCTTCGAACATCTCTTTCAGCCTTCTTGGCTTCTTCTTCCTGGCTCCTTGTTTGAACCTAGTTCCGTACCATTTGTCCTTCCCACATGCCTGGACCAGGTTATCTGCAACATGTTGGATACAATACCTGTGCACAAAATTATCCCTATCCCATCCGTATTCAGGTTTCAATGCAGCTTTGATACCCTTGTGTTGGTCCGATATAACACATACGAATCTATTCACACCAATCACATTAATCCTAAGCCAGTGTAAGAAAAAACCCCAGTTCTCTTCATTCTCCGTATGTACAATTGCAAATGCTAGAGGCAGCAATTGGTTATCGGCATCATAGGCGCAAGCCATCAAAAGTCTGCCCTCATACCGCCCAGAAAGGAAGGTTGCATCTATACTGATCACCGGCCTTAAGTAATCAAATGCGGTAATGCATGGTCCATAAGCCCATGCCACGGCCCTGAATTTCTGAACACCTTCTTTGACCAGTCCTGTATTTTTATCGATGCTCGGACTTGTCAAAAATTGGTATTTTGAGCCGGGATTCGTGTAACATATCCCGCTAAGCAATAGTTTCATAAAATTGTACGACTCTTCCCAACTCCCAAATTGCCGGGCAACTGCAATCTCACGACCTCTCCAAAGTTTGTTGTACTTCGGGGTTATACTGCCAAACCTAACCCTCACGCAGTGTGCCACACTCCGGATGCTCATAGTGGGGTCTTCCTTAATGCCGCTCTCGATGAGGTCTGCGATAATTGATGCCGTGAGTTGTGCATGGTCCGACCTTTCAAACTCAGATTCGCATGTGTGAGGCGTGTCTTGCTCAGTTATCATCCATGTATCTCCGGCATTTGTTGCTCTTGCCTTCAGTTTGAAACGACAACCCGTAGTGCTGCATCTAATTTCCAGCCGGGATGTGTCACTTCTCTTCGTATACGTCTCCTTGTTCTTGTCAACATGGTACTCTCTGATCTTTTTCGTCAGTTGCTTTTTACTTACGAAGTATTGGCCTTTTGCGAGCTCACTCCTGTACTCAACCCGACGACCATAGTAAGAAATATCTGCTTCTCGGAAAGCAGATGTGTCATTGAAGTTTACAAAAGGGTGAGTCTCAGAGCGGCCACCCAACGGCATATTCTCTCTATTCTGCCTCACAGTGGGCTGTGTGTATTCTTCTTCTTCATCTTCTTCATCTTCTTCATCTCCTTCATCATTAATGTCACATTCTTCTTCTCCCAATTCATCCCCAGTTTGCAGATTCTCCTCCGGTATCTCGTTTATAAATTCAAATTCTGACTCGTTTGGATCTTCCTGTACTGGTGGCGGTCTGGGGTGAGGATTTGGTTCAGGCCCAGGTAAGGATGAAGGACCGTCATACATGGATATAAGTGGGATAAAAGCTGGAGATTGGGGTGAATGATTGTATATTTCTTGTTCCGGTTCTGCTACAGGCATCACGATAAAAGGAGTGTGTGGTTCATTATCTTCTTGATAATGTTGGGCAGCCGAATTTTGGCCTGAACTTCCGGCCCCTGACTCTTCGCGAATTCTGCGTGCAAAAACTTCCAATAATGATTCGCCAGACCTCAAAACCTGCGCTATTAGACCTCTCAATGCCCCGTTATCTCCCAGTGTGATTTTGACATACTTTCCTGCGTGGACCATTCGGGCCTGAATTTGTAATTGGCAACGATTCCTATTGTAGCCGCTCGCTTCATAAATAAGCGATTGCAACTGCTCAAATGAGAAATTTTCATCAACCCAATACGTATTTGCTGCAGGTTTGGAGTAACGTACTCCATACTGGTCAGTTATGAACTTTCTCCCAAAATGTATTGAAATTGCAATAGACATGGCCAATAAACTACATTCATAAATAACAAATATTTGGTCAGTTTACTGATTTCAATTGTGAACAGTTGTGAATAGTCGTATATGAACAGTAAATGTGAACAGTAAATACGTATGTGAACAGTAAATGTGAACAGTAAATACGTATGTATTAACAGTAAATACGTATGTGAACAGTAAATACGTATGTGAACAGTATTGAACAGTATGTGAACAGTAAATACGTATGTGAACAGTATTGTACAGTAAATACGTATGTATTAACAGTAAATACGTATGTATTAACAGTAAATACGTATGTAATTAACAGTAAATACGTATGTAAAAAAAATTACCTGACGACTTCTCCGTCTCCTCCTCCTCCTCTTCCTTCAGCTCCCCTCCCTTCCTCTCCCTCTTCCTCTTCCTTCCTCTCCCTCTTCCTTCCTCTTCCTTCTTCTCACTCTTTTTTTTTTTCACTTCTTCTCTCCACGCAGCAGTTATATAAGTTTTCAAAAAAAAAACAGAGATTCGGAACGCTAGGAATATCAGCGTTCCGAATTAAAAATTCGGAACGCTAGGAATATTAGCGGTCCGAATTTTTAATTCGGAACGCTAGGAATATTAGCGTTCCGAATTTTTAATTCGGAACGCCGATATTCCTAGCGTTTTGGGTAAAAATAAAAATATTTTAAAAACCTGGTTATTTATATTAAAATATATTTTTTTTTGGGTAAAAATAAAAATCACGGCAATTGTGACCCGGAGCCAAGATAACATTTAGAATTGTAGATATCTATTGACGTAAACAATGTTATATATATATGCATTATCTTTTAAAGCCTTGATTCGTGAAAATAAAATAAATTACTCGGTTGTTTTCTTCCACATAAATATAATAATCATAACAGTGTTTTATTTAATTTTAGTTTTCTACAATTTGACTTGTGAGAAAAAGTGGAAATAAAATAAAACTATTCAATCTCAAACGCCAGTAAAAATGAATTCTTTTTTTTATGTATTTTAGTTGAGCCCTATTGAAATTAAGCTTATGTGCATGGTTGAGTACTTGCGTGGTTTTGTTTGAGCAGAAAATTAGTCACATCGTTATCAATTCCGTCATGTCACTACGTGCGTCGATCACGTAATGTAACTCGCATGTTACATGACATAATTATCCTCTACCATTCTAGTCACGTCACGCAAATTTAACCCGGTCACGTCACGTAACAACATTATTTCTTAATTATAATTTATGTCACGTTTATTTTAATCACGTACCGTAACGTGATAGGACCAAATTACGATGTGTTAATCACGTCATGTTTTTCCTTCATTATTTATAGCAGATAATTTACATAGTCCATTAAAATTTTCATATAATACCACTTTACTAATAAAAAATAGTAATGCATTCAAATAAAGTGCTTCCAATTTATTAAAAAAACTCAACCCACATGGTCATTCTTGGATGTCTTACCGACTTATGTTCATAAAATATTCAAATGCTCGCATTTAGAAATTTATAAAATAAACTTATAATCTAATTGCCGTTGCTTTTTGAATATTTGAAATTAATTAAAGATTAGATCATTATCTCATTAGATAATAACACAGCTGATACTTGGTAACTTATCTCATGCAACTCACCCGGCTTAACACGGTCAAATTTGCACCAGGAGCAAGCAGCAATTTCTCCCCACCTCTTGCTCGGTACGCTACTACGCTAGCCTCTTGCGGTTCCAGTCTCTAACGCTGAACCGAAGGCGGTCTGATGGACTTGGGACCAAATCGGTCCGGTGCAATTTAATATCCGTCCCATTTGTCTCAAGATTCGCGCACAAACAACTTCACGATTTGTTCTGATCAATTTTACAAGCCCGATGCAAATCGGACGGCTCTGATCGGATATCGGACCGAATTCAATCCAATTCCCAGTTGGACACCCCCACTCCCTCTAAACGCAACCATTTAATTGCTTTCTCTCATACTTGGTACCTGAACCTCGCTTTCTTCTCCAATCCAGTACACAAGCAGAGTGAAACAGAGAACGAGACGGAGAACGAGAGGATTGAAAATGGCATTCAGGGCTGTGATCTCCTCTGGCGCGATCTCTCAGAGCAAGTGGGTCCCCTCCAGAGGGCTTGCGAGACAGATGTCCTCTTGGTTCGGCCACGTGGAGCCCGCCGCAAAAGATCCAATTCTCGGTGTGACCGAGGCTTTCCTTGCCGATCCCAGCCCAGATAAAGTTAATGTCGGCGTGGTAAGTATTTGATTGTTTGACAATTGATAGTATAGAAAAAGGGTCGTTACTCTTTGATCGATGATGTTTATGCTCAGTTCATTTCATTTGAATATGATACTGCAAATTTGATTACTAGAAGAAGAGAAAGGGGAGGATCAGTGCAAATTTTGTCTGATCAGCTCAAATTTTATTTATGTACTCGTTTGTTAATTCATTTTGATTGAAGTTATCTCCCCACATAGCAAGATTTTCATCGACCATGATCTTACTTACGTTATGTGCTAAAGTGCTTGTTTGTTTATTTTCCACGAAATTCTGTAAAATTATGAAAAAAGAAAGAATAAACCCTTACAGTTGATGGTGTTCTACATCACCAGTGATGCATGCACGTCTAATATGAAGAGCAGAGAAACACAATCATCAACTTGATTGCATTTAACAATTTTTTATTGTTATCTTTTTGGCCTCTTGGTCTCGTACAGAACAGTTTCAACAATTTACAAATTTATACCTTGCATTGCTTGCCAGTGGCATATTACAAAATTGATATTGTGGATTTTTTGTTTGAGTTTAGGATTTTGAACATATTAATATGGGTGGTTTTGGTAACATGCGGCATAATAGACATTTGGAGCAGGTCCCTACTCACAAGTTAATGTTAGCCAATATTATCATCTTTAGTGGTGAAGCAGATAAAATTTCTATTCCAAGATCAATGAAAATTTCTGTTGTGGAAGGGCTAACATGGTGATCAGAAAAAAGAAAAGAAAAACCAACTACAGGAACACCACTGCTCCAACTTTTTTTTGATGGTTTTTTTTTTCTGACTTATTTTTTTTTATTTTTAAGGGAGCATATCGTGATGATAATGGAAAGCCGGTGGTCCTTGAATGTGTCAGAGAAGCTGAAAGGAGAATTGCAGGAAACCTCCATATGTAAAGTCTTCTCTCTCTCTCTCATCGCTCTTTCTCATGCACACACACTGAACCGATCTGTACATGTCATGTCTTATTCGGCGAGAAAGCACAATTTATGGTCCAGTGGGATCAATCCCTTTTCCTTCTTTTATTTCTGTTGCTTGAGCATGTGGAACCACTTGCTGTTAAGCTTTATTTTCATGTGGAACCACTTGACAGTCTGCCAATTAGGAGATGTATTAGTGCTGGCATTTTCCGGGAGTTCTTTGCTTAAATAAACATATTTGCTTTACTGAAGCAAATTGTTTTAATATATTGAATACCTGCACCTAAGATGCAAGTGATTAGTGATGCACAGTGATGTACAATTGAACTGGGCATTTGTCTATTACATGACGTAGTGTATGTGTGCTCTTTGTTGTAGAACAATATTCTGGGTACAATCTCTTGCATATGTTTTCTATTGGCAATTTGTAGAAAGGTCCTTTGGTTACATAAAGCTGTCTTTAAGAAATTTGTAAGAAAGGCTTATGACCCTTTTTTTTGGGCATGGTATTAATAAAACAGAGTTTTACAAAACTTTTATTGTTTCCGCCCCCCTTCAGAGGCATGATTTTTCCATGTTGGCTGTTTTGTAATTGTACATTAATTTTCGTCCTTTTGATTTCATAATTTTTTATTCTTTGATTGCATCTGAATGTTTCAAAAATAATTCTTTGACTGTGGCCTACTTTAAACTTCTATACCTTGAACTTGGATCCAATGGCAAGACCTTTGTCAAGATGGTCAAATATGTAGTAGTATTTAAATTTTTTTTATTTTATATTTTAGTCAAGTCTTATGTCAAAAGCCAACTATTCTTTCCCATGTGGTTACCTCAGTCTACTAATTGTTCTGTTTGTTAATCGACTTTTTTAATCTTAGGGAGTATCTACCAATGGGAGGTAGTTCTCAGATGATAGAAGAATCACTAAAGCTGGCTTATGGGGAAGATTCTGATTTCATAAAGGATAAGAAAATTGCAGCTGTTCAAGCTCTTTCTGGTACTGGTGCTTGCCGGGTTTTTGCTGACTTTCAGAAGCGATTCCTGCCTGATTCCCAGATATACATTCCAATTCCAACTTGGTCTAAGTAAGATCATCTCCTTCTATCATTTAGCATACCTGGAACTGGTGGCCCTGGTGTGGGTTATATTTAGGGATAAAATCTGGATGGTGTCTCTCACATTTCTAAAATGACAGTGTTTCTTAGTAATATCTACCAAACAAATTGTGTAATTAGCATTGACGTGTCCACAATGGATGCAATTTTAAATATTAATTGTTAAAAGTAAACACAACAAAAGGATGCCAAAGTGAAAAGAATAATCAGCATTGTGACAAGAGAGCAACAGGGTGCAATACAAACAAGATCACTGTCCCTATGCATGTAAAAGCTATAAATTGAACCATTTTAGAGACATCAATGTGGACTAATTGTGAACTTACTGTACTTTGGTAAACAGCCATCATAATATCTGGAGAGATGCTCGGGTTCCACAGAACACCTTCCGTTACTATCATGCTGGAACAAAGGGGCTTGATTTTTCTTCTTTGATGGAGGATATTAAGGTAAAAACAACACTCACAAGAAACTGATACGTTTATCGTTTTCTATTTGAATTACATGTATGGCCCTAAAAAATCTTGAAATTACATATTTCCCTTCTAAAATCCATAATATCATATTTACCCCTCTAAATTAAAAAAAAAAACAGAAATTTACCCAATTTATTGCCTTTTCTATTAAAACTCATTTTAATCTTATAAAGTTCTCATTTACCCTTTATTAAATAATAAAATATGCCGTATATGTAAGAAAAATGTTCATGTCTTATAATTGGTCAGTACCCGAGGGAAAATGGTTCATTTCTCTACTAGTGACTCATACACAGTGACATTCAGATATACACTTGTGTGCACATCACAAGTAAGAAAATGAACCATTTGCCCTCACAACCGGCCAATTAGAAGACTGAATTTCTCTTAAACATGCTACGTATTTTTTTATTTTTTAATAAAGGGTAAAATGGGTACTTTATAAATTTAAAATGAGTTTTAATAGAAAAGACAATAATTGGGTAAATTTGTGAGTTTTTTAAATTTAGAGGGGGAAATATGTAATTTCAAGGTTTTTCAGGGGTATACATGAAATTTACCCTTGTTTATTAGAATATAAATTGTCAGAATTTCCTCCTAGTTGCCTAAAACTTTACAGACTACACTCCTCTGTACTGCTATTCCTCAGCTTTCGGAAGGGGGAAATTGCATAAATGCTATCTCTTATTATTATTCACAAATTATTATTACTGTATTCAGTTGGTAAATTGGATTATGTTTCTTTTTGTTTGGCTTATGCTTGGTAGCTTACCTGATATACTTGAAAACTGTTTCTAGAATGCTCCAAATGGATCCTTTTTCTTGCTTCATGCATGTGCACATAATCCAACTGGAGTGGATCCTTCTGAGGAACAATGGAGAGAAATTTCTCACCTTTTCAAGGTAGAGTTCACCACATGATTCAGACCTGAATTCTGTATATTCTCTTCCTCTCTTCATTTTTGCAACCTAATTGGTTTTGTTTGCATGTAGTCAAAAAACCATTTCCCATTTTTTGATATGGCATACCAAGGTTTTGCTAGCGGGGACCCAGAGAGAGATGCAAAGGCAATCAGAATATTCCTTGAAGATGGCCATTTAATTGGTTGTGCCCAGTCATTTGCAAAAAATATGGGTCTATATGGCCAGAGAGCTGGCTGCCTTAGGTAATCATTAGTGTTCACTTTTTTTTTTGAGGAAAAACTAGTGTTCACTTTATAATGCAAAAAACAAAAACTAAATAATTTAATAAGATGGCATCTAGATGATGGATGATACATTATCTGTCAGCTTCACTTGTCCATCTTGCACTATTGGAAATGTAAAATCACACCCGCCAAACATGATTTCTTTTTTTTATTGCAGAGAACTCTCTATTCCTTTTATTTTTACATGAACTTACAAGTAGATATGATTTTTCATGTGCCAAATATTATCAATAAACAAAATCAACCTCTGCTGAGAGCTGAAAATCTCTCGTTTGTACAAGGATGTAGAATGAACCTATGACCCAAGGGATGTGCTTTCATACATGGCTTGTTGGTTCTATTAGCTGCCACTACTTTGAATCATAACCTGTTACTGAATATGCATCATGTTTGATGCGTACAAATATAAAATTTATTAATTTTTTTTGTTCACTTTGAATGAGTTCAAGATACAAAAATAAAAATGTACCAACTTGATTGTCATGAAGTAAAATAGTAGCCTCTTGATCTTGTAGAAATAGGAACTAAAGATTTTATACTTTGGATTTGTAAATCACATTTGACATGGAAATAATGTTTGTTTCTATATTTTTATTTGCATTTGACTTTCTTTCTGAACTAATGGGGCGCGCTATATGCAATTTGATGCAGCATTTTGTGCGACAATGACATGGAAGCAGTGGCAGTGAAGAGCCAGTTGCAACAGATAGGCCGGCCAATGTACAGCAACCCTCCTCTTCACGGTGCATTGATTGTTTCAACTATTCTTGGTGACCCTGAATTGAAAAAATTGTGGATGCAAGAGGTCAAAGTATGTGATTTTTTTTTTCTTTTTATTCTGTAATTCTTGCATAACGTGTATATAATTGTACTGAGCGTCATTTGTGAATCAGGGTTCTAAATGGAGTTTCAAAGTCTCATTTGAACCTAATCTTGCTCATTTTATCCCATTTTAATAATTGCAGGAAAAAAAGATTATTAATCAGGAAAGTGTGATTTATTAATGATGATAGCTGCACACTTACTTTTAATTCTTATTCTTGTTAATAGGATATGGCTGATCGTATAATTGGAATGAGAACAGCACTAAGAGAGAATCTTGAAAAGTTGGGCTCGCCTCTGTCCTGGGAGCATGTCACCAAGCAGGTCAGTTAAACAAATTAATTATACTATATGCTGTAGTGGATAAATATCATAGTTGGTTTCTTAATAGATACCGTTATTTTTCTGCACAGATTGGGATGTTCTGCTACAGTGGTATGACCCCTGAACAAGTCGATAGATTGACGAATGAGTACCATATTTACATGACTCGCAATGGCAGGATAAGGTAACATTTGTCTGCTTCATTCACAATTGTTCAACTTTGTTCAATTTAATTTAAACAAGCATTACTTTTCTTTTAACTGTAATACTGACATTTGGTCTGACTTGCATAACATAGTAATCTACTGTGAAGTCTGTGCCTGATTTGACCAGTACAATTGTCATCTGTAGTAATGTAATGTAAACTATCTGGTGCTGATTCCTTTTCCTCTCTCTTTTATAGTATGGCAGGTGTAACTACGGGAAATGTAGGTTATTTGGCTAATGCTATCCATGAGGTGACCAAATAAGGTCGATGGTCATACAAACTTTTTATCCGAAGTCAACCAACGAGATTTGTGTTTTCTTGGGAGGAGAAACAATCACCTGGCTTCTGTCTAACATGATAGAGAAAAGTGAGATTTTGTTTTAGAGCAATAAATTGTCATTACCTTTCTGGCCAAAGAAATAAGGAGTGACAAAATCATTGTTCTTAGCATGCAAATTTGCTGCCCATGTGTATTTGGCTGATTCTATTTGCTGCTTACAAATAATTATAATAATTGAAAATTGGAAAAAGGGAAAAGAAAGAAAACTGTTTCGAGCTATCGATTTTGTCATATTTTTTGGAAAATAACGGAATATCTATTTAAGTATTACTATGAAAATTAATAATATATTTGTCATAGTATACTACGAAGATGAGGGTTTAAATGCCTTCATTTTTTGTGTCTCCGTATGCCTCTATTTTTAAAAACTTTAATAACTCAAAATTTGAAACTTAAAGTCAAATAAAACCGTTAGATATGATTTACATCATTTTATCTATGCACATGTAAAAAATTATGATATTTCAATTTTATTTTGGTTGTCATCAAGAGCTTTTAAAAAATGTACTAATGTGAATAATTTTTAAATGTTGATTTTTCAACTTATTAATTCACATACAAATAAAATTGAAATGTGATAATTTTTTATGAGTACAGAGAGAAAATAACATAGATCATATCTAACGGTTTTTTTTACGTTTATAATTTGAATTTTGAGTTATTAAAGTTTCTAAGAACGGAGGCATGGTGGAGGTACAAAAAATGAAGGCATTTGAACCCTTCTCTACTATGAAAGCTAATATGCTCTAAATTAACCTAGCCATATTCATTAAAGAAAATACAAACTAAGCAATCTAGATAGAATACCGGGTGCGATCATGGATTTGGATGTGTGGTAGGGGTGAAAACGGATTGGACGGTGGTAAAATCATATTCGTATTCGATTTTACTTCTCAGATTAGATAAATACGGATGTGGATTGAATATTAAATAGGTCGATTTTACTTCTCAGATTAGATAAATACAGATAAGAATTGGATATTAAATGAATGATATAACTACAAATATGTTATATCTAATTTAAATATTATAATAAAATTAACATATTAAGTATCTAATATTTTATGTTCATTAAAAACTAAAATAACATAATGAAATACGGATATAATTGAAATATTTAATTATTATGATGAAAAAAAAAGAAATTTTGTGTAAACTTGTTATGTAGTTACAAAATATATAACATGTTGACAAAAATTAAGTACTAATATAACCATATTCTTAATCAAAAAGTGCTAACAAAAAAAGTCATCTCTAAATATATATAATTCTAAAACAAATATATAAAAAATACATATATAGATAATTATCCATATTCGTATTCATATCCACACAAATGAATACTAAAAAAATTGAAAAATTATAGATATTGATAATTATCTGTATTCTTCAAGATTCTAAATAGCGATTATCGCGTCATCGTGAAAAGACTAAATAAAAAGTTATTGCGAATAGCGTAGTTATAGAGAAAATCCTACATAGCGTTTTTTGTTTAAAAAATTATGATTTATATTTGTACTAATTATCAACATTATCTAAAGTCTCATATAGCGATAAGTAATGCAAAATTAGTTAAGGAATTAGAATATTCATATTGAACCAGTACAAAGTCTAAATTGCTATCCAAAATATCCCTAATAATATCATAAACTATCTAATTTTTCCATTCAAAATAACCTATATATTTTTTTCTATTAAAAAAAGCCTAAGCATCATGACATAAACTATTTATTTTTTTTCTATTTAAAAGCAAAAGAAATCCGGATATTGGAAAAAATTGATCCTTAAAAGAAGTTTCAATTTGGACCTTTAAATAAAAGCATATGTAGCATAGTGTGCGCTATAGCACATAGCATGTAGCGCAAATAGCAGACCGCTATTACAGCTATAGCGGTCGTAGCTGAAATAACGCACTTTTATCCCATAACTTAGCGTTTAAGGTCCAAAAACACTATAGCGCGCTATTGTGTTACTATAGCGTGCTATTTAGAACACTGGTATTCGTATTTGCACAAACATATACCTGAAAAATTCAAAATATACAAATATAAATAATTATCTATATTTGTATCCGTATACGCTTCCAAATATTTGAAATCATATACGTGCATAGTTTTAAACAAAAAAAATGAAATCATATTTGTAGTCATATCCGAGTCTGCAAAAATTTAAATCATACAAATGAATAATATCCTATTCATTTTCAGCCCTACTAGGTGGTGTCGATTCTTCCAAACAAGCCCCAATTGGCGATACTATTCTTATTTTAATTGTAAGTTTGACAATTTCAAAATAATATAAAATAAATCTAACAAATGCAAAAGTTGTGATTTTAGAAACGAATTAATGTGAATTACGAATATACAAAGAAATGGAAGTTCAATAAATACAAGTTTAAAAAAAAAATCAAAGTAAAATGTAAATATGCTACTTTTTATTATCATCCCTGTGCGTACACATGTTTGTTAGATTAAATGTTAAAAAAGCAAGAATTACGGGCTTATTAATGCAGTGGCACGAGTCTCATCTATTTACGGAGAGGTCGCAAGTTCAATTCTTAAGAATAGCATTTAAACTATGTTAGAATGTACCAGAGTTCTTTAATAAAAAAAAATTCAAAAATTCAAACACCAAATCAAAGAGCTAAAAAAAAAATAATTTTTAACATCAATTATTATATTAGAACCTTATAAATAATTTTTTTTCAATTATCAATATATTTATTAGCGACAATTATCACCAACTATAAAAAAAAAACATAAACTGTTACTAATTGTTTCCCTTGATTATAGAGATAAACTATTAGTAAAGATCCAATATTAATATGCTCAATACAGTATATTAAACAGTCAACATTTCTTTTAGCAATAGTTTATTCCATAAAGTGATTGTAAATGAGCCGAGTTTGAGCATCTCCAACTCGTGTTCAACTCATTTAGTTAATAAGCGAGTCAACTCGAGTTGTGATGGTAATAACGAGCTGTAAAACCAACTCGAGTTCAGCTCATTACCAACTCGAATTGGCTCACAACTTGTTTATAACTTGTTTGACCTGTCAATTTACTTAGTTATAGTTATATACTTATAAGAGTTTATCTAAACACAAACAATTCAAATGGTTTAGTAAGAGTTCATATAAATACAAACAATTCAAATATAATAAACAAGACAACTAACAAAACAAACAATCCAAACAACAATTTAGGAATCATTTAGAAGACATGGGATTTATTGTGACAAATTTTGTGTAACTCGAGTTATTAATGAACGAGTTGGGGTATGCTCAAACTCAGCTCATTTTTTATATCGTTGAGCTGAGTTTGAGCATACCCCAACTCGTTCATTAATAACAAATGTTTTAAGAATAAAAATAAACAATAAACAATAATAACAACAACAAACAAAACAAAACAAGAACTATTAAGGTATTTGGGTATTTATAGCTCTTTTTTTTATCTTATTGAAAAAGTAACTAAATTTTTGAGATATATAAGTATTTACAGGCTTAAAAAATTCGAGTAAATTTTCGTTGATATTCACTTAATTTACAAAAATCAGAGTTTGCTATCAATCACAAGAATTCAGCATAATGCGTTTTTTTTTTTTTTAAAAGGTAAACAATTTTTTTTTTTTTGAAGAAGAAGAACTCTTCTTTCTTTTTAAACATCACTAATTGTTAAACTCGACTATTTTTCATTCTTTACCTGAAAAATATAAGAGAAATAATTGCATTTTTCTAATTAAAACAGAGGCCATCATATAATATACAACATAAAAAAATATTAAATTTCAGTAAATGATCGTACAATACAACTAAGTATTGAATTAGGCATGTTATACGATTGAATTTAATATCAATTTATGATCAATCTAATGATTAAAAATATTGATAACTTATTTATTTTAGAAATTTTAAAATTAAGTCACTTTTATAAAAGAGGTGGGTTCAAATGTATCTATTTTTTGTGCCTCTATCATATCTCCACCTTTTAATTTTCTAATAATAAATTTTTAAAACTCATATGTCAAAATAAAACCGTTAGATATGATAATATCATTTTCTCTACATAGACATAATTTTCTTTTATCACTTTTCGGTTTTGTTTTTATATGAATCAATAAGTTGAAAAATTAACATTCACAATTTGTCCATATCAATATATTTTTGCAAGCTCTTGACACCGATCAAAACAGAGTAGAAATGTCATAATTTTTTATATGGCATATAGAAATAATATTGATCAAATCTAACGGTTTTATTTTGATATTTGTATTTTGAATTTTAAATTATTAAAGGTTAAAAATAGAGAAATAATAAAGACAACAAAAAAAGAGACATATTTGAATCTTTCTCTTTATGAAAGTGGAAATAAATCTGCTGTTATTTCTTGGGAATAACATAAACCTGTTATTATGATCTCAACAGTTTAAATTTTTCTAAGTGTGAATTTCAACGAACTAAATTTTCATGCACAAATCTCAACAAAGATTAACGGTTGAAATCAGAATAACAGTTCCTGTAATAACAACATATTTATTTTTTATGAAAATATCAAATCAAAAGATATATATTTTTTTGAATTCGAACAATTTATTTATTTTAGTTCCTGTAATAACAACATATATCTGTTATGCGTGCTTGTCTTGTTCGTTTTAACATTGAAAAATCAGCTCAACCTGAACTGTCTAATATTAAATAGGCGGTCCAAATCTTTAATGAATGTTCTCATAAATTCGCTGCGAGACTCAGGGTACGTTTGAATGAGAGCTAGAATAGCTGTAAAATTTGAGAATAGTAAATAAGAATAGAGAAAAAAATAGTAATTTTCAAATTAGTATGAAAATAATGCTATTCGAATTAGTAAAAATATTGTTTGGATGATATATGTGAAATAGTGAATAGCTGTAACTAATAAATAATAGTGTTAACAATGTGCTAATTAAGAGGAAAGATAGGCAAGTGGGATCTCAAATGAATTGTCACGACATGAAAACAACGGAAGTAGTGTCAAATTTGTTATTTCGAGACTGTGTTGGCAAAAAAAAAAAAAAAACTTATTTTTTCTCTCTCTTCACACTTTTAAATAATAGCTATTTCAACGTTTACAAGAAATAGAGAATAACAACTATTCTAACTATTTCAAATATAAAAATATTATTTGAATATACATTGCTATTTTTAATTGCTACTATTCTAAAATAGTATGTATTCTTTTGTCATTCAAACATAGCCTTAGAGAACCATCAGTCCAGTCCAGCACCCTTGTCCAATTCAAATTAAACTAAAATGAAAAGATAAGTACAATAAAAATTGTATGAATGACAAAGCCGAATTTGTTCGAGGCTGTCAACTGCATGCCAGAGCCAGAGTAATCAACTGCTAATTATCCCGCTCAATTATTGAGTCATATGTTGATTCCATCTCATCCGTCCATTTTTTGAGATGCATCGCCGGGATTGAGGAGTCAAAGTGCGGCTGGATTTGACTGGGTCCCGCACAAACAAGACCACATGATTGGTCCCCAACATTGTCTCAGCCGTAAAACCCGCAAAACTTTAGCATTGAGAAATGAATATTTAAATTCAACAATTCAAAAAAGTACTACAGCCCAATCCTTTCATTACTTTGGTCTGCGTGTTTGACTGCCTTACCCACCCTCATCTACTTTTGTTCTCTTGCGTCTTTTTTCGGCGTATCCTTTCCATATAACGGGTCACTTTTATTATGAAAAAGAAGTGAACCAACTTGTTACACTAACGAATGTGATTAAAGTGATGTAGAAATTTGGGAGCCAATTACTGCCAGCACCTACTCTCTGCTTTAATTAATTAAAACCACCCTGCTCTTTATTGGAAATCCCAAAATCATCCAACCTATAATAATAGTGTCAAGTATAATTTAGTCCCTAAAATAACCACTAAATTCCTAGTCTCCTACATTTAAGTAATGGACTAATGTAATTATTTGATTAACAAATTGTTGGTCTCCATATGTTCTTTTTTATTGGTAACATGCAATTCAAATGTTCTGCATCACAGGCTAATAAATGTGAATGTCCTGCAAAGAAAGTTGAATGCCAGTAGTAAAATTTGAAAATACTTCTATATTTATAATAATAAATCAATCGATCCTTGGATGGTACCAAATAATGTTGTGCATTTATTTAATTTAATTTTAATTAAGTTTATATATTTTCAAATCTGTTCTTAATTTCCAAAAATGCCCCTAGGATTCGGCCCAAAATAACGGTCAGTGATACAGGTTGGATACATGTGACACCCCCGGATTATTTTTTATCTTCTGGTCTCCCTGTCGGAAACTCAAGGGCATTTGAGGTATTTGGCCGGTCAGAAACCAGGCTATCATGTCTTACAGATCCCTGGTTTTATAGTAATTTTCAGCAACTCTCAGTGGCATTTGAGTGACTCATTTGTCGTTAGCGAGTGGTGCAACAGACATTTGCGAGTTCCTCTCTGATGGACCTTGCGTGTCCCACTAACAGAAGAACACTTTTGGTTCGGTGTTTCGCTCCATGCGTTTCCAAATTTATCGGGTTATCATTAATTCAAGGGATCATTATGTGGACAATCCCAGATACACCAGGTCTTTATTGTGACATATACTCCGGAAAGGATATATGTACACATTAACACATACGAAGAAGAGACACAAGGAAATTCTGTTTCAGGCTTTTTGCAAGTTCAAATTTAAAAGATAAAATTAAAATGAATGCTAATTAAAATTACGATTCAAATTCTGAAATTCATAAAATAAAATGAACCGATATAACTTAATTCTCAGACTATATTGTACTCGAAAGCGAAGTCCTGTTGTTGGTCTTCAAATCTGGTGCTTTCGGTTTCGTACTTTATTAAAAGCTTAGCTAAGACCTATCTTATATTAACCTGCCTTTTCCGTTAATTAATCGCTCTTTCCACTAATGTTTATTTAATGTCTTAACCCAGTGGCATTTTGGGAATCTAAAGCAACAAAAGCACAAGAGTGAGAGAAAAAAAGAAACTGTGCCAGTCTTTAATCAGAGAGGGGGAGAGAGAGTTGAGAGAGAGAGAGAGAGAGAGAGAGAGAGAGAGATCCGTGGGAGAGGGATAAAGAAAGAGAGACTGAGCTGCTTAATCTCGTCCACCAAATGGCGCAGGCGGAACCGATGAGCATTGACCCTCGTCCGGCGGAGAAGGTATTTCTCGGAGATTAAATTCTTTTGTAATCGTTTTCGTTTTGGATTGGATCACTAGGTTTCTAGTGTATATTTGATTCTTAGATTCGATCGAGAAGGCAGGTATAACTTTTCTTCTTTCGGTCGAAGTTAAAGTACAGAATGTTTGCGTGTTTGTTTTTCAAATTTGTAGCATATTTGAGTAGATTGGTTTTGTTGTTAGTTTAGATTTAGTCCTCTTGTTTGCTTGGTAAAGCAAGTTGAAGTTCTTTTCTTTTCTCAGTTCTCCCTCTCTCTCTGATCCCTTTCTTTTCTTGTGAGTATTTCGATTACTCTCTTTTCCTTTTTGAAGAGGCATACCTTTGCCTCCTTTTTAGCTTAATTTTTGTAAATTTGTATCTTTGGTTGGAATTGTATGTATATTTGGCATTTGATTAAGTTATGCTTTAGTCCATTAGTTAGTTAGATTTTCTAACATTGTCACTCAACTTCTAAGTTTGAGGACCAAATCGAAACTTGATATCCTCCTTCCATTCCTTCTAAGCTTTTTCTTAATAAAAATGTAATTTGCTAAAATTTCTTACCATGTTTTGTTTTGTTTTTTTGCAGGAAAAGAAACTTATAGAAGGTAACGATCCAGTCACTGGCCATATAATCTCAACAACCATTGGGGGCAAGAATGGGGAACCCAAAAGGGTAATTTTTTTTTATTAAAAATAAGAATTTCCGTTTTTCTACGGAGTTGCTTTGACTTGGACTTCAATTATTTATATATTTGTAGTTAATACGTTTGCCATTTTATGTTCTTGCAGACAATTAGTTACATGGCAGAGCGTGTGGTTGGTACTGGCTCGTTTGGCATTGTCTTTCAGGTGCGAAAATAAGTTTAATTGTTAATCAAAATCCATGATCTGTGGCCTTATGCATTGCAGCACTGGGCAAGTTTTGTTGCAAATGGGATGTGAAATGGTTAATTTTTCAGATTCAATGAAAACTTTACCTTTCCTAAAATTCATACCCAAAATTTCCAAAATAAAGTCATGTTTGCAACAACCAAAACTGTTATAGATAACATTATTGCATTCTTTTTGCTAAACTATGATTGCTTCAATTATCTGTGAATTTCATTTTCTATCTTTTTTGTTGTTTCTAGGCTAAATGCTTGGAGACAGGGGACACCGTGGCTATAAAGAAGGTCTTACAAGACAAACGATACAAAAATAGAGAGCTCCAAATAATGCGCGCTATGGATCACGCGAACGTCATCTCCTTGAAGCATTGTTTCTTCTCCACCACAAGCCGAGATGAGTTATTTCTCAATCTGGTAATGGAGTTTGTTCCAGAGACCCTTTATCGGGTGTTGAAACACTATAGCAATGTCAATCAGAGGATGCCATTGATTTATGTCAAACTTTATATGTATCAGGTTCGTATTTGTTCTGCAATGTGCAAAGTAATTTTCATTTGTTTCTACTGGATATTTAAATGAATTGAATATGTAATACATATGCTGGTACATACTTTTATAATTGGTCATTCGAAATAACTAAGAGTTTATGGGCTAAATTGCATTGTTTTAAAGAATAGATTCAAGATTTTGATCACATAACATATTCAAAATATTTTAAGATTGCTGTCAACTTGTTTTTCTTTTCTTTTCTTATAAACCTGATCTATCGAAGGTGCATAAATAAACTTCAGTTCTTATACTTGAATGATTGGTGAAGGAAGTCCCAATTACGAAAATGATTGAAGTAGCTTTACTTGGCTTCTAATAAGAAACAAGTCATTTTTGTACTGCAGTACTTGAGTTACAGCTTTGTAATAATGGCAACATCTCGTCCTTGTGTTTGTAATGCAGATATTTAGAGGGTTAGCTTATATCCATACGGTACCTAAAGTGTGCCATAGAGATGTGAAGCCTCAAAATCTGCTGGTATTATTTTCCTTCTCATATTATGCTTAATAAATTAATAATTATTTTGTTTAAAAGAATGCACTAATTCATATGCTACATTATAGGTGGACCCGCTCACACACCAAGTCAAGCTTTGTGATTTTGGAAGTGCTAAAGTCCTGGTATGTGAATGGAATGTAGTTGGGTTTGTCGGGTTTCATTGAGATTGAGATTGCCAATCCGATTTACTGTAGTCCGGTGATAAAATTTTCTATCGTAACTAACCAATAAAAATAAAAGCCATTTAATCCAAACTTTATGTGTTCAGCTAGTTTCATTTAAAAAAACATTTAAAAAAAGGCATGGACAACAATAAGTTTTTATAAATAAAATACAACTAAAATATAACGTACTCTAACAAACAATAACGTAGAGAAATTTTTAAATAAAAAAATTAAAATTAACATTATCCACATTATTTCTATATTGATTTACTATTATACATATAAACAAATATTTTTTTTAAGAAAAATAATGTACAACGGTTGGGTTGGGTTTTATCTTTGTACAAAAACTCGTATCCAAAACTTATCCAAAAATTATTAGTCTGATTAATCAAAATATAATCCCTACGTGATTGATCAAATTCCAAATCTAAAATATTTCGGTGGGGTTAGCCTGGTAAGACTAAGTTTGCTTTTTTTAGTAACAAAATTTAAATTTTCACCTGAAAATTAGGTTGAGGGCGAAGCAAACATATCATACATCTGCTCAAGATACTACCGAGCGCCAGAGCTCATTTTTGGTGCAACAGAATACACAACATCTATAGATATTTGGTCAGCTGGATGTGTTCTGGCAGAACTACTCCTTGGTCAGGTTAGACATCTTTGCAAATTGAAAAAATTTAAAAATATAATGAAAGATTCTACATCTCTAACCTCCTTTTTTTACCTATATTATTTTTTCAGCCACTCTTTCCTGGGGAAAGTGCTGTTGATCAGCTAGTGGAGATCATCAAGGTAGTTCATCTAACACGACTAATGAAAATACTTTTTTTATGCCTATGTTGAAAGAAAAGTTAGATTTTTATTTCTGTTGAGAAAGTTTGTATTGACCGTTTGTTGAACATTTTCAGGTTCTTGGCACACCAACAAGAGAGGAGATACGGTGCATGAACCCCAACTACACCGAGTTCAGATTTCCCCAGATAAAGGCCCATCCATGGCACAAGGTGATTTTCCTCTATAAACCTTGTTTTCTAGCAAATGTCATAATACAAAAAAGATAAAAGATGATCAGACGTTGGTTTGTAATTTTAGGGATCTGAATATAGAATTTTGGTGATGACTTTTAGCCACTTGAATATCCCAACTAGTTATGCTTGATAATTTGTGCATGTATTTTGCTTTATGCTCCTAATATTTTGTACAAGTGACAAAAGTCCACAACCCATTTTCTAGCTGTTAATGTATGTGTAATTTCATGGTATAATTTATTTATAGGCCTAAGTCTGTTTTGGTCTTGATAGTAGGCATAACCTAATATTCTATTAATTTTCTGCTATAATTCATCTAGAAAAAATTGCCATTATAACTATATTAATTATCTGCATTCTTTTGTTATTTTATCCATACCAGATCTTTCACAAGAGAATGCCGCCTGAAGCAATTGATCTGGCCTCCCGCCTTCTTCAATACTCTCCAAGTTTGCGATGCACAGCTGTATGTTTTAGTTCACTTTTAATTAGTTAATGATAGCTTCCACTGGTTGCTCTTTTCGTTTAATGATGTATAAATAATGCAGTTAGAAGCATGTGCACATCCTTTCTTTGACGAGCTAAGAGAACCGAATGCGCGTCTACCAAATGGCCGTTCCTTCCCTCCACTTTTCAATTTCAAACAGGAGGTACATTAGTTACCTTATATTTGTTGGGTTTCCATTTCCATCACATTTCCCAACAGCATACCAATAGCATACCCAATATTGGCTGGTTTGTATGCTTTCAAATCTCTCGAGTAACTTGCAAGTGTTTTAAGCAAGACTTTTGAGGACTTGTTATTTGCAACAGCTAGTTTATCATCTGCTACCACTTGAAAGTTGCACCTACTCCCAATTAACATTGGTCAATTCGCTTTAAACTTTTTGGAGAAAAAGTGATTCTGTCATTAATTCTTTTTAGCTCAAAGGTATGGTCATTTTTATGACAAACCATGCTATCTTTTACATTCAATTTGGTACCTGTGGAAATTAATTGTTATAGTAATCTTTGTAATAAATGAAATATCTTATCCTGTACCTGTCCATGTTTGGTCCTCACGATGCAGTCATGAAGTCTCATTATTTGATATTTTCTTTTTCAGATAACGGGTGCGTCGCCAGAGCTAATCAACAAATTGATACCAGAGCATGCAAGGCGACAATTCAATCTCCCCATGCAAACCACTGGGTGAAAAATATAATTAAGAGATATCACTATTATTGTAAGCATCTAGGATCTGACCACCGCCTACTCGACTAGTGTTCGAAGGAGGGTTTTGGACTGTTCAAATTGGAGGGAGGATTGACAATCTGTTTTGTAGTTTTTGTTTATTAGTTGTAATTTGTAAATTAACTGCTACCGGTGGTCCCTTAGTTGTAAGAATTCCAAATGGGGTTTTGGGTTGGTGCTTTGCATTTTGTACTAATGCTTCTAACATGTAATAGCTATGATTGAAAATTCAAAATCTAAATTTATTTTTGCTCAGATCCTTGGTAATTTTACAGTCCACTAGTTATGAATTATGAATTGAATGTATACATTAGACGTACGCATTGGTCAGCACCGTCAATGCATGTCAATATGCCTTAGCTTTTCATAAGGGAACTTGTTGCTAATCTCAGGTACATCCATGCTAATTTAGGTCGTAGAAGGCTCTTACCAAATTTCTATACTATGGAATGATTAAAAATTTGACGTAAACTGGTATCTGTATTTTTAAATGGATTAATTGTTGGAGGTCGCTCATTTCGCTGCATGTTAGAAATCCGCATTCAATTTTGATCTACACAAGTCATAAAAAGATTCGTTTAGGACGTCTACATTGCCATAAATACCACCAGTCAGGTCCCCGCATTTTTATTAGTATCCAAAGTTTAATAGAAATAATTAATATATCCAGGTCCGCTTATAAAAATATCTGTTGCTATTTTTTCTGACTGGTATCCAATTTAATTCAGTACCGGTTAGAAAATGACCGGTACTAATTTTTTTTTTTTTAGTACAATACTGGTCATTTTCTAGCTGGTACTTAATTTTTTTTTAAGAATGGGTATAACATAGTTGGCTAGAAGAAAAAGTCGTAGGAAACTTGAATTGAAGTACCGATATTTTTTTGACAGTGTCATATGACACTAAAGTTTAGTGTTAGCATGCAGTTAGTGAATTTAATTTGACAATAACTAGCATTCTAAAATTGAGTACCGATTCTTTATGCACGACCTAACAACGGCAGAAGTGTATCGATAACATTGCAAAAACATCAGCAACGCACCGATATTTTTTTAGCACTACCATGCTTAATTGGCAATGCTAAGTCTAATAAAACGTCAGTGATGCACCGATGTTTTTTTAGCACTACTCGGCTAGAACACCGATGTTTCATTGCAAAAACATCGATGATGCACTGATACATGCAACCAATGTAACACACGCATCAAACAAAATACATTTGTTTGATCTTAGCCAAACCGAGTGCAAACTTCAATCCGAGTTTCCTACGACTTTTTCTTCTAGCCAACTATGTTATGCCCATCCTAAAAATAAAAAATTAAGTACCGGCCAGAAAATGGCCGGTACTGTATTTAAAATAATAAAAAATGTTGGTACCGGTCTTTTTCCGGCCGATACTGAATTAAATTGTATACCAGCCAGAAAATGATCGGTACGGATATTTTTATAACTTTTCAGCGGATCTGGATATATTAATTAATTTCTATTAAACTTTGGATATTAATAAAAATGTCGGGTCAGGTCCGTGCTACAGATTAAAATAACCAATCTATAGTTTTTGAGATTCAAATAATTAATTTATGCCATTCAAAAAAGTTTTTGTGACCATACGATTTGAATATATTCGATCAAACTTTCAAATGTACTCTTATGTAAATTATTTTAGATCTTATATACAATTGTAATTAAATTCACAGCTAATCAATTTCTAGTTGAGGCCTTGTTTTCAAAATTCGAAGCACACAAGTAAATAAAATTTTATTACAAAATATATAATTGCCATTGGTCTTCCTCGTAAACAACCCGCCTACTTAATCGAGGCATGTGAGATTCCGAGGTAGAGACCGTAGAGTTCACACAGGCTCTTCTACTCTCCGGGCGCGCATCCTCTGCGGAGTTTTATAAAACTCCGCACTGCGGAACAAAACGAACGGACCAGATTAACTCTCATCCGCTTTGAGATTCGGGCTAACGGAGGGGAAGTATTATTGGGCTTTGAGATTCGTGCCAAGTCAAAACGAACGGACCAGATTAAAAGAACCGCAGTGCGGAGTTTTAAAAACTCTGCAGAGGATTTCATTTCTCTACTCTCCTCTCCTCTCCTCACTCCAACCTCTCTAATTTCTTATTTCCCAAATCCCTAAACCCCATAATCTCTGATCTCTAGACTAATATAACATGACCCAAAAACCACAATCGGACCACCAAACAAACCCACCTTTCACTCACCATGTCTTTCTCCTTGCTCCGCTTCTCTCTCTTTCTCGTTTCTATCTCTTCCCTTTTTCCTCTCCTCTTTTCCTCCGACCCCCCTCTGTCTCCCAAAGGCCTCAACTATGAAGGTACATCTACAGTTTGTGTTTCATTCTCACTAATTCTTTTGCATTTGTGCTCCAAAATGTTCAAAAGTTTTGTTACCGAAATTGCGCGGCTTACCTTTTTTTTTAGGGGAATAGACGGCCAATTCGATTAAAAACATTCTTACCTTTTCAGTCTAAAAATAAGATGCATTAAAAAAAAAAAAAATAAAAATAAATTTCCCTGACCAAATGTATTTTCCCCAATAGGCAATAGAGCTGGGCAAATGTAGTAAATTTATAGTTGTTTTATTGTTGAAAAAATAACTTTTAAGAGGGATATGTGATATGAAGGGCTTTATGCAAAATTTAGAATTTTTCCGAGGTGTATGTGACTAATGGAGTGTGTTTTGAGCAGTGGCTGCGCTGATGTCAGTTAAAAGCAAGATGATTGATGAAGAGAGAGCCATGGATGGGTGGGATATATCTTCTGTGGACCCATGTACCTGGTCCATGGTTAGCTGCTCCCTCTGATGGCTTCGTAAAATCCTTGTATCGTCTCTTTTTCGTTTTATTGTTTCATCTACATATATTATCTAATTCAGTATTAAGCCAAGGAGGTGTGGTGGAACTGTTGATCTGTTGCTAGGTTAGGTTTGTTGTGCTTTATTTTGCTTGGTGAGGTTTAGTGTTCCTTATCCTGGGGCATTGATGCATGGTTTCTTTGTTTTTTTGTAATAGAATGATGAGAAAGGTTGTTTCTGTATGAACAAAACAGGTTTTATTATGTTCCACTTTTCTAATAACAAAAAGAAATGATATAATTCAGTACTGCTGCTTGCTTATTGATCAATAAGACCCATAAAAGGAGGCCTGATAAGTACATAATCACAGGTATCAGAGTCAAAACAGTACATTTATATTAGAAAAAAAATGTGCCACAAAGGGTCTACTAGATAAAAATCAACTGGATGAAAGAAATGTTACATTTGATGTCTGCAATGTTTTTAGTGCTCTGCCTATTTGTAGTTTATGGGCTGTAATATTTTTTTAATATAAATGAATAAATAGATGAATATACAAACAAGTAATATTTAAGTAAATGAATAAACAAACAATTATACATAAATATAATCAAAGCTGAAGAAATAAACAAATCAGTCAATCAATAAAGAAAGATGTGCAAGATTTTAACTGGTGATGCTTTTATTTGTAGGGACATGGCAAATAAGGGCCTGTCGGGAACTCTTTCACCAAGTATTGGCAATCTCAGCCACATACAGACCTTGTGAGTGCTTGTTAATTCTTATTTTTCCTATTTCCTTCCATTTTTCCCTGCACAAGAAACATTTAACTCATGAAACAAAAATAAAACAAACAAATGAACCAGCGGAATCTACTCAAAGATTGATGCTTCATGAAAATGGAATTGATCGTATAAGTATCACTATCTTTGATAAAGAAAGAAAGGGAGAAGAAGATTTTGGATTCTCTTGATTTCGTACTATTTTTTTGCCAGTACAGTTGTTTGTGGCCATGACCCATGACTTAAAAACCATAATTTTTGCCCTTCTCTTTTCCAGGTTGGTACATAACAACAAAATATCAGGACCTATTCCTTCTGAAATTGGACAGCTTTTAGGACTTATAACTCTTGATTTCTCAACCAATCAGTTCACTGGAGAAATCCCTGATTCTTTGGGGCAACTGACTCAGCTTGGTTATTTGTAAGTTCATTTCAAAATATTATGTAGCAATTCATTTAAATTAGAATATTGTGATTAAATTTAGTTCTGATAGGTTACCCAATTGATTGTTAGGCGGCTAAACAGGAACAACTTATCAGGTCACATTCCTGAATCAGTTGCTAATCTCTCAGGTCTTTCATTCCTGTATGTAAACCCTCTGTTGCTCTCTTACTGCCTCCTTAAATTAATTTATTGCTGTTTACAGTTCTTTTTGGAAGCTTACTTGATATCATTTGTTTTCAGGGATTTATCATACAATAATCTTAGTGGGCCTGTTCCAAAAATTCTTGCTATTGATTACAGGTATGCCTCTGGAATGGTTATGTATGGTCATATCAGACTTCTTGTTCTGATTTTAGTTTCATCTTGTTCCTATTTTCTGTTTCTCTGCCATTTATGTAATTGTCACTGTTGCCAATTTTTTGTGGTTGAAATTGTCTTTGGTGACTGGTACTAAATGGTACAACCGTATAAATTCAGGCATCTCCGTTAGCAGTAAAAATGGTGGTAATAGTTTGGATTTGTGATTCTCTAGTTAAATTTTGCTCCACTTCTTTTGCCTTACAGCAGTGGTACTGACATCCATTTCTTTTGCCTTACATCTCCGTCTAGGACAACATCAGGATTTTATTATGGGAAATAGTCACTACAAGTTCAGTCGTGCACTCACATCCATTACCAGTAACATGCTGTTAATACTTATGTACTAATTAATTTATCTTGTTGTTGAATTTTTCTGGAAGGGTTCAAAGTTTTTTGGCCAAGAGTGTATTTCCCTTACAAAACCAGGATGAGGTTTATTGTAATTATAAGTTGTTTTTAATGTTTGTTGTTAAGATAGTTGAAATGTTTACCAGTGTTGCAGGAAATATATTTCTCTGCAATTCTTCTACTTTACGTGGTTGTAAGGATATCCATGCATCAGTCACTAATGGTGAAATCTCTCACATTTTGTGGACATTTTATAGAAACAGATAGAGTTCAATACATAACAACAGGAAACCGTAATTCTTTACTCACGTTCATTATTTGTTCTTCTTTCAGACACAAACACAAACACAACTGTAATTGCAAAATCCAGTCATCACAACAGCTAGAAATTGGCCTTTCAGCAAGCATAGGCTGTTCCTTGGCACTTGCTGCGGTGTTGTCGCTCATGTATTGGTTATGCTATTGTAGATGGCGTTTGCCTTTTGCTTCAGTTGGTAGGTTTATGCGGACAATTATTCTCTAAATTGGACCCTTGAGGCCTTGACTATTATAGACCTTCAAATCATTAATATTTTCATGTTAGCATGAAAAACTAGAAATCTTGCATACCCTTTAAAAGTGAAAATAAATCTTGCATAACCCTGCACAGTGTATACAATATTATTTGTAGTGTGCAACATCTAAAAAAATTGCCTTTTACTTATGCATATGGTCGGATTTTTCTTCATAATATGTCATTTATGTACCCTGAAAGTTACTTTATTTGTGCAAACTGAGAGTCATGAACCCTTTTTACCTCTCTTCATATCTTTAACAACTCTTGCCAACCAAATACCTATTTTTGATGAGGTGCTAGGTGTAAATATTAACTCATAGCATTTATATTTCACATTTCAGATCAATATTATGAATTTGAGATGGGTCATCTGACTCGTTTCACCTTGCGGGAACTCCAACTGGCCACTGATAATTTCAATTCAAAAAATATTTTGGGGCAAGGTGGATTTGGTGTGGTCTACAAGGGATCCCTCAGAAATGGTACTGTGGTTGCAGTTAAGCGGCTCAAGGATCCAGATATCACTGGAGAGGTCCAGTTTCAGACTGAAGTGGAGATGATTGGCTTGGCTGTGCACCGAAATTTGTTGCGTCTTTATGGTTTTTGCATGACCTCGAATGAGAGGTTGTTGGTGTACCCGTTTATGCCCAACGGCAGTGTTGCTGATCGTTTAAGAGGTATCAGAAGTGAAACCGTAACAGTTAGTCGTACTATTGTAGTGTGCCAACTGGTACTTGAGATGGTGGTGGTTTGAAAGGTTTCTCATTTTATGAGATTATGCAGTGTTGTTATTGTTTTTCTGGCACATAAAGTACCAGAAAGGTGGTAGCAGTACTACTATACTAGCATGTACCAATTGGCATACCAGCTGGTATGTGATTAATACTGGCTTGGGTATTGGTAACTACTTGTTTTGGCGAACGCATCAAGAATTGCAGATACATGAGATGTATTGGACCATTTTTTCCTGGAATAGGAAATTTTGTATAAATTTAAATCAATTAGGTTCAGGCCCAGTACCAGGAAAATTTTTGTTAGTATCCCCTTGTATTGAATCATTCCAGCTTGTAGACACTGCTTGCCGCTCATTTTGCATCACAGAAATGTGGTATTTTGGATTTTTTAGGGGTGTTTACTAAATTGTTCCTTTACTAATAAATCCAGTAATTTACTCAGATTATCATAGTGGTAGGCCTTCACTTGACTGGGCCAAGCGGATGCAGATTGCACTGGGATCTGCCCGGGGATTGCTATACCTCCATGAACAGTGCAACCCCAAAATAATTCACAGGGATGTTAAAGCGGCGAACATACTACTTGATGAATTTTTTGAAGCTGTGGTTGGAGATTTTGGTCTTGCAAAACTTTTAGACCGGCAAGAATCCCATGTTACCACAGCGGTACGTGGTACAATAGGTCACATAGCACCTGAGTACCTGTCAACCGGCCAGTCGTCAGAGAAGACTGATGTGTACGGTTTTGGGATCCTTTTGTTGGAGCTCATCATGGGTCCAAAGATCCTGTGTGCTGGAAATGGGCAAGTTCAGAAGGGAATGCTCCTTGATTGGTAAATAATAGATCATTTTTTTAAGTTGAAATATGATGTTTAGCTTTATGTTTTCTGTTTATTTGTGCAGTTGACCCTCATTAAGCCCTTAATTATGCTCTGAAGCATCAGTAAACATTCAAAGGCGCATGCTATTGGGTTGCCAAACTTTCCTCAGTTACTAAAGATTGGCAATAATTCCTAAGATTTTTAATTTATTTTCATCTTTAAATAACTGAGGTATTTGAATGGTACCTAAGCGGTGCAGTGATGGATTTATGCCAACTTGCTGGGTTTATGGCCAGCTCAGAGGTATTTGAATGGTACCTAAGTGGTTCAGTGATGGATTTATGCCAACTTGCTGGGTTTATGGCCAGCTCAGCGACTATGCTGTCAAATTATGCGAACTCTCTTCAATTTTAGTTCAACCAACTAGTGCAATTTGTAATAAATTGTGTAATTTTGTCTCGAGCAACCCTCATTTCCAATTATGATGCAGGTCAGAGAGCTTCATGAAGCAAAAGACTACGAAACGCTAGTTGATAGAGACCTCAAAGATACCTTCAATCAAGCTGAGTTGGAGTGTGCAATTAGTGTGGTTCTACTCTGCACCAAATCTAACCCTAGCCTTAGACCCATGATGTCAGAGGTAGTTAAAACCCTGGAAACTGTGATCAAATTGCCAGAGCAACATGTTGATGAACTAGATCGGCATGATATGCATCTTGATAACTCTTGGAGTTCTAGAAGGCATGGTGATGCAAATGATTCTTCGTCTTTTATTATTGAACCAATACAGCTTTCAGGGCCCAGATGAATTGTTGTTAGTTGCTAAAAAACCCAATAATTAGTCTATATTGCAAAAAGGCTACATATTACTAGAGTCGAAGGGTTTCAGTTTAGACTTAATGAAGGGGTTTTGCAATTTGTCCAAAATATACCACGGGTTGTATTGTTGTACATACTGTTTGCATTGGTTTTGTTTGGACATCCCAACTTGTCCCCTAACTTGTACTTGCTTTATCAGAGTTAGAACACAAGTTGGGTTTGTTGCAATGATTTCCTTTTCTTTCCCAATGCTGTAACAGTGAAGACAAAACACATATGTTGTAATGCTTGAGATCTCTTTTACTTGGATTACAGTACAGGATATGGTACTGAGTCAGCCGGGGCTTGCTACAGGTAAGTCCACTAACATCTTACTTTGTACAAAAAAAGCCGTTCGAACTAAACGTTTAGTCAACTTCCTCTTTAGTTTGTTGTGTTTACTGTTCAAAATGGAGAAACTTTTTAGTACAAAAAAGACATTGAGACGTTTCTAACATCTTAGTTTGTCCAAGCTTCTACAGTTTGAGTAGCACATGTCAGAAATAATACCTGTTATTTCAGGATGTCGTGCTTTTAATTTAAAGTTCTGTTAGATGGTCCATTGCTTATTCTCTGCAGGTGGTTTATACATCATCCACTGGGGGTTCCACCTGGGCCTTCTTGATCCTAGCTAAGAATGGACAGGGCTATTCCTTGACTTGAATGACCTATTTCTGTACTACGAAAAATTTATGTTCTCGAGTGTGCTGCATGTGAGGTATAATTGTTCCATTTCCCTTCTAAAATGCTGGATTGAACATACCTCTTGTTGTTGATGAGAGAAGTGATAATTATTTATCTCCTGCTAATGCCTTGTTTGCATATAATTAAGGCATATTAGATTACAACTTAAAAAGTGGCTTTCCTAAACATATTTTTTTGCAATCATGGCAAAATGATCAAATCTGAATTCATGTGCACAAGTCTATTTGTTACTTGGTTGGGTCGAGTTTTTTTGCACCTGAAACTAACCGAACTAACCAAGATCTCTGTTGATCCGACTGGTCTAGCTAAGCTTGTGTGGCTGAATGTTAGGCATTCTAGTGTGGCTGAATGTTATAGTATAAATGGAAAATGAAAAATCTGAGTTTGGTCTATATTGTTGACATAACCTGATCCGATAAACTAGCTAATTATGTAACAATACTAGCTTTTTAAGTAACAATATGAGTCTGGATCGATTAAATTCACGGGGGCATGCTATTAATAGCCAGCGTCACCATTCCCTAATACGCATTTACTGTGCCAATATGGAATTTTAGATGTCAGTGCGCATTATGATGCACAAAATAACAAAAATATTCAACCAGCATAAATTTAAATTTTTTATAAAATTGACACTTGATGGAAAAAAATATACAGAACCTACAGATAATTTAGAAATTTTCCACACTTAGTTTAGTCTTGTATGAATATTATATAAATTTAATATGTATGAAGTAACTTGTTGATAAGCAATGGGAGCCGACAGATAAAATTCATTCTCTAAATTCATGTAATTGTCATTCGAGTTAAGAATTAGATATTCGAATTCTTTTATGGGCGGTTTTTGTTTGCATATTACGATTGTTAAATTGCGTAAGCAAAACTTGGTTTTGGTTTGCTTCGTTGTCTGACAGCACATGTGCATTGAGTTGTGAAAGCGCCAAATGAACCAACCGAGGAGCCCGTGATTTGTATTTTGTCACTAATGATGTTTGAGATGAGCACTTTATTCGCCACACATGTTCCTTTCCAGCTCCAACTACATGCATTTGACAGCTACTTATTCATGTAAACTACATAGCTAGCTCGTAATATATAGTTACGACAAACAATTAATTTGGATTTTACGCAAACAACTGAAAATGGCTAGCTTAGGCATGCACTAACTGTTAAATTGAACTAGTCAAGGATCCTCCGTGACCATTATAGGACCATTAAACGTGTGGTGAATAACTAGCATTAGGGACTCGCACCATTATGGTCTTTAATTAACCACACCAGAAAAAAAAAAAATCTGTTTGTAATTCGATTAGGCAATTTGATGTATTGAATTAGAGAGCAGCTTGGGTCCGATGGGTTTCGGGACCGTCCGATCTGCTTTAAGATTTGTGCGCTTTAAAGCAGATGCGAAAGTTGCAAGTGCGAATCTTAAAGCAGATTGGACGGTTATCGAACCCATCAAACTCATTTTGAATCCGATGGACATCGGACCCAAATTGACCTCATTGAATTATGTTCTCGGCGACATTGAGCACTCGAGGGTTTGTACATACGCGCCCAATAATGGATCAGGATTCTGCTTAAATTCGTTGATATGGACAATTAGACATACATGCATGTAGAGAGTAGAGACAAATACAATTGTTTTCTCACAACGCGGGCAAATGTGTAATTGTGTGTAGACAATTTAGAAGCAGAGCATCATTTATTCCCGCTTCAATGAAAATTTGTCGTAAAATTCTCATTTATCAACCAAAACGTGCCAGGTATCAGGTATGAGGTATCCCCTCATGTTGATGTCTATTGTTAGCAAATGGCAGCTCCTTAAATGTCAGATTCTCCCTCGCATATATCAAACATTTACATAATTTACAAGTTGACATCATAAGATTGTTAGATCGAAATCATTTAGATTAGGACGTGCATTCAATTTAACGCTCAATTAATACATGAGGAGGGTTCAAATGCACCATTATTTATGTGTTCCAATATGCTCACATTCTTTATCTTCATTTTCAAAGTCCGAACAGTCGATCTGAACCACTCAACATGATATTCATAATAAAATATGCTTGGATACTAAATTTTATATTGTTTAGAATTTTTTAACTATATTTTTAGATAGGTAAAAAATCACTTTTTTAAGGAGATTCTGGACCATCCGATAAAGTGATATTGTACCTATCTAAAAAAATAGTAAAAAAATTCTAAAAAATATAAAATTTGGTCTCCAAACATATTTTATTACTAAGATCATGTTGAACGGTTCAAATTGACTGTTCGGACTTTGAAAATAAAGATAAAGAATATGAAGCATATTGGAGCACAAAAATTATGGTGCATTTGAACCCTCCTCTTAATACATATAGACACTTTTATATCACTACATGATTACTTCATTACTCTTAGTTTGACACTCAATCATTTCCAGGCTGAAATATTAATGATTTATATTTTTACCAAGTTAAAATAAATTTCCAATCCTATAAATTTGTTTTTGACATGTACTTGAATTTAATAAATGCTACAATATTAAAATATGGTTTCTTCCGCCTTTAATAACTTTTACAATTGTCTCTGAGCTGACTGACGAAGTAACGCAGCAGCTGTAGTCCTACAGAGGGAAGTCAGGGAACTCATGAACTATTCACCAGAGAGAAGAAACAATCTCCACAGACCTAACTTCATGATCGTTGTTGTTATCCTTTTTTTTAATCTTGTTTGAAGTCTCATTTTCTCTCTCAATCTGTTACAAAACCCTTATAACCGTCAAATCAATCCAGAAAATGACCCTTATTTTTCTCTAAAAAAATAACTTATACAATTGTTCCTAAAACAATATCAATTAATTTTCTTTCTTCAAACCAAAATTATGTACCAAGTCATTTGTATCTCTGTAATTAATTTCTAATTTTGATTTGTATCTAAGAATCAGTATTTGATCTAGTTATAAAGACACATGTCCTCTGATGTGGAAGGTCATGAATTCGAAATTCAGATGAAGAAAATTCTTTGTCATAAAAGTATGAGTTAGAAAAGAGTGTTGGGTGGCTTGACTTCCAATACTCTCATTTAAAAATAAATAAATAATCTTTATCTTATTAAATAGTTTGATATATTTTGTTTTTACATTTTAATTGACAATTGCAGTGTTGATATGATAATTTTAGTCCAATTGTTATATAAGCAAACTTATAAAATTAGTGATTAGTTGGAGATGCATGAGCAATCACTCATTGGAGATTGTTAGCATATCTGTTGATTTGTGTCTAACTTCTAAATTCAACATTACAACATGATATATATCATCCATGTATCATGGCTATTTAAAATGATGTAATTTAATACCTATATCAAGCGACTTCAAATTTGAATGGTTAAAAATTAACGGTCATTGATACAAACAATACTAAATTGTATGAAATTTAATTATTAGTTATTTATATGTCCAATAACATACTTATAAATTTACTTTTACTTTTACTTTTTAATTTAATTTAATTTTTAAAATAAGACCATTCTCGAAATTCTCTCTCTCTATTTTTTTTATTTACTTTACTACATGTTATCTGAACGAATTATGTACAAAAAAGATGTCCCCAGATTGCTGACTTGATAAGTTGATTTGAATGAACCTGGTCAGGTGAAGGGGCGGATTTACATGTATGTCAGGGGTGCTAAGCTACTTCAATGATTTTAAAAATCTTAATTATGTATGTTAAAATTTAATTAAAATTTTGTTATTTTAAGCTTTTATATAGTTTAGCCCCCCTCAAAATGACAAATTTGTGCTTGTAGTCTAGTGGTAAGAGTTATATTTGATATTTGTAAGGTTATGAGTTCAAATCCCACTAATCACATTTTTTTTTTATATTTTTCACATATTATGTATTTTATATATTAGTCCCCTTATTTAAATTTTCTAGTTCACGGATGATCTTGCGCAATTGACGTTATTGACTGGCTCATAAACAAAAAAAAATAGATGGTCCAGAAACTGGAACCTCGTACTGTAGGCTTGACAGGTTAATTTGTAATTTCTGACAACCAATAATGAACCAAAATTAATTAATTAACTACACAATGAAAATGAACCCTACTGCATGTCCAGCTATTTGATAAGCTATGATTTTAATATATTTTTGAAAGTTTCGGTAAGTTAGCATGTCAATATCTCATAATAAGGTTTATGTCATGTCATGCAGCTGGTCTTGAGGACAAAGGTCTATTTCAAGAGAAAGGCTTGGGTCTGATGCCCATAAGACTCAAATTTGGGTTCGATGGATTTTGGGACCGTCCGATCTACTTTTAGATTTGTGTGCACGAATTTTAAAGCAGATGTGAAAATTGCGGGTGCGAATTCTAAAGCAGATCGGACGGTGATCGAACCCGTCGAACTCACTTTGGGTCCGATGCCCATCGGAACCAAATTTCTCCCCTATTTCAAACGCAATTACTCAAAAGAATTCATTATTAACGGATTTACAAAGTCCAAATTAATCATCAAAATAAATCATGAGTAATGATACTTGACACCTTTTCTTTATATATATTATCATGTTTCTGCAGCAAAATTAACTCTGTTAAAATTAATCAGGGTTATAATAATAGAAAAAAGTACTCAAAGTCTCAAACCAATTAAACCCTATAACTACAGACATGAAATATAGGTCACATATTTTAGTTAAAACATTATACTTGAAGTAAAATCAAAATCAATTAAGCAACCGGCCGCTTGTGGACACGCGTTATTAAAGAGGTATGGTCCATACGCCATGGGCATGGAACCATTAGCTTTTTCTTAACCACCTAATCTTTGCATGATTTCCAATACATGCAACGGATACATTATTTCAAGCACTTTTCATGATTCCTTAATAAACAATGCCACATGCCAATATATATACAATTCCTCTCAGTCCTATAACCAATCTCCAAACTTTAAAAAGCAAACCAATTAAGCAATTGGTAGCAATGGCCTTTGCCAGAGGGCTTCTTCTGCTTTCCCTTGTTTCTATCTTGGCATACACCTCCAATGCACAACTCTCTCCGATGTTCTATGCCGGTCGCTGCCCGAATTTGCAGTCGATTGTAAGATCAGTCATGTCTCGAGCTGTAGCTCAGGACCCGCGCATGGGTGCCTCCATTCTGCGTCTCTTCTTTCACGATTGCTTTGTCAATGTACATATATATCTGTATCTCTCTGGTTTTTCATTTTTTTTTTCCTTTTTTTTTCTTCAGAGATTTTGTTATTGAATCAACAATTAGTCAATTACACTTTATGATGTTAATAAAAGAAGGATCTTGTGTGTAGTAGAAGTTAGATGGTATTAATAAAATGAATAGTGACATGATGAAAGTGATAACTTATAGCATCGTCATCATTATCATTATAGTCACTCTATTAATAGTATATAGTATACATCATTATTATTACTAATTATTCACTTAAAAAAAAAATTCAAAAGTACAAACTGAGTACTAATAAAGGGGTCAACATAAAGACAATAATATCAATTTTGGAATCAGGCAAATAATTTGAACTTGTATCATAATAATAATTCCAATAATTAAATTTATTAGGGTTGTGATGGCTCAGTACTTTTGGATAACACGGCGACATTCCAAGGTGAGAAAAATGCGGGTCCGAATGCCGGCTCTCTCCGTGGATTCGAAGTCATAGATTCTATAAAATCACAAGTTGAAGCATCATGCGGAGGGGTCGTCTCGTGCGCTGATATTCTTGCTCTCGCTGCTAAGGATGGCGTTAACCTGGTTAGTATCATGTCAAATTTAATGCTTACTTAGAGATGATGACAGTATAACTACCAAAAATTTTCGGTTTTTTCAGGTACCTAAATGATATTTGGTTTTCTCTCTGTTATTTTTTTTTTCCTTTATTATGATTATGTTCCTTTTGGTCCTCATTTGTGCTCTCTTTGTTTCTTTTCTTCTTCCTCCAGTTTTCCTTTAATCCTTTTCATTTTCTGTAACATATAGAATTCAATATTAAATAAATAAAAAATAATATATATGTAATTGACTCTTAACTACCTAAATCACGGGTTTCAAACTTTCAATTCGGTATTGGAGAGAATCCAAACGTTTTCCTTAAGGGAATTCTTGCATGTGTTTAAAGCAACCTAGCTATAAGCAATTATATCCATACCATGGCGCATGCGACTAAGAAAGCATGCACTTGGTGATGGTAGTTAAGTGAAAGCTATAGATACAATTATAGGTACAGTCGGTAGTGAACTAACAAAAAGTGTATTTTTTCATGTTAAAGAGGAGGTTTTCACTAATCTGTGAAAGTACCAGTCGCTCTCTTGAGAGGCTGTAATGCTGTATGTTAGGAGAAATGTCTTTTCTTCATACTAATTTGGGCCAATCTAAACTATTAAAAAAAAGGTGGAAATTCATTCATGCCTTGTAAAATTTTGAAATATCATGCGTAGTTTTGCAAAAGTTGGCAGTGTGGATATATTCCTATGTAAAACCACCACAAAAATTACGTATTTCCCATCTAAAATTCATGATATCATATTTATCCCTCTAAATTTCAAAAATTGACCCAATTTATAGCTTTCTCTATTAAGATTCATTTTGAATTCATAAAATTTTCATTTTATCATTTATTTAAAAATAAAGAAATGTAGCTTGTGTAAGATATATAAATATTCATTCTTTCATTTTGTCGGTTTCCGAGGGCAAGTAGTTTATTTCTCAACTTACTACACATACACAATTACATTTAGACATATGCTTGTGTGTATGTCACAAATAAGAAAATGAACAATTTGTCCTCAAAACCAGTCAATTAGAAGACTAAAATTTCTCTTAAACATGTTGCATATTTTTTATTTTTGAATAAAGAATAAACTTGGTTCTTTAAAATTTTAAAATGAGTTTTAATACAAATAAGTTTAGTAAATTTTTGAGTTTTTAAAATTTAGAGGGAAAAAATATGTAATTTTAATTTTTTTTAGAAGCCTAATTCTGATTATTTAATTAATTTTAATATTAATATACCTTTAGCATATATACACTTTATCTTATATTATAATGTGAGAATACATTCTCACAATCAACCACTTAAATACAATTTCTTTTTCAAAGCAAAAAAGAAAAGAAAAGAAAAGCAAAATTGGTTGGTAGAAAAAAAAGATAAAAGTGATGTGCTTCCGTGTTCTCACTCTGAATTTATTCATTAAATACAGCTCGGTGGGCCCAACTGGACAGTCCTCTTGGGCCGCAGAGACGCTCGTACAGCCAGCTTTAGTGCAGCTAACAGCAACCTCCCGGGCCCATCCTCCAGCTTCAGCTCTCTCGTCTCTTCATTCGGCTCCAAAGGCCTTGGCATTCGCGACTTAACCGCTCTATCAGGGGCCCACACCATCGGTCAGGCACGCTGCACAAATTTCCGCACCCACATTTACAGTGATGCCAATGTCAACCCTAGTTTTTCCACGACCCGGCGTCAGACATGTCCCCAGTCAGGTGGGGACAGCAACATGGCCCCACTCGACTTTCAAAGCCCTAACCGGTTCGATAACGGTTTCTTCCAAAACATCATGAACCGGGCCGGGTTGTTGCATTCTGATCAAGAGTTGTTCAATAATACCCCTGCTGATGCATTTGTGCGAGTTTATAGCAGAAATTCTGCTATTTTCGCGAATGACTTTGTCTCGGCGATGATTAGGATGGGAAATATTAGCCCCTTGACAGGGACTAATGGAGAGATTAGGGTAAACTGCAGGAAAACAAACTGAAACAGAAAATTACAAAAATTAATATAATTGGTGCATATCTTTGAATCTTTGACCTGTAAGTTAATTAGTATATATATATATATATATATATTTGGTTGCCATGGTGAATAATATAACGCGATGCTCTTCGATTTGTTCTTGTTCATATTAGTTATCATGTCCTCAAATAGAAATAAATAAAGTCATTTATTGATTTTTTTTTCTTTTCTTTTAGTATATATAATTGGCGGATGAATTTGATAGCAACATATTAATGATCATTTTTGATAAAAATTATATAGATTGGTTTGGCATATGTGCAAATTTTAGGGGTGAAAATGGAGCGAATATGGAGCGGATAGTGGTAAAACCATATCCAGATCTCTTTTTAATTTTCCGGATACGGATACTAATCAGCTGGATACAGATACGGATACAAATTGGATCTGATATTTATTAAAATAATATTAAAAAAATACTAAACTTCATAATATTTATCTAATTTTAACGGTGAATAGCAATATTTTTCATAATATATATTAAAATATATAATATATATCTACTATTCAAATACGGATAATTGAAATATAAAACCATATCAGTATTCATATCCACACATATATTCGGATATCGGATATCCATATCTATTTTTTCGAATACGGATCAAATACAAATTGGATATTATCCATACCGTTTTTACCCCTAACAAATATGCATGCAATAATTGGTAAAGGGATGCATGAAAATGAGTATGGCCCATGCCAGCTATAAAAAGAACGATGGGCTTGCTTGTTGGTTAAGTGTTGTTATTATAATTGTTAAGCACACTGTAGCAGGATTATATTAATTGAAAGAAGCCATCGACATTTTGGAATTTGTCGTCTCGAATAAGCCGGAAATTTAGGACATGATTGAACCTGATTGTTGTAGAACCACACATTTTACACCTATTGGATTATAATATACAACATTATTTTACTATCTACAACAATTTTTTAGCTGTTGCTATATTGAACTTGCCTCTGTGCACTCTTGTAGGGCATGTTCGGCTGCACTTCCATTTTTACTGTTCATGTGAGAAAAAAATATTTATTCATAATGAATTTTTTTTCCCCACGTGAACAGTAAAAATCAGTTCAAAATTTTTCTGTTCCTATGCCATTTCCCTGCCGATGTGTCCGCCGAATATGTCCGTATAGACCAATTCATTTCTAATGAAACAGGTGGTATATACCACTTTTTATCAAAAATCTACAACAATTTTTTATTAAATGTTTAACAGGTGGTATATACCACTTTTATCAAAAATCTACAACAATTTTTTATTAAATGTTTATCGTGTACATGTAAATAAATTGTTTTGAGTTAAATTAAAAATGTATTTTAACTCATGTTATTAATTAATTTAGACCACATATATATTTTTTTGGTAAATGTTAGAAGTCAATCCACCCAACTATTTAATACCACTCAGGAGCGTCGCCAGACTTTCAGACTATGGAGGTCAAATAATTATGGGGGTCAATCATATACAAATTTTCTATAGAGAATGTGGATCAATTTTACAATAACACAACATTTTACTATAAATTATATATAAAATCATACAAAAATATAATTTTAAAAAAAAAATAGATGTCAATTGACCCCATTGTTTCAATATAGATCCGCCGCTTATACCATTGTTATTACAACAAAAGAATTCATCAATTCGGATTTTAAATTTATAACCATCAACATGAGCGACTATGTGCTTTTGCCACTAAATTAAAAACTAGTTCTTAAACCACATATTAAATTGTACGACCTTTCCAGATTTCTTAACAAACAAAATTCACTTCTTCACCACTTACCTCCTTGTCCGATCATTTTAATGACCAAAATATATTTTTTTAATGTTTCTTCAATCGCATAAACATTTAGCCGATATTTTTATTAATATCCAAAGTTAATTACAAATTAATAATTATACTCAGAATATCTGAGTTTTTCAAAAAATGTCCAAACCAGCCATTTTGTGGTCGGTTTCCTCTCCCCCAGAAACCGGCCATAAAATAGCCGGTTTCCTCTTTTTTTTTTAGAGACACTATGAAAAGCAAGATAATGAAATTTAACACTGAAAATTCAAATTTTTTATTTAAATTATTTGTTAGATTACTTCTTTCGATTTATAATTAGCATATTTATACTAAAATACACTTGATTACTTGAAATTATGTTGAATTACACTATATCACATTAAATTACGCTAAATTATGGTAAATTATTTTGAATTACGCTAAATTGCGGTAAATTACTGTGTGTTTTTATAGTGATGTATAATTAAAAACTCTTTTTTTTTTTCTCTTTTATCTTCATAGTGATTTATAATTACAAACTATTTTTTTTAAAGAGACATTATGAAGAGCAAGATAATGAAATCTAACACTGAAAATCAAATTTTTTGTTAGATTACTTCTTTTGATGTATAATTAGCATATTTATACTAAAATACGCTAAGTTACTTGAAATTATGTTGAATTATACTATATTACGTTAAATTACGCTAAATTACATTAAATTACGCTAAAATACGGTAAATTACGCTAAAATACATATGAATAAGGACGATATCTTCACTGAAAAGGCGAAAAACGACGATGAAACTTCAAACGGCCATAAAACAGCGCTCGAGTGTCCGATTTCAGCAAATGACCACTTTTCGGAAAGCTTGCGAAAATACGCATGCGTATGTGCTCTCGATGCCAGAATTCAATATTCAGAATTGCCAAAAAATCAAGAGAAGAACATCAAAACTTGAGTTGAAGTTTCCGATTAAGATTTTCATTTCTATTATTCAGTCTAAGTAGCTCAGTAAATTAGTTATATAATGAACTTGTAGAATACTAATTTTTACTATTTTTGGAATTTTTTTACTATTTTTTATGATTTATGAAAGATGGCACAAAATCGGCCTAATTTAGCGTAATTTTGCGTAGTTTCGCGTAATTTATCGTATTTCATTATAATTAGTGAAATTAGTGTAATTTAGCGTAATTCAACATAATTTAATATAATTTAGCGTAATTTAATGTAATATGGTGTAATTCAACATAATTTCGAGTAATCCAGTGTATTTTAGTATAAATATGCTAATTATAAATCAAAAGAAGTAATCTAATAAATAATTTAAACAAAAGAATTGAATTTTCAGCGTTAGATTTCATTATCTTGCTCTTCATAGTGTCTCTAAAAAAAAAGAAAAAGAGAAAACCAGCTATTTTGTGGCCGGTTTTTGTGGGGGAGAGGAAACCGGCCACAAAATGGCCGGTTTGGATATTTTTGGAAAAATTCAGGTATGCTGGATATAATTATTAATTTATAATTAACTTTGGATATTAATAAAAATGTCGGAACATTTAGTATCAAAAACAAAATATAGTGGTTCAATCGCAGGCAAGTAAAAACTCGCTCAAGTCTCAACCAAGAAATTCTTTAGACGGGAATAATTGTTAGATGGTTAATATTTTCTTTGAAATTGAATATGGGCCCAATCCAATACATGTTGGGTTTTTAGAGCTTCTATAATAATATCCATAACAATCTAATTCCAACATAGCGCCTGCTCTACATAAGCCCGGTTTGGTTTTTAAGGCTTAATGTGCCATTGCATCGGAGAGATTCAGAAGGCCAGGATAAGATTTAATAATGGGCTTTCAAAACACAGTCAATATGATGCTTTATCCGAAACAAAAAATGCATCCAACATTAATTATTTTGTAATAATATCTTAGAAATATTTTATCTTTTTTTTTACCAGCTGGAACAGTCAATTGTTGGAAAAGTCAACTCCAGCAGATACCAATTAGAACTTCAATTGTCCCACCAATAATGACATAGCAATAGATGAATATTCCATTAAGAATTAAACTGTGATAAGATTTATACAAATATATATATCCTCATTAGTACATAATTATACGAATGTAGCAAAATCTTATTGAAGTAAACAAAGGAAATCTTACAGAATTTGAATTAGTTGAGGAGACATACTGCAAACACATACAGCACGGGAATCGAAATTATTATGTTTTATATATAATAGGTCAAATTTAGGCCAACAAAAACTACGCAAAACTAGCTAGGTAACTTGGTTATATCGAAACATTTGTCTTTCCATATGCCATATCACATAACTCGATGAAAATAATAAAACGAAAGGAATTGGAACTATGTATTGGAGCCGAGCTTCTTGATGTACTATATATATATTACACAAGCTTCTGCTCGTATTGAGTGTGCACGAAACTAATACTTTATCTAGGATTTGACCTCCAATAAAATAGGCTGGACATTTATATAAGTTTTTTTTTTTTTTTTTTTTTTTTGCCATACATGTTTTGGGTAACTTTTTTTTTTATAAAAGTAAATGTCCATGCGAAAACGGATCAACATCCGTTGCTTTTTCTCAAGTGAAAAGCAGGACCCTGCTTTCTATCTCTCTCTTCAAAGAGGAGGAGAGAGAAAGAGAGGAGAGATCGATAGAGAGAAGAGTAGATAACAACAGAGATTTGAAGAGCACCGGATCTCATTCCCACGAAAACATATAGTTGACCAAGAAGATTAATGCATGTGATTGCTCTCTTACAACGAAAAATACAACGAATAAAATTAGATGTTAGAATTTAAGTCTAGATCAATCTCGAGTTTACTTTAAATGCAGATAACTTAAAGACTCGTCAAATAACTACTTTAAATGCATGTGATCACTATTACTTTAAGTTAATTCAAGAAATTAGCGAAGAACCACTCAACATGACATAATAGTGATGGTATTTTTTTTTATTATTTTAAGTGTTCTCAGGCATTACACAGTTACACTCGTCTTTTATCTCTTGATCATGGATAAAAACATTATTTAAGAAAATAATTTATAGATTACTCCATTACTATGATGGTAAGGTTCAGTATTTGTGATCTCATTCTTTCATCTACCGCTCAAGAGAACAAAGAATCAAGTAGTCTCCTGTTAAAAAGGAGTAATTACATTAAGAAAAAACTTCAAACTTAATAAAATTGTGTAGCAACCAAACCATTTGAGAGTACTAACTAAATAGATATCATTTGAGAGTACTAAACTAAATAGATATAAGAAGAGAAATTGATAAGAACCAGCATTTGATTTAGTAACAAAGGTTACATGTCTCTGATATGGAAAGTCATGGATTCAAAATCCGAATGAGAGAAATCTTTTGTTATAACAACAAGAGTTTGGAAAAAATAATGAGTGGTTTTTTTTTTTTTTAGAAACTTTGACAGCAGCTACCAAACCCCTTCCCCCAACCCCTAATTCAAAAAAAGAATAAGAAAAATTGACCTTGTTTTTATATTAATTACATTCATTTAAAAGTAATAATATGTAATTTAAAAAATGACAACATTAAATGAATAATTTTCAATAAATCTAACCTCGTATATATTAATATCAATGATCAAATCAAACAAATTTAAGATGTAGGAAAAGAAATTGAATTGCGATAATGTATGAATAATTCAGCTACTGAGATTCATCTGCCTAGTACGAAAATAAATCGAATTTGATGTATAAATCTCGTCTATATATATATTTTGTGCAGAAACAACAATTATAGAACATTAGAAGCTGCTTAGAAATCCAAAACCCGGCCGTACGTCTACATTAAATATGATAAGAAGACTATAAGTATATATAATAAAAGAAAAGAGTGAGGCTACGGTGCTATGCATAGCACCATTTGGCGTCCGTGTTACGGCTTAAAATTTGAGTTTTCAAAATCCTAACGGTAGATTCGAACCGTTCAACATGATTATAAAATGAATATGTACTTGCAAACCAAAATTTACATTTTTTTTGATATTTTTTT
>JAJGRW010001151.1:582673-665780 GCA_025461045.1 Carex parvula | reverse complement strand
TAATAACACAGCTGATACTTGGTAACTTATCTCATGCAACTCACCCGGCTTAACACGGTCAAATTTGCACCAGGAGCAAGCAGCAATTTCTCCCCACCTCTTGCTCGGTACGCTACTACGCTAGCCTCTTGCGGTTCCAGTCTCTAACGCGAACCGAAGGCGGTCTGATGGACTTGGGACCAAATCGGTCCGGTGCAATTTAATATCCGTCCCATTTGTCTCAAGATTCGCGCACAACAACTTCACGATTTGTTCTGATCAATTTACAAGCCCGATGCAAATCGGACGGCTCTGATCGGATATCGGACCGAATTCAATCCAATTCCCAGTTGGACACCCCCACTCCCTCTAAACGCAACCATTTAATTGCTTTCTCTCATACTTGGTACCTGAACCTCGCTTTCTTCTCCAATCCAGTACACAAGCAGAGTGAAACAGAGAACGAGACGGAGAACGAGAGGATTGAAAATGGCATTCAGGGCTGTGATCTCTCTGGCGCGATCTCTCAGAGCAAGTGGGTCCCCTCCAGGGCTTGCGAGACAGATGTCCTCTTGGTTCGGCCACGTGGAGCCCGCCGCAAAAGATCCAATTCTCGGTGTGACCGAGGCTTTCCTTGCCGATCCCAGCCCAGATAAAGTTAATGTCGGCGTGGTAAGTATTTGATTGTTTGATAATTGATAGTATAGAAAAAGGGTCGTTACTCTTTGATCGATGATGTTTATGCTCAGTTCATTCATTTGAATATGATACTGCAAATTTGATTACTAGAAGAAGAGAAAGGGGAGGATCAGTGCAAATTTTGTCTGATCAGCTCAAATTTTATTTATGTACTCGTTTGTTAATTCATTTTGATTGAAGTTATCTCCCCACATAGCAAGATTTTCATCGACCATGGTCTTACTTACGTTATGTGCTTAATTGCTTGTTTTGTTATTTTCCACGAAATTCTTTAAAATTATGAAAAAAGAAGAATAGAACCCTTACAGTTGATGGTGTTCTACATCACGAGTGATGCATGCACGTCTAATATGAAGAGCAGAGAAACACAATCATCAACTTGATTGCATTTAACAATTTTTATTGTTATCTTTTTGGCCTCTTGGTCTCGTACAGAACAGTTTCAACAATTACAAATTTATACCTTGCATTGCTTGCCAGTGGCATATTACAAAATTGATATTGTGGATTTTTTTGTTTGAGTTTAGGATTTTGAACATATTAATATGGGTGGTTTTGGTAACATGCGGCATAATAGACATTTGGAGCAGGGTCCCTACTCACAAGTTAATGTTAGCCAATATTATCCATCTTTAGTGGTGAAGCAGATAGAAATTTCTATTCCAAGATCAATGAAAATTTCTGTTGTGGAAGGGCTAACATGGTGATCAGAAAAAAGAAAAGAAAAAACCAACTACAGGAACACCACTGCTCCAACTTTTTTTGATGGTTTTTTTTTCTGACTTATTTTTTTTTATTTTTAAGGGAGCATATCGTGATGATAATGGAAAGCCGGTGGTCCTTGAATGTGTCAGAGAAGCTGAAAGGAGAATTGCAGGAAACCTCCATATGTAAAGTCTTCTCTCTCTCTCATCGCTCTTTCTCATGCGCACACACTGAACCGATCTGTACACGTCATGTCTTATTCGGTGAGAAAGCACAATTTATGGTCCAGTGGGATCAATCCCTTTTCCTTCTTTTATTTCTGTTGCTTGAGCATGTGGAACCACTTGCTGTTAAGCTTTCTTTTCATGTGGAACCACTTGACAGTCTGCCAATTAGTAGATGTATTAGTGCTGGCATTTTTCAGGAAGTTCTTTGCTTAAATATACATATTTGCTTTACTGAAGCAAATTGTTTTAATTTATTGAATACCTGCACCTAAGATGCACAGTGATGTACAATTGAACTGGGCATTTGTCTATTACATGACGTAGTGTATGTGTGCTCTTTGTTGTAGAACAAATTCTGGGTACAATCTCTTGCATATGTTTTCTATTGGCAATTTGTAGAAAGGCCCTTTGGTTACATTAAAGCTGTCTTTAAGAAATTTTAAGAAAGGCTTATGACCCTTTTTTTTGGGCATGGTATTAAGAAAACAGAGTTTTACAAAACTTTTATTGTTTCCGCTCCCCTTCAGAGGCATGATTTTTCCATGTTGGCTGTTTTGTAATTGTACATTAATTTTCGTCCTTTTGATTTCATAATTTTTTATTCTTTGATTGCATCTGAATGTTACAATATAATTCTTTGACTGTGGCCTACTTTAAACTTCTCTACCTTGAACTTGGATCCAATGGCAAGACCTTTGTCAAGATAGTCAAATATGTAGTAGTATTTAAATATTTTTTATTTTATATTTTAGTCAAGTCTTATGTCAAAAAGCCAACTATTCTTTCCCATGTGGTTACCTCAGTCTACTAATTGTTCTGTTTGTTAATTGACTTTTTTAATCTTAGGGAGTATCTACCAATGGGAGGTAGTTCTCAGATGATAGAAGAATCACTAAAGCTGGCTTATGGGGAAGATTCTGATTTCATAAAGGATAAGAAAATTGCAGCTGTTCAAGCTCTTTCTGGTACTGGTGCTTGCCGGGTTTTTGCTGACTTTCAGAAGCGATTCCTGCCTGATTCCCAGATATACATTCCAATTCCAACTTGGTCTAAGTAAGATCATCTCCTTCTATCATTTAGCATACCTGGAACTGGTGGCCCTGGTGTGGGTTATATTTAGGGATAAAATCTGGATGGCATCTCTCACGTTTCTAAAATGACAGTGTTTCTTAGTAATATCTACCAAACAAATTGTGTAATTAGCATTGACGTGTCCACAATGGATGCAAATTTTAAATATTAATTGTTAAAAGTAAACAGAACAAAAGGATGCCAAAGTGAAAAGAATAATCAGCATTGTGACAAGAGAGCAACAGAGTGCAATACAAACAAGATCACTGTCCCTATGCATGTAAAAGCTATAATTGAACCATTTTAGAGACATCAATCTGGACTACTTGTGAACTTACTGTACTTTGGTAAACAGCCATCATAATATCTGGAGAGATGCTCGGGTTCCACAGAACACCTTCCGTTACTATCATGCTGGAACAAAGGGGCTTGATTTTTCTTCTTTGATGGAGGATATTAAGGTAAAAACAACACTCACAAGAAACTGATACGTTTATCGTTTTCTATTTGGAATTACATGTATGACCCTAAAAAAATCTTGAAATTACATATTTCCCTTCTAAAATCCATAATATCATATTTACCCCTCTAAATTAAAAAAAAAAACAGAAATTTACCCAATTTATTGCCTTTTCTATTAAAACTCATTTAATCTTATAAAGTTCTCATTTACCCTTTTTATTAAATAATAAAATATGCCGTATATGTAAGAAAATGTTCATGTCTTATAATTGGTCAGTATCCGAGGGAAAATGGTTCATTTCTCTACTAGTGACTCATACACAGTGACATTCAGATATACACTTGTGTGCACATCACAAGTAAGAAAATGAACCATTTGCCCTCACAACCGGCCAATTAGAAGACTGAATTTCTCTTAAACATGCTACGTATTTTTTTATTTTTTAATAAAGGGTAAAATGGGTACTTTATAAATTTAAAATGAGTTTTAATAGAAAAGACAATAATTGGGTAAATTTGTGAGTTTTTTAAATTTAGAGGGGTAAATATGATATTATGATTTTTAGAGGGGGAAATATGTAATTTCAAGGTTTTTCAGGGGTATACATGAAATTTACCCTTGTTTATTAGAATATAAATTGTCAGAATTTCCTCCTAGTTGCCTAAAACTTTACAGACTACACTCCTCTGTACTGCTATTCCTCAGCTTTCGGAAGGGGGAAATTGCATAAATGCTATCTCTTATTATTATTCACAAATTATAATTACTGTATTCAGTTGGTAAATTGGATTATGTTTCTTTTTGTTTGGCTTATGCTTGGTAGCTTACCTGATATACTTGAAAACTGTTTCTAGAATGCTCCAAATGGATCCTTTTTCTTGCTTCATGCATGTGCACATAATCCAACTGGAGTGGATCCTTCTGAGGAGCAATGGAGAGAAATTTCTCACCTTTTCAAGGTAGAGTTCACCACATGATTCAGACCTGAATTCTGTATATTCTCTTCCTCTCTTCATTTTTGCAACCTAAATGGTTTTGTTTGCATGTAGTCAAAAAACCATTTCCCATTTTTTGATATGGCATACCAAGGTTTTGCTAGCGGGGACCCAGAGAGAGATGCAAAGCCAATCAGAATATTCCTTGAAGATGGCCATTTAATTGGTTGTGCCCAGTCATTTGCAAAAAATATGGGTCTATATGGCCAGAGAGCTGGCTGCCTTAGGTAATCATTAGTGTTCACTTTTTTTTTGAGGAAAAACTAGTGTTCACTTTATAATGCAAAAAACAAAAACTAAATAATTTAATAAGATGGCATCTAGATGATGGATGATACATTATCTGTCAGCTTCACTTGTCCATCTTGCACTATTGGAAATGTAAAATCACACCCGCCAAACATGATTTCTTTTTTTTATTGCAGAGAACTCTCTATTCCTTTTATTTTTACATGAACTTACAAGTAGATATGATTTTTCATGTGCCAAATATTATCAATAAACAAAGTCAACCTCTGCTGAGAGCTGAAAATTTCTCGTTTGTACAAGGATGTAGAATGAACCTATGACCCAAGGGATGTGCTTTCATTACATGGATTGTTGGTTCTATTAGCTGCCACTACTTTGAATCATAACCTGTTACTGAATATGCATCATGTTTGATGCGTACAAATATAAAATTTATTAATTTTTTTTGTTCACTTTGAATGAGTTCAAGATACAAAAATAAAAATGTACCAACTTGATTGTCATGAAGTAAAATAGTAGCCTCTTGATCTTGTAGAAATAGGAACTAAAGATTTTATACTTTGGATTTGTAAATCACATTTGACATGGAAATAATGTTTGTTTCTATATTTTTATTTGCATTTGACTTTCTTTCTGAACTAATGGGGCGCGCTATATACAATTTGATGCAGCATTTTGTGCGACAATGACATGGAAGCAGTGGCAGTGAAGAGCCAGTTGCAACAGATAGGCCGGCCAATGTACAGCAACCCTCCTCTTCACGGTGCATTGATTGTTTCAACTATTCTTGGTGACCCTGAATTGAAAAAATTGTGGATGCAAGAGGTCAAAGTATGTGATTTTTTTTTCTTTTTATTCTGTAATTCTTGCATAACGTGTATATAATTGTACTGAGCGTCATTTGTGAATCAGGGTTCTAAATGGAGTTTCAAAGTCTCATTTGAACCTAATCTTGCTCATTTTATCCCATTTTAATAATTGCAGGAAAAAAAGATTATTAATCAGGAAAGTGTGATTTATTAATGATGATAGCTGCACACTTACTTTTGATTCTTATTCTTGTTATTAGGGTATGGCTGATCGTATAATTGGAATGAGAACAGCACTAAGAGAGAATCTTGAAAAGTTGGGCTCGCCTCTGTCCTGGGAGCATGTCACCAAACAGGTCAGTTAAACAAATTAATTATACTATATATTGTAGTGGATAAATATCATAGTTGGTTTCTTAATAGATACCGTTATTTTTCTGCACAGATTGGGATGTTCTGCTACAGTGGTATGACCCCTGAACAAGTCGATAGATTGACGAATGAGTACCATATTTACATGACTCGCAATGGCAGGATAAGGTAACATTTGTCTGCTTCATTCACAATTGTTCGACTTTGTTCAATTTAATATAAACAAGCATTACTTTTCTTTTAACTGTAATACTGACATTTGGTCTGACTTGCATAACATAGTAATCTACTGTGAAGTCTGTGCCTGATTTGACCAGTACAATTGTCATCTGTAGTAATGTAATGTGAGCTATCTGGTGCTGATTCCTTTTCCTCTCTCTTTTATAGTATGGCAGGTGTAACTACGGGAAATGTAGGTTATTTGGCTAATGCTATCCATGAGGTGACCAAATAAGGTCGATGGTCATACAAACTTTTTATCCGAAGTCAACCTACGAGATTTGTGTTTTCTTGGGAGGAGAAACAATAACCTGGCTTTTGTCTAACATGATAGAGAAAAGTGAGATTTTGTTTTAGAGCAATAAATTGTTATTACCTTTCTGGCCAAAGAAATAAGGAGTGACAAAATCATTGTTCTTAGCATGCAAATGTGCTGCCGATGTGTATTTGGCTGATTCTATTTGCTGCTTACAAATAATTATAATAATTGAAAATTGGAAAAAGGGAAAAGAAAGAAAACTGTTTCGAGCTATCGATTTTGTCATATTTTTTGGAAAATAACGGAATATCTATTTAAGTAATACTATTAAAATTAATATATATTTGTCATAGTATACTATGAAGATGAGGGTTCAAATGCCTTCATTTTTTGTGCTTCTATTATGCAAACTTTAATAACTCAAAATTTGAAACTTAAAAGTCAAAATAAAACTGTTAGATATAATTTACATCATTTTATCTATGCACATGTAAAAAATTATGACATTTTAATTTTGTTTTGGTTGTCATCAAGAGCTTTTAAAAAATGTACTAATATGGATAATTTCTAGACGTTGATTTTTCTACTTATTAAACAAAATTGAAATGATAATTTTTTATGAGCACAGAGAGAAAATAACATAGATCATAGCTAACGGTTTCATTTTGATGTTTATAATTTAAATTTTGAGTTATTAAAGTTTCTAAGAATGAAGGCATGGTGGAGGCACAAAAAATGGAGGCATTTGAACCCTCATCTACTATGAAAGCTAAGATACTCTAAATTAAGCTAGCCATATTCATTAAAGAAAATACAAACTAAGCAATCTAGACAGGATACCGGGTGCGATCACAGATTTGGATGTGTGGTAGGGATGAAAACGGATTGGACGGTGGTAAAATCATATTCGTATTCGATTTTACTTCGCAGATTAGATAAATACGGATGTGGATTGGTATCAAATAGGTCGATTTACTTCTCAGATTAGATAAATACGGATACAGATTGGATATTAAATAGGTACGAAATGCAGATTGGATATTAAATGAATGATATAACTACAAATATGGTATAACTTGAATATCTAATTTAAATATTATAATAAAATTAACATATTAAGTATCTAATATTTTATGTTCATTAAAAAAATAAAATAACATAATAAAATACGGATATAATTGAAATATTTAATTATTATGATGAAAAAAAAGAAATTTTGTGTTAAACTTGTTATGTAGTTACAAAATATATACAACGTTGACAAAAGTTAAGCACTAATATAACCATATTCTTAATCAAAAAGTGCTAACAAAATAAGTCATCTCTAAATATATATAATTCTAAAACAAATGTATAAAAAATACGTATATGGATAATTATCCATATCCGTATTCATATCCACACAAATGAATACTAAAAATATTGAAAAATTATAGATATGGATAATTATTTGTATTCGTCAAGGTTCTAAATAGCAATTATCGCGTCATCACGGAAAGACTAAATAAAAAGCTATTGCGAATAGCGTAGCTATAGCGAAAGCTATCATACATAGTGTTTTTTGTTTAAAAATTATGATTTATATTTCTACTAATTATCAACATTATCTAGAGTCTCATATAGCGATAAGTAATGCAAAACTAATTAAGAAATTAGAATATTCATATTGAACCAGTACAAAGTCTAAATTGCTATCCAAAATATCCCTAATAATATCATAAACTATATATATTTTTCCATTCAAAATAACCTATATATTTTTCTATTAAAAAAAACCTAAGCATCATAGCATAAACTATTTATTTTTTTATTTAAAAGAAAAATAAATCCGGACATTGAAAAAAATTGATCCTTAAAAAAAGTTTCAATTTGGACCTTTAAATAAAAGCCTATGAAGCATAGTATGCGCTATAACGCTTAGCGTGTAGCGCAAATAGCGGACCGCTATTACCGCTATAGCGGTCGTAGCTTAAATAACGTACTTTTATCCCATAACTTAGCGTTTAAAAGGTCCAAAAACACTATAACGCCGCTATTGCGTTACTATAGCATGCTATTTAAAACACTAGTATTCGTATTCGCACAAACATATACCTGAAAAATTCAAAATATACAAATATGAATAATTATCTATATTTGTATCCGTATACGCTTCCAAAAATTTGAAATCATATACCTACGGAGTTTTAAACAAAAAAAATGAAATCAGTAGTCATATCCGAGTCTACAAAAATTTAAATCATACAAATGAATAATATCCTATTCATTTTCAGCCTTAATAGGTGGTGTCGATTCTTCCAAACAAACCCCCTGATTCTTCCAAACAAGCCCCAATTGGCGATACTATTGTTATTTTAATTGAATCTAAGTTTGACAATTTCAAAATAATATCAATAAATCTAACAAATGCAAAAGTTGTGATTTTAGAAACGAATTAATGTGAATTACGAATATACAAAGAAATGGAAGTTCAATAAATACAAGTTTAAAAAAAAAATCAAAGTAAAATGTATATATGCTACTTTTTATTATCATCCCTGTGCGTACACATGTTTGTTAGATTAAATGTTAAAAAATTAAGAATTACGGACTTATTAGTGTAGTGGCACGAGTCTCGTCTATCTACAGAGAGGTCGTCTATTTACGGAGAAGTCGTAAGTTTAATTCTCAAAAATAACATTTAAAATATGTTAGAATGTACCAGAGTTCTTTAATAAAATAAAATAAAAAATTCAAACACCAAATCAAAGAGCTAAAAATATAATTTTTAACATAAATTGTTATATTAGAACCTTATAAATAATCTTTTTTCAATTATCAATATATTTGTTAGCGACAATTATCGCCAACCATACAAAAAAAAACATAAACTGTTACTAGTTGTTTCCCTTGATTATAGAGATAAACTGTTAGTAAAGATTCAATATTAATATGCTCAATAAAGTATATTAAACAGTCAACATTTCTTTTAGCAATAGTTTATTCCATATAGTGATTGTAAATGAGCCGAGTTTGAGCGAGTTACCTCCAACTCGTATTCAACTTATTTAGTTAACGAGCGAGTCAACTCAAGTTGGGATGGTAATAACGAGCTGTAAACCAACTTGAGTTCAGCTCATTACCAACTCGAGTTGGCTCACAACTTGTTTATAACTTGTTTGACCAGTCAATTTTCTTAGTTATAGTTATATACTTATAAGAGTTTATCTAAATACAAACAATTCAAATGATTCAATAAGAATTTATATAAACACAAACAATTCTAACATCATTAACAAGACAACTAATAAAACAAACAATCCAAACAGCAACTTAGAAATCATTTAGAAAGGCATGGAATTTATTGTGACGAATTTTGTATAACTCTAGTTATTAATGAACGAGTTGGGGTATGCTCAAACTCAGCTTATTTATTAAACCAGCTTATTTTTTAAATCGTTGAGTGTCAGAATGAACTCGTGTACCTGTTTGTATAGCAAATATTTTAAGAATAAAAATAAACAACAAACAATAATAACAACAACAACGAACAAAACAAAACAAGAACTATTAAGGTATATGGGTATTTATAGCTCTTTTTTTTTTATCTTATTGAAAAAGTAACTAAATTGTTGAGATATATAAGTATTTACAGGCTTAAATAATTCAAGTAAATTTTCGTTGATATTGACTTAATTTACAAAAATCAGAGTTTGCTGTCAATCACAAGAATTCAGCATAATGCGTTTTTATCTCTTGAATCCAAATTTGGACTTGATGTTGAACTCTTTTTTTTTTTTTTTTAAGTAAACAATTTTTTTTTGAAGAAGAACTCTTCTTTCTTTTTAAACATCACTAATTGTTAAACTCGACTATTTTTCATTCTTTACCTGAAAAATATAAAAGAAATAATTGCATTTTTCTAATTAAAACAGAGACCATCAAATAAAATACAACATAAAAAATATTAAATTTCAGTAAATGATCGTACAATACAACTAAGTATTGAATTAGGCATGTTCATATATTGATAGACATTTATTAGTGAGAAGCTAAATTATTTTCTGTTATACGATTGAATTTAATATTAATTTATGATTGATCTAATGATTAAAAATATTGATAACTTAATTTATTTTAGAAGTTTTAAAATTAAATCATTTTTATAAAAGAGTAAAGGGTTCAAATATATCTATTTTTGTGCCTCCATCATATCTCCACCTTTTAATTTTCTAATAATAAATTTTTTAAAACTCATATGTCAGAATAAAACCGTTAAATATGATTAATATCATTTTCTCTACATAGACATAATTTTTTTTAATCACTCTTCGGTTTTATTTTTATATGAATCAATAAGTGGAAAAATTAACATCCATAATTTGTTCATATTAATATATTTTTGCAAGCTCTTGACACCGATCAAAACAAAGTAGAAATGTCATAATTTTTTATATGGCATATAGAAATAATATTGATCAAATCTAACGGTTTTATTTTGATATTTGAATTTTGAATTTTAAATTATTAAAGGTTAAAAATAGAGAAATAATAAAGACAACAAAAAAGGAGACACATTTGAATCTTTCTCTTTATGAAAGTGGAAATAAATCTGCTGTTATTTCTTGGGAATAACATAAACCTGTTATTATGATCTCAACAGTTTAAATTTTTCTAAGTGTGAATTTCAACGAACTAAATTTTCATGCACAAATCTTAATAAAGATTAACGGTTGAAATCGGAATAACAGGTTCCTGTAATAACAACATATTTATTCCTTATGAAAATATCAAATCAAAAGATATAGATTTTTTTTTAATTCGAACAGTTTATTTTAGTTCTTACAACTAAATATATGTTATGCGTGCTTGTCTTGTTCGTTTTAACATTGAAAATGTCTAGTATTAAATAGGCGGGCCAAATCTTTAATGAATGTTCTCATAAATTCGCTACTTAGCGGAGACTCAGGTACGTTTGGATGGGAGCTAGAATAATTATAATAGTAAAATTTGAGAATAGTAAATAAGAATAGAGAAAAAATAGTGATTTTCAAATTAGTATGAAAATAGTGCTATTCAGATTAGTAAAAATGTTGTTTGGATTGTACAAGTGGAATAGTGATAGCTGTAACCAATAAATAATAGTGTTAACAATATGCTTATTAAGAGGAAAGATAAGCAAGTGTGATCTCAAACGAATTGTCACGACGTGGAAACAACGGAAGTGGTGTCAAATTTGTTATTTCGAGACTGTGTTAACAAAAATAATACTTTTTTCTCTCTCTTAACATTTTTAAATAATAACTATTTCAACATTTATAAGAGATAGAGAATAACAACTATTCTAACTATTTCAAATATAAAAATATTATTTGAATATACATTGCTATTTTTAATAGCTACTGTTCTAAAATAATATGTATTCTTTTGTCATTCAAACATAGCCTTAGAGAACCATCAGTCCAGTCCAGCACCCTTGTCCAATTCAAATTAAACTAAAATGAAAAGATAAGTACAATAAAAATTGTATGAATGACAAAGCCGAATTTGTTCGAGGCTGTCAACTGCTAATTATCCCGCTCAATTATTGAGTCATATGTTGATTCCATCTCATCCGTCCATTTTGAGATGCATCGCCGGGATTGAGGAGTCAAAGTGCGGCTGATTTGACTGGGTCCCGCACAAACAACACCACATGATTGGTCCCCAACATTGTCTCAGCCGTAAAACCCGCAAAACTTTAGCATTGAGAAATGAATATTTAAATTCAACAATTCAAAAAAGTACTACAGCCCAATCCTTTCATTACTTTGGTCTGCGTGTTTGACTGCCTTACCCACCCTCATCTACTTTTGTTCTCTTGCGTCTTTTTTCGGCGTATCCTTTCCATATAACGGGTCACTTTTATTATGAAAAAGAAGTGAACCAACTTGTTACACTAACGAATGTGATTAAAGTGATGTAGAAATTTGGGAGCCAATTACTGCCAGCACCTACTCTCTGCTTTAATTAATTAAAACCACCCTGCTCTTTATTGGAAATCCCAAAATCATCCAACCTATAAGAATAGTGTCAAGTATAATTTAGTCCCTAAAATAACCACTAAATTCCTAGTCTCCTACATTTAAGTAATGGACTAATGTAATTATTTGATTAACAAATTGTTGGTCTCCATATGTTCTTTTTTATTGGTAACATGCAATTCAAATGTTCTGCATCACAGGCTAATAAATGTGAATGTCCTGAAAAGAAAGTTGAAGGCCAGTAGTAAAATTTGAAAATACTTCTATATTTATAATAATAAATCAATCGATCCTTGGATGGTACCAAATAATGTTGTGCATTTATTTAATTTAATTTTAATTAAGTTTATATATTTTCAAATCTGTTCTTAATTTCCAAAAATGCCCCTATGATTCGGCCCAAAATAACGGTCAGTGATACAGGTTGGATACATGTGACACCCCCGGATTATTTTTTATCTTCTGGTCTCCCTGTCGGAAACTCAAGGGCATTTGAGGTATTTGGCCGGTCAGAAACCAGGCTGTCATGTCTTACAGATCCCTGGTTTTCTAGTAATTTTCAGCAACTCTCAGTGGCATTTGAGTGACTCATTTGTTGTTAGCGAGTGGTGCAACAGACATTTGCGAGTTCCTCTCTGAAGGACCTTGCATGTCCCACTAACAGAAGAACACTTTTGGTTCGGTGTTTAGCTCCATGCGTTTCCAAATTTATCGGGTTATCATTAATTCTAGGGATCATTATGTGGACAATCCCAGATACACCAGGTCTTTATTGTGACATATACTCCGGAAAGGATATATGTACACATTAACACATACGAAGAAGAGACACAAGGAAATTCTGTTTCAGGCTTTTTGCAAGTTCAAATTTAAAAGATAAAATTAAAATGAATGCTAATTAAAATTACGATTCAAATTCTGAAATTCATAAAATAAAATGAACCGATATAACTTAATTCTCAGACTATATTGTACTAGAAAGCGAAGTCCTGTTGTTGGTCTTCAAATCTGGTGCTTTCGGTTTCGTACTTTATTAAAAGCTTAGCTAAGACCTATCTTATATTAACCTTTCTTTTCCGTTAATTAATCGCTCTTTCCACTAATGTTTATTTAATGTCTTAACCCAGTGGCATTTTGGGAATCTAAAGCAACAAAAGCACAAGAGTGAGAGAAAAAAAGAAACTGTGCCAGTCTTTAATCAGAGAGGGGGAGAGAGAGTTGAGAGAGAGAGAGAGAGATCCGTGGGAGAGGGATAAAGAAAGAGAGACTGAGCTGCTTATCTCGTCCACCAAATGGCGCAGGCGGAACCGATGAGCATTGACCCTCGTCCGGCGGAGAAGGTATTTCTCGGAGATGAAATTCTTTTGTAATCGTTTTCGTTTTGGATTGGATCACTAGGTTTCTAGTGTATATTTGATTCTTAGATTCGATCGAGAAGGCAGGTGTAACTTTTCTTCTTTCGGTCGAAGTTAAAGTACAGAATGTTTGCGTGTTTGTTTTTCAAATTTGTAGCATATTTGAGTAGATTGGTTTTGTTGTTAGTTTAGATTTAGTCCTCTTGTTTGCTTGGTAAAGCAAGTTGAAGTTCTTTTCTTTTCTCATAGTCTCTCCCTCTCTCTCTGATACCTTTCTTTTCTTGTGAGTATTTCCATTACTCTCTTTTCCTTTATGAAGAACACCTTTGCCTCCTTTTTAGCTTAATTTTTGTAAATTTGTATCTTTGGTTGGAATTGTATGTATATTTGGCATTTGATTAAGTTATGCTTTAGTCCATTAGTTAGTTAGATTTTCTAACATTGTCACTCAACTTCTAAGTTTGAAGACCAAATCGAAACTTGATATCCTCCTTCCATTCCTTCTTAAGATTTTTCTTAATAAAAATGTAATATGCTAAAATTTCTCACCATGTTTTGTTTTTTTTTTTTTTTTTGCAGGAAAAGAAACTTATAGAAGGTAACGATCCAGTCACTGGCCATATAATCTCAACAACCATTGGGGGCAAGAATGGGGAACCCAAAAGGGTAATTTTTTTATTAAAAATAAGAATTTCCGTTTTTCTACGGAGTTGCTTTGACTTGGACTTCAATTATTTATATATTTGTAGTTAATACGTTTGCCATTTTATGTTCTTGCAGACAATTAGTTACATGGCAGAGCGTGTGGTTGGTACTGGCTCGTTTGGCATTGTCTTTCAGGTGCGAAAATAAGTTTAATTGTTAGGCAAAATTCATGACCTGTGGCCTTATGCATTGCAGCACTGGGCAAGTTTTGTTGCAAATGGGATGTGAATGGTTAATTTTTCAGATTCAATGCAAACTTGACCTTTCCTAAAATTCATACCCAAAATTTCCAAAATAAAGTCATGTTTGCAACAACCAAAACCGTTATAGATAACATTATTGCATTCTTTTTGCTAAACTATGATTGCTTCAATTATCTGTGAATTTCATTTACTATCTTTTTTGTTGTTTCTAGGCTAAATGCTTGGAGACAGGGGACACCGTGGCTATAAAGAAGGTCTTACAAGACAAACGATACAAAAATAGAGAGCTCCAAATAATGCGCGCTATGGATCACGCGAACGTCATCTCCTTGAAGCATTGTTTCTTCTCCACCACAAGCCGAGATGAGTTATTTCTCAATCTGGTAATGGAGTTTGTTCCAGAGACCCTTTATCGGGTGTTGAAACACTATAGCAATGTCAATCAGAGGATGCCATTGATTTATGTCAAACTTTATATGTATCAGGTTCGTATTTGTTCTGCAATGTGCAAAGTAATTTTCATTTGTTTCTACTGGATATTTAAATGAATTGAATATGTAATACATATGCTGGTACATACTTTTATAATTGGTTAACTAAGAGTTTATGGGCTAAATTGCATTGTTTTAAAGAATAGATTCAAGATTTTGATCACATAACATATTCAAAATATTTTAAGATTGCTGTCAACTTGTTTTTCTTTTCTTTTCTTATAAACCTGATCTATCGAAGGTGCATAAATAAACTTCAGTTCTTATACTTGAATGATTGGTGAAGGAAGTCCCAATTACGAAAATGATTGAAGTAGCTTTACTTGGCTTCTAATAAGAAACAAGTCATTTTGGTACTGCAGTACTTGAGTTACAGCTTTGTAATAATGGCAACATCTCGTCCTTGTGTTTGTAATGCAGATATTTAGAGGGTTAGCTTATATCCATACGGTACCTAAAGTGTGCCATAGAGATGTGAAGCCTCAAAATCTGCTGGTATTATTTTCCTTCTCATATTATGCTTAATAAATTAATAATTATTTTGTTTAAAAGAATGCACTAATTCATATGCTACATTATAGGTGGACCCGCTCACACACCAAGTCAAGCTTTGTGATTTTGGAAGTGCTAAAGTCCTGGTATGTGAATGGAATGTAGTTGGGTTTGTCGGGTTTCATTGAGATTGAGATTGCCAATCTGATTTACTGTAGTCCAGTGATAAAATTTTCTATCGTAACTAACCAATAAAAATAAAAGCCATTTAATCCAAACTTTATGTGTTCAGCTAGTTTCATTTAAAAAAACATTTAAAAAAAGGCATGGACAACAATAAGTTTTTATACATAAAATACAACTAAAATATAACATACTCTAACAAACAATAATGTAGAGAAATTTTTAAATAAAAAAATTAAAATTAACATTATCCACATTATTTCTATATTGATTTACTAGTATACATATAAACAAATATTTTTTTTAAGAAAAATAATGTACAACGGTTGGGTTGGGTTTTATCTTTGTACAAAAACTCGTATCCAAAACTTATCCAAAAATTATTAGTCTGATTAATCAAAATCTAATCCCTACGTAATTGATCAAATTCCAAATCTAAAATATTTCGGTGGGGTCAGTCTGGTAAGACTAAGTTTGCTTTTTTTTAGTAACAAAATTTAAATTTCACCTGAAAATTAGGTTGAGGGCGAAGCAAACATATCTTACATCTGCTCAAGATACTACCGAGCGCCAGAGCTCATTTTTGGTGCAACAGAATACACAACATCTATAGATATTTGGTCAGCTGGATGTGTTCTGGCAGAACTACTCCTTGGTCAGGTTAGACATCTTTGCGAATTGAAAAAATTTAAAAATATAATGAAAGATTCTACATCTCTAACCTCCTTTTTTTACCTATATTATTTTTTCAGCCACTCTTTCCTGGGGAAAGTGCTGTTGATCAGCTAGTGGAGATCATCAAGGTAGTTCATCTAACACGACTAATGAAAATACTTTTTTTATGCCTATGTTGAAAGAAAAGTTAGATTTTTATTTCTGTTGAGAAAGTTTGTATTGACCGTTTGTTGAACATTTTCAGGTTCTTGGCACACCAACAAGAGAGGAGATACGGTGCATGAACCCCAACTACACCGAGTTCAGATTTCCCCAGATAAAGGCTCATCCATGGCACAAGGTGATTTTCCTCTATAAACCTTGTTTTCTAGCAAATGTCATAATATGAAAAAGATAAAAGATGATCAGACGTTGGTTTGTAATTTCAGGGATCTGAATATAGAATTTTGGTGATAACTGTTAGCCACTTGAAAATCCCAACTAGTTATGCTTAATAATTTGTGCATGTATTTTGCTTTATGCTCCTAATATTTTGTACAAGTGACAAAAGTCCACAACCCATTTTCTAGCCGTTAGTGTATATGTAATTTCATGGTATAATTTATAGGCCTAAGTCTGTTTTTGGGCTTGATAGTAGGCATAACCTAATATTCTATTAATTTTCTGCTATAATTCATTTAGAAAAAATTGCCGTTATAACTGTATTAATTATTTGCATCCTTTTGTTATTATCCATACCAGATCTTTCACAAGAGAATGCCGCCTGAGGCAATTGATCTTGCCTCCCGCCTTCTTCAATACTCTCCAAGTTTGCGATGCACAGCTGTATGTTTTAGTTCACTTTTAATTAGTTAATGATAGCTTCCACTGGTTCCTCTTTTCGTTTAATGATGTATAAATAATGCAGTTAGAAGCATGTGCACATCCTTTCTTTGACGAGCTAAGAGAACCGAATGCGCGTCTACCAAATGGCCGTTCCTTCCCTCCACTTTTCAATTTCAAACAGGAGGTACATTAGTTACCTTATATTTGTTGGGTTTCCATTTCCATCACATTTCCCAACAGCATACCAATAGCATACCCAATATTGGCTGGTTTGTATGCTTTCAAATCTCTTGAGTAACTTGCAAGTGTTTTAAGCAAGACTTTTGAGGACTTGTTATTTGCAACAGCTAGTTTATCATCTGCTACCACTTGAAAGTTGCACCTACTCCCAATTAACATTGGTCAATTCGCTTTAAACTTTTTGGAGAAAAAATAATTCTGTCATTAATTCTTTTTAGCTCAAAGGTATGGTCATTTTTATGACAAACCATGCTATCTTTTACATTCCATTTGGTACCTGTGGAAATTAATTGCTATCTTATCCTGTACCTGTCCATGTTTGGTCCTCAGAATGCAGTCATGAAGTCTCATTATTTGATATTTTCTTTTTCAGATAACGGGTGCGTCGCCAGAGCTAATCAACAAATTGATACCAGAGCATGCAAGGCGACAATTCAATCTCCCCATGCAAACCACTGGGTGAAAAATATAATTAAGAGATATCACTATTATTTTAAGCATCTAGGATCTGACCACCGCCTACTCGACTAGTGTTCGAAGGAGGGTTTTGGACTGTTCAAATTGGAGGGAGGATTGACAATCTGTTTTGTAGTTTTTGTTTATTAGTTGTAATTTGTAAATTAACTGCTACCGGTGGTCCCTTAGTTGTAAGAATTCCAAATGGGGTTTTGGGTTGGTGCTTTGCATTTTGTACTAATGCTTCTAACATGTAATAGCTATGATTGAAAATTCAAATTCAAAATCTAAATTTATTTTTGCTCAGATCCTTGGTAATTTTACAGTCCACTACGGTTATCATATACTATTAGTTATGAATTATGAATTGAATGTATTACATTAGACGTACGCATTGGTCAGCACCGTCAATGCATGTCAATATGCCTTAGCTTTTCACAAGGGAACTTGTTGCCAATCTCAGGTACCGTGAATCCATGCTAATTTAGGTCGTAGAAGGCTCTTACCAAATTTCTATACTATGGAATGATTACAAATTTGACGTAAACTGGTATCTGTATTTTTAAATGGATTAATTGTTGGAGGTCGCTCATTTCGCTGCATGTTAGAAATCCGCATTCAATTTTGATCTACACAAGTCATAAAAAGATTCGTTTAGGACGTCTACATTGCCATAAATACCACCAGTCAGGTCCCCGCATTTTTATTAGTATCCAAAGTTTAATAGAAATAATTAATATATCCAGATCCGCTTATAAAAATATCTGTCGCTATTTTTTCTGACTGGTATCCAATTTAATTCAGTACTGGTTAGAAAATGACCGGTACCAATTTTTTTTTTAGTACAATACCGGTCATTTTCTAGTTGGTACTTAATTTTTTTTTTAAGAATGGGTATAACATAGTTGGCTAGAAGAAAAAGTCGTAGGAAACTTGGATTGAAGTACCGATATTTTTTTGACAGTGTCGTATGACACTAAAGTTTAGTGTTAGCATGCGGTTAGTGAATTTAATTTGACAATAACTAGCATTCTAAAATTGAGTACCGATTCTTTATGCACGACCTAACAACGGCAGAAGTGTATCGATATCATTGCAAAAACATCAGCAACGCACCGATATTTTTTTAGCACTACCATGCTTAATTGGCAATGCTAAGTCTAATAAAACGTCAGTGATGCACCGATGTTTTTTTAGCACTACTCGGCTAGAACACCGATGTTTCATTGCGAAAACATCGATGATGCACCGATACATGCAACCAATGTAACACACGCATCAAACAAAATACATTTGTTTGATCTTAGCCAAACCGAGTGCAAACTTCAATTCGAGTTTCCTACGACTTTTTCTTCTAGCCAACTATGTTATGCCCATCCTAAAAATAAAAAATTAAGTACCGGCCAGAAAATGGCCGGTACTGTATTTAAAATAATAAAAAATGTTGGTACCGGTCTTTTTCCGGCCGATACTGAATTAAATTGTATACCAGCCAGAAAATGATCGGTACGGATATTTTTATAACTTTTCAGCGGATCTGGATATATTAATAAATTTCTATTAAACTTTGGATATTAATAAAAATGTCGGGTCAGGTCCGTGCTACATATTAAAATAACCAATCTATAGTTTTTGAGATTCAAATAATTAATTTATGCCATTCAAAAAAGTTTTTGTGACCTTACAATTTGAATATATTCGATCAAACTTTCAAATGTACTCTTATGTAAATTATTTTAGATCTTATATACAATTGTAATTAAATTCACAGCTAATCAATTTCTAGTTGAGGCCTTGTTTTCAAAATTCGAAGCACACGAGTAAATAAAATTTTATTACAAAATATATAATTGCCATTGGTCTTCCTCGTAAACAACCCGCCTACTTAATCGAGGCATGTGAGATTCCGAGGTAGAGACCGTAGAGTTCACACAGGCTCTTCTACTCTCCGGGCGCGCATCCTCTGCGGAGTTTTATAAAACTCCGCACTGCGGAACAAAACGAACGGACCAGATTAACTCTCATACGCTTTGAGATTCGTGCTAACGGAGGGAAAGTATTATTGGGCTTTGAGATTCGTGCCAAGTCAAAACGAACGGACCAGATTAAAAGAACCGCAGTGCGGAGTTTTAAAAACTCTGCAGAGGATTTCATTTCTCTACTCTCCTCTCCTCTCCTCACTCCAACCTCTCTAATTTCTTATTTCCCAAATCCCTAAACCCCATAATCTCTGATCTCTAGACTAATATAACATGACCCAAAAACCACAATCGGACCACCAAACAAACCCACCTTTCACTCACCATGTCTTTCTCCTTGCTCCGCTTCTCTCTCTTTCTCGTTTCTATCTCTTTCCTTTTTCCTCTCCTCCTTTCCTCCGACCCCCCTCTGTCTCCCAAAGGCCTCAACTATGAAGGTACATCTACAGTTTGTGTTTCATTCTCACTAATTCTTTTGCATTTGTGCTCCAAAATGTTCAAAAGTTTTGTTACCGAAATTGGGCGGCTTACCTTTTTTTTTAGGGGAATAGACGGCCAATTCGATTAAAAACATTTCTTACCTTTTCAGTCTAAAATAAGATGCATTATGAAAACGGAAAAAAAAAAAAAAATTTCCCTGACCAAATGCATTTTCCCCAATAGGCAATAGAGCTGGGCAAATGTAGTAAATTTATAGTTGTTTTATTGTTGAAAAAATAACTTTTAAGAGGGATATGTGATTATGAAGGGCTTTATGCAAAATTTAGAATTTTTCCGAGGTGTATGTGACTAATGGAGTGTGTTTTGAGCAGTGGCTGCGCTGATGTCAGTTAAAAGCAAGATGATTGATGAAGAGAGAGCCATGGATGGGTGGGATATATCTTCTGTGGACCCATGTACCTGGTCCATGGTTAGCTGCTCCTCTGATGGCTTCGTAAAATCCTTGTATCGTCTCTTTTTCGTTTTATTGTTTCATCTACATATATTATCTAATTCAGTATTAAGCCAAGGAGGTGTGGTGGAACTGTTGATCTGTTGCTAGGTTAGGTTTGTTGTGCTTTATTTTGCTTGGTGAGGTTTAGTGTTCCTTATCCTGGGGCATTGATGCATGGTTTCTTTGTTTTTTTGTAATAGAATGATGAGAAAGGTTGTTTCTGTATGAACAAAACAGGTTTTATTATGTTCCACTTTTCTAATAACAAAAAGAAATGATATAATTCAGTACTGCTGCTTGCTTATTGATCAATAAGACCCATAAAAGGAGGCCTGATAAGTACATAATCACAGGTATCAGAGTCAAAACAGTACATTTATATTAGAAAAAAAATGTGCCACAAAGGGTCTACTAGATAAAAATCAACTGGATGAAAGAAATGTTACATTTGATGTCTGCAATGTTTTTAGTGCTCTGCCTATTTGTAGTTTATGGGCTATAATATTTTTTTAATATAAATGAATAAATAGATGAATATACAAACAAGTAATATTTAAGTAAATGAATAAACAAACAATTATACATAAATATAATCAAAGCTGAAGAAATAAACAAATCAGTCAATCAATAAAGAAAGATGTGCAAGATTTTAACTGGTGATGCTTTTATTTGTAGGGACATGGCAAATAAGGGCCTGTCGGGAACTCTTTCACCAAGTATTGGCAATCTCAGCCACATACAGACCTTGTGAGTGCTTGTTAATTCTTATTTTTCCTATTTCCTTCCATTTTTCCCTGCACAAGAAACATTTAACTCATGAAACAAAAATAAAACAAACAAATGAACCAGCGGAATCTACTCAAAGATTGATGCTTCATGAAAATGGAATTGATCATATAAGTATCACTATCTTTGATAAAGAAAGAAAGGGAGAAGAAGATTTTGGATTCTCTTGATTTCGTACTATTTTTTTGCCAGTACAGTTGTTTGTGGCCATGACCCATGACTTAAAAACCATAATTTTTGCCCTTCTCTTTTCCAGGTTGGTACATAACAACAAAATATCAGGACCTATTCCTTCTGAAATTGGACAGCTTTTAGGACTTATAACTCTTGATTTCTCAACCAATCAGTTCACTGGAGAAATCCCTGATTCTTTGGGGCAACTGACTCAGCTTGGTTATTTGTAAGTTCATTTCAAAATATTATGTAGCAATTCATTTAAATTAGAATATTGTGATTAAATTTAGTTCTGATAGGTTACCCAATTGATTGTTAGGCGGCTAAACAGGAACAACTTATCAGGTCACATTCCTGAATCAGTTGCTAATCTCTCAGGTCTTTCATTCCTGTATGTAAACCCTCTGTTGCTCTCTTACTGCCTCCTTAAATTAATTTATTGCTGTTTACAGTTCTTTTTGGAAGCTTACTTGATATCATTTGTTTTCAGGGATTTATCATACAATAATCTTAGTGGGCCTGTTCCAAAAATTCTTGCTATTGATTACAGGTATGCCTCTGGAATGGTTATGTATGGTCATATCAGACTTCTTGTTCTGATTTTAGTTTCATCTTGTTCCTATTTTCTGTTTCTCTGCCATTTATGTAATTGTCACTGTTGCCAATTTTTTGTGGTTGAAATTGTCTTTGGTGACTGGTACTAAATGGTACAACCGTATAAATTCAGGCATCTCCGTTAGCAGTAAAAATGGTGGTAATAGTTTGGATTTGTGATTCTCTAGTTAAATTTTGCTCCACTTCTTTTGCCTTACAGCAGTGGTACTGAATCACTACAAGTTCAGTCGTGCACTCATATCCATTACCAGTAACATGCTGTTAATACTTATGTACTAATTAATTTATCTTGTTGTTGAATTTTTCTGGAAGGGTTCAAAGTTTTTGGCCAAGAGAGTATTTCCCTTACAAAACCAGGATGAGGTTTATTGTAATTATAAGTTGTTTTTAATGTTTGTTGTTAAGATAGTTGAAATGTTTACCAGTGTTGCAGGAAATATATTTCTCTGCAATTCTTCTACTTTACGTGGTTGTAAGGATATCCATGCATCAGTCACTAATGGTGAAATCTCTCACATTTTGTGGACATTTTATAGAAACAGATAGAGTTCAATACATAACAACAGGAAACCGTAATTCTTTACTCACGTTCATTATTTGTTCTTCTTTCAGACACAAACACAAACACAACTGTAATTGCAAAATCCAGTCATCACAAACAGCTAGAAATTGGCCTTTCAGCAAGCATAGGCTGTTCCTTGGCACTTGCTGCGGTGTTGTCGCTCATGTATTGGTTATGCTATTGTAGATGGCGTTTGCCTTTTGCTTCAGTTGGTAGGTTTATGCGGACAATTATTCTCTAAATTGGACCCTTGAGGCCTTGACTATTATAGACCTTCAAATCATTAATATTTTCATGTTAGCATGAAAAACTAGAAATCTTGCATACCCTTTAAAAGTGAAAATAAATCTTGCATAACCCTGCACAGTGTATACAATATTATTTGTAGTGTGCAACATCTAAAAAAATTGCCTTTTACTTATGCATATGGTTGGATTTTTCTTCATAATATGTCATTTATGTACCCTGAAAGTTACTTTATTTGTGCAAACTGAGAGTCATGAACCCTTTTTACCTCTCTTCATATCTTTAACAACTCTTGCCAACCAAATACCTATTTTTGATGAGGTGCTAGGTGTAAATATTAACTCATAGCATTTATATTTCACATTTCAGATCAATATTATGAATTTGAGATGGGTCATCTGACTCGTTTCACCTTGCGGGAACTCCAACTGGCCACTAATAATTTCAATTCAAAAAATATTTTGGGGCAAGGTGGATTTGGTGTGGTCTACAAGGGATCCCTCAGAAATGGTACTGTGGTTGCAGTTAAGCGGCTCAAGGATCCAGATATCACTGGAGAGGTCCAGTTTCAGACTGAAGTGGAGATGATTGGCTTGGCTGTGCACCGAAATTTGTTGCGTCTTTATGGTTTTTGCATGACCTCGAATGAGAGGTTGTTGGTGTACCCGTTTATGCCCAACGGCAGTGTTGCTGATCGTTTAAGAGGTATCAGAAGTGAAACCGTAACAGTTAGTCGTACTATTGTAGTGTGCCAACTGGTACTTGAGATGGTGGTGGTTTGAAAGGTTTCTCATTTTATGAGATTATGCTGTGTTGTTATTGTTTTTCTGGCACATAAAGTACCAGAAAGGTGGTAGCAGTACTACTATACTAGCATGTACCAATTGGCATACCAGCTGGTATGTGATTAATACTGGCTTGGGTATTGGTAACTACTTGTTTTGGCGAACGCATCAAGAATTGCAGATACATGAGATGTAGTGGACCATTTTTTCTGGGAATAGGAATTTTGTATAAATTTAAATCAATTAGGTTCAGGCCCAGTACCAGGAAAATTTTTGTTAGTATCCCCTTGTATTGAATCATTCCAGCTTGTAGACACTGCTTGCCGCTCATTTTGCATCACAGAAATGTGGTATTTTGGATTTTTTAGGGGTGTTTACTAAATTGTTCCTTTACTAATAAATCCAGTAATTTACTCAGATTATCATAGTGGTAGGCCTTCACTTGACTGGGCCAAGCGGATGCAGATTGCACTGGGATCTGCCCGGGGATTGCTATACCTCCATGAACAGTGCAACCCCAAAATAATTCACAGGGATGTTAAAGCGGCGAACATACTACTTGATGAATTTTTTGAAGCTGTGGTTGGAGATTTTGGTCTTGCAAAACTTTTAGACCGGCAAGAATCCCATGTTACCACAGCGGTACGTGGTACAATAGGTCACATAGCACCTGAGTACCTGTCAACCGGCCAGTCGTCAGAGAAGACTGATGTTTACGGTTTTGGGATCCTTTTGTTGGAGCTCATCATGGGTCCAAAGATCCTGTGTGCTGGAAATGGGCAAGTTCAGAAGGGAATGCTCCTTGATTGGGTAAATAATAGATCATTTTTTTAAGTTGAAATATGATGTTTAGCTTTATGTTTTCTGTTTATTTGTGCAGTTGACCCTCATTAAGCCCTTAATTATGCTCTGAAGCATCAGTAAACATTCAAAGGCGCATGCTATTGGGTTGCCAAACTTTCCTCAGTTACTAAAGATTGGCAATAATTCCTAAGATATTTAATTTATTTTCATCTTTAAATAACTGAGGTATTTGAATGGTACCTAAGCGGTGCAGTGATGGATTTATGCCAACTTGCTGGGTTTATGGCCAGCTCAGCGACTATGATGCATCTTTAAATAACTGAGGTATTTGAATGGTACCTAAGTGGTTCAGTGATGGATTTATGCCAACTTGCTGGGTTTATGGCCAGCTCAGCGACTATGCTGTCAAATTATGCGAACTCTCTTCAATTTTAGTTCAACCAACTAGTGCAATTTGTAATAAATTGTGTAATTTTGTCTCGAGCAACCCTCATTTCCAATTATGATGCAGGTCAGAGAGCTTCATGAAGCAAAAAACTACGAAACGCTAGTTGATAGAGACCTCAAAGATACCTTCAATCAAGCTGAGTTGGAGTGTGCAATTAGTGTGGTTCTACTCTGCACCAAATCTAACCCTAGCCTTAGACCCATGATGTCAGAGGTAGTTAAAACCCTGGAAACTGTGATCAAATTGCCAGAGCAACATGTTGATGAACTAGATCGGCATGATATGCATCTTGATAACTCTTGGAGTTCTAGAAGGCATGGTGATGCAAATGATTCTTCGTCTTTTATTATTGAACCAATACAGCTTTCAGGGCCCAGATGAATTGTTGTTAGTTGCTAAAAAACCCAATAATTAGTCTATATTGCAAAAAGGCTACATATTACTAGAGTCGAAGGGTTTCAGTTTAGACTTAATGAAGGGGTTTTGCAATTTGTCCAAAATATACCACGGGTTGTATTGTTGTACATACTGTTTGCATTGGTTTTGTTTGGACATCCCAACTTGTCCCCTAACTTGTACTTGCTTTATCAGAGTTAGAACACAAGTTGGGTTTGTTGCAATGATTTCTTTTTTCTTTCCCAATGCTGTAACAGTGAAGACAAAACACATATGTTGTAATGCTTGAGATCTCTTTTACTTGGATTACAGTACAGGATATGGTACTGAGTCAGCCGGGGCTTGCTACAGGTAAGTCCACTAACATCTTACTTTGTACAAAAAAAGCCGTTCGAACTAAACGTTTAGTCAACTTCCTCTTTAGTTTGTTGTGTTTACTGTTCAAAATGGAGAAACTTTTTAGTACAAAAAAGACATTGAGACGTTTCTAACATCTTAGTTTGTCCAAGCTTCTACAGTTTGAGTAGCACATGTCAGAAATAATACCTGTTATTTCAGGATGTCGTGCTTTTAATTTAAAGTTCTGTTAGGTGGTCCATTTGCTTATTCTCTGCAGGTGGTTTATACATCATCCACTGGGGGTTCCACCCGGGCCTTCTTGATCCTAGCTAAGAATGGACAGGGCTATTCCTTGACTTGAATGACCTATTTCTGTACTACGAAAAATTTATGTTCTCGAGTGCGCTGCATGTGAAGTATAATTGTTCCATTCCCCTTCTAAAATGCTGGATTGAACATACCCGTTGATGTTGATGAGAGAAGTGATAATTATTTATCTCCTGCTAATGCCTTGTTTGCATATAATTAAGGCATATTAGATTACAACTTAAAAAGTGGCTTTCCTAAACATATTTTTTTGCAATCATGGCAAAAAGATCAAATCTGAATTCATGTGCACAAGTCTATTTGTTACTTGGTTGGGTTGAGTTTTTTTGCACCTGAAACTAACCGAACTAACCAAGATCTCTGTTGATCCGACTGGTCTAGCTAAGCTTGTGTGGCTGAATGTTAGGCATTCTAGTGTGGCTGAATGTTATTATAGTATAAATGGAAAATGAAAAATCTGAGTTTGGTCTATATTGTTGACATAACCTGATCCGATAAACTAGCTAATTATGTAACAATACTAGCTTTTTAAGTAACAATATGAGTCTGGATCAATTAAATTCCCTAAGACGCATTTGCTGTGCCAATATGGAATTTTAGATGTCAGTGCGCATTTTGATGCACAAAATAACAAAAATATTCAATCAGCATAATTCAAATTTTTATAAAATTGACACTTGATGGAAAAAAAAATATATAGAACCTACAGATAATTTAGAAATTTTCCACACTTTGTTAAGTCATGTATGAATATTATATAAATTTAATATGTGTGAAGTTTACAATTAATGTTGGCGGTAGATAAGCAATGGGAGCCGACAGATAAAATTTATTCTCTAAATTCATGTAATTGTCATTCGAGTTAAGAATTAGATATCCGAATTCTTTTATGGGCGGTTTTTGTTTGCATATTACGATTGTTAAATTGCGTAAGCAAAACTTGGTTTTGGTTTGCTTCGTTGTCTGACAGCACATGTGCATTGAGTTGTGAAAGCGCCAAATGAACCAACCGAGGAGCCCGTGATTTGTATTTTGTCACTAATGATGTTTGAGATAGCACTTTATTCGCCACACATGTTCCTTTCCAGCTCCAACTACATGCATTTGACAGCTACTTATTCATGTAAACTACATAGCTAGCTCGTAATATATAGTTACGACAAACAATTAATTTGGATTTTACGCAAACAACTGAAAATGGCTAGCTTAGGCATGCACTAACTGTTAAATTGAACTAGTCAAGGATCCTCTGTGACCATTATAGGACCATTAAACGTGTGGTGAATAATTAGCATTAGGGACTCGCACCATTATGGTCTTTAATTAACCACACCAGAAAAAAAAAAAAAAAATCTGTTTGTAATTCAATTAGGCAATTTGATGTATTGAATTATGTTCTCGGCGACATTCAGCACTCGAGGGTTTGTCAATAATGGATCAGGATTCTGCTTAAATTCGTTGATATGGACAATTAGACATACATGCATGTAGAGACAAATACAAGGGTGGCAAAAAAGTACGTAGCTCATGGCTTGATCGTGACTTGCACCTGACTCACTCGCTAACAGCTCGCTCGTTACTGGACCGAGCCGTTAACGAGCCAGCTTGCCACTAGCTCAGTCCATAATTAACAAGTTCAAGCTGGTGCCTAGCTTGCTCGCCAGCTAGTTCGGCTAGGCATCAATTTGTGAATTTGTATGAATTTGTGTGCATTTTATACTGTCTAACTCAGTTCAGCTCGGTTCAGCTCGATCCAAAAAGTTTGTAGAATTTATTTTCTTCTTAAAACTAGATCCAACCAGACCCAACGAGCCAGCTCGGGCTGGCTTGTCATGATTTCAAGCTGAGGTTTTAGCTCGGATGCCCTAAGTCCAGCTCGCTCGGCTGTAGCTCGGTCCATAATTAACAAGCTGAGTTAGAACCTAGCTCGCACCGAGCCAGCTCGTTGCCACCCCTAGACAAATACAATTGTTTTCTCACAACGCGGGCAAATGTGTAATTGTGTGTAGAAAAATTTAGAAGCAGAGCATCATTTATTCTAGCTTCAATGAAAACTTGTCGTAAAATTCTCATTTATCAACCAAAACGTGCCAGGTATCAGGTATGAGGTATCCCTCTTGTTGATGTCTATTGTTAGCAAATGGCAGCTCCTTAAATGTCAAATTCTCCCTCGCATATATCAAACATTTACATAATTTACAAGTTGACATCATAAGATTGTTAGATCGACACTTAATCATTTAGATTAGGACGTGCATTCAATTTAACGCTCAATTAATACATGTAGACACTTTAATTTATATCACTACATGATTACTTCATTACTCTTAGTTTGACACTCAATCATTTCCAGGCTGAAATATTAATATTTATATTTTTACCAAGTTAAAATATTTCCAATCCTATAATTTTTTTTTTTTGACATGTACTTAAATTTAATAAATCCTACAATATTAAAATATGGTTTCTTCCGCCTTTAGTAATGCAGCAGCTGCGGGGGCGAACCCAGAGTGTTCCAGGGGCAGCTGTCTCCTGGATTTTGAGTTTTAGTAGAGATTTATCGGTTCCGAACGACTTTGTTCCTCCTGAAATTTTTTTTGCCCCCATCTGGACGTTTAATTTGTATTCGAGTTAACTTTAGAGTTAAAATTGAAATAAATCGGTTGAATTTTGATTTGTAATTAGAATTATAAGTCAGAGAATCAGAAATTACAAGTCAAAGCCTGAAAATATAAGTTAAAGCATTGTTTTTTTATCGAGTACCTAATTGGTTAATGAATTTAAATCCGATTCGATATTTTTGTGCCCTTTCCTGACGAAAATTCTGAATCCGTCCCTGAACAGCTGTAGTCCTACAGAGGGAACTCATGAACTATTCACCAGAGAGAAGAAACAACCTCCACAGACCTAACTTTATATATGATCGTTGTTGTTATCCTTTTTTTAATATGTTTGAAGTCTCATTGACCTAACTGTTTTGGGCAAATTAACTTTTTTTTCTCTCTCAGTCTGTTACAAAACCCTTATAACCGTCAAATCAATCAAGAAAATGACCCTTATTTTTCCTTAAAAAAATAACTTATATAATTGTTCCTAAAACAATATCAATTAATTTTCTTTCTTCAAACCAAAATTATGTACCAAGTCATTTGTATCTCTGTAATTAATTTCTAATTTTGATCTGTATCTAAGAACCAGTATTTGGTTTAGTTATAAAGATTCATGTCCTCTAATGTGGGAGGTCATGAATTTGAAATTCAGATGAAGGAAATTCTTTGTCATAATAGCATGCGTTTGAAAAGAGTGTTGGGTGGCTTGACTTCCAATCCTCTCATTTAAAAATAAATAAATATCTGTATCTTATTAAATAGTTTGATATATGTTGTTTTTACATTTTAATTGACAATTGCAGTGTTGATATGATAATTTTAGTCCAATTGTTATATAAGCAAACTTATAAAATTAGTAATTAGTTGGAGATGCATGAGCAATCACTCATTGGAGATTGTTAGCATATCTGTTGATTTGTGTCTAACTTCTAAATTCAACATTACAACATGATATATATCATCCATGTATCATGGCTATTTAAAATGATGTAATTTAATACCTACTTCATCCTATATCAAGCGACTTCAAATTTGAATGGTTAAAAATTAACGGTCATTGATACAAACAATACTAAATTGTATGAAATTTAATTATTATAAATTTATATGTCCAAAAATGTACTTATAAATGTACTTTTTATTTTTTAATTTAATTTAATTTTTAAAATAAGACCATTCTCAAAATTGTCTCTCTCTTTCTTTTTTTTTATTATTTACTTTACTACGTGTTATCCAAACGCATTATGTACAAAATTGATGTCCCTGGATTGCTGACTTGATAAGTTGATTTGAATGAACCTGGTCAGGTGAAGGGGCGGATTTACATGTATGTCAGGGGTGCTAAGCTACTTCAATGATTTTAAAAATTTAATTATGTATGTTAAAATTTAATCAAAATTTTGTTATTTTAAGCTTTTATATAGTTTAGCCCCCCTCAAAATGACAAATTTGTGCTTGTAGTCTAGTGGTAAGAGTTATATTTGATATTTGTAAGGTTATGAGTTCAAATCCCACTAATCACATTTTTTTTTATATTTTTCACATATTATGTATTTTATATATTAGTCCCCTTATTTAAATTTTCTAGTTCACGGTTGATCTTGCGCAATTGACGTTATTGACTGGCTCATAAACAAAAAAAAAATAGATGGTCCAGAAACTGGAACCTCGTACTGTAGACTACAATGTGGGTCGAGTCATGTTCCATAGATATATGGTCCAGAAACTGGAACCTCGTACTGTAGGCTTGACAGGTTAATTTGTAATTTCTGACAACCAATAATGAACCAAAATTAATTAATTAACTACACAATGAAAATGAACCCTACTGCATGCATGTCCAGCTATTTGATAAGCTATGATTTTAATATATTTTTGAAAGTTTCGGTAAGTTAGCATGTCAATATCTCATAATAAGGTTTATGTCATGTCATGCAGCTGGTCTTGATGACAAAGGTCTATTTCAAACGCAATTACTCAAAAGAATTCATTATTAACGGATTTACAAAGTCCAAATTAATCATCAAAATAAATCATGAGTAATGATACTTGACACCTTTTCTTTATATATATTATCATGTTTCTGCAGCAAAATTAACTCTGTTAAAATTAATCAGGGTTATAATAATAGAAAAAAGTACTCAAAGTCTCAAACCAATTAAACCCTATAACTACAGACATGAAATATAGGTCACATATTTTATTTAAAACATTATACTTGAAGTAAAATCAAAACCAATTAAGCAACCGGCCGCTTGTGGACACGCGTTATTAAAGAGGTATGGTCCATAAGCCATGGGCATGGAACCATTAACTTTTTCTTAACCACCTAATCTTAGCATGATTTCCAATACATGCAACGGATACATTATTTCAAGCACTTTTCATGATTCCTTAATAAACAATGCCACATGCTAATATATATACAATTCCTCTCAGTCCTATAACCAATCTCCAAACTTTAAAAAGCAAACCAATTAAGCAATTGGTAGCAATGGCCTTTGCCAGAGGGCTTCTTCTGCTTTCCCTTGTTTCTATCTTGGCATACACCTCCAATGCACAGCTCTCTCCGATGTTCTATGCCGGTCGCTGCCCGAATTTGCAGTCGATTGTAAGATCAGTCATGTCTCGAGCTGTAGCTCAGGACCCGCGCATGGGTGCCTCCATTCTGCGTCTCTTCTTTCACGATTGCTTTGTCAATGTACATATATATATCTGTATCTCTCTGGTTTTTCATTTTTTTTTTCCTTTTTTTTTCTTCAGAAATTTTCTTTAATTTTAAATTTTGTTATTGAATCAACAATTAGTCAATTACACTTTATGATGTTAATAAAAGAAGGATCTTGTGTGTAGTAGAAGTTAGATGGTATTAATAAAATGAATAGTGACATGATGAAAGTGATAACTTATAGCATCGTCATCATTATCATTATAGTCACTCTATTAATAGTATATAGTATACATCATTATTATTACTAAATATTCACTTAAAAAAAAAATTCAAAAGTATAAACTGAGTACTAATAAAGGGGTCAACATAAAGACAATAATATCAATTTTGGAATCAAGAAAATAATTTGAACTTGTATCACAATAATAATTCCAATAATTAAATTTATTAGGGTTGTGATGGCTCAGTACTTTTGGATAACACGGCGACATTCCAAGGTGAGAAAAATGCGGGTCCGAATGCCGGCTCTCTCCGTGGATTCGAAGTCATAGATTCTATAAAATCACAAGTTGAAGCATCATGCGGAGGGGTCGTCTCGTGCGCTGATATTCTTGCTCTTGCTGCTAAGGATGGCGTTAACCTGGTTAGTATCATGTCAAATTTAATGCTTACTTAGAGATGATGACAGTATAACTACCAAAATTTTTGGTTTTTTCAGGTACCTAAATGATATTTGGTTTTCTCTCTGTTTTTTTTTTTTTTTTCCTTTATTATGATTATGTTCCTTTTGGTCCTCATTTGTGCTCTCTTTGTTTCTTTTCTTCTTCCTCCAGTTTTCCTTTGATCCTTTTCATTTTCTGTAACATATAGAATTCAATATTAAATAAATAAAAAATAATATATATGTAATTGACTCTTAACTACCTAAATCACGGGTTTCAAACTTTCAATTCGGTATTGGAGAGAATCCAAACGTTTTCCTTAAGGGAATTCTTGCATGTGTTTAAAGCAACCTAGCTATAAGCAATTATTATCCATACCATGCATGCCGACTAAGAAAGCATGCACTTGGTGATGGTAGTTAAGTGAAAGCTATAGATACAATTATAGGTACAGTCGGTAGTGAACTAACAAAAAGTGTATTTTTTCATGTTAAAGTGGAGGTTTTCACTAATCTGTGAAAGTACCAGTCTCTCTCTTGAGAGGCTGTATGTTAGGAGAAATGTCTTTTCTTCATACTATTTTGGGCCAATCTAAAATACAAAAAAAAGGTGGAAATTCATTCATGCCTTGTAAAATTTTGAAATATCATGTGTAGTTTTACAAAAGTCGGCAATGTGGATATATATATTCCTATGTAAAACCATCACAAAATACGTATTTTCCCATCTAAAATTCATGATATCATATTTATCCCTCTAAATTTTAAAAATTCAAAAATTTACCCAATTTATAGCTTTCTCTATTAAGATTCATTTTGAATTCATAAAATTTTCATTTTATCATTTATTTAAAAATAAAAAAATGTAGCTTGTGTAAGATATATAAATATTCATTCTTTCATTTTGTCGGTTTCCGAGGGCAAGTAGTTTATTTCTCAACTTACTACACATACACAATTACATTTAGACATATGTTTGTGTGTATGTCACAAATAAGAAAATGAACAATTTGTCCTCAAAACCAGTCAATTAGAAGACTAAAATTTCTCTTAAACATGTTGCATATTTTTTATTTTTGAATAAAGAATAAACTTGGTTCTTTAAAATTTTAAAATGAGTTTTAATAGAAAATACAAATAAGTTTAGTAAATTTTTGAGTTTTTAAAATTTAGAGGGAAAAAATATGTAATTTTAATTTTTTTTAGAAGCCTAATTCTGATTATTTAATTAATTTTAATATTAATATACCTTTAGCATATATACACTTTATCTTATATTATAATGTGAGAATACATTCTCACAATCAACCACTTAAATACAATTTCTTTTTCAAAGCAAAAAAGAAAAGAAAAGAAAAGCAAAATTGGTTGGTAGAAAAAAAAGATAAAAGTGATGTGCTTCCGTGTTCTCACTCTGAATTTATTCATTAAATACAGCTCGGTGGGCCCAACTGGACAGTCCTCTTGGGCCGCAGAGACGCTCGTACAGCCAGCTTTAGTGCAGCTAACAGCAACCTCCCGGGCCCATCCTCCAGCTTCAGCTCTCTCGTCTCTTCATTCGGCTCCAAAGGCCTTGGCATTCGCGACTTAACCGCTCTATCAGGGGCCCACACCATCGGTCAGGCACGCTGCACAAATTTCCGCACCCACATTTACAGTGATGCCAATGTCAACCCTAGTTTTTCCACGACCCGTCGTCAGACATGCCCCAGTCAGGTGGGGACAGCAACATGGCCCCACTCGACTTTCAAAGCCCTAACCGGTTCGATAACGGTTTCTTCCTAAACATCATGAACCGGGCCGGGTTGTTGCATTCTGATCAAGAGTTGTTCAACAATACCCCTGCTGATGCATTTGTGCGAGTTTATAGCAGAAATTCTGCTATTTTCGCGAATGACTTTGTCTCGGCGATGATTAGGATGGGAAATATTAGCCCCTTGACAGGGACTAATGGAGATTAGGGTAAACTGCAGGAAAACAAACTGAAACAGAAAATTACAAAAATTAATTGGTGCATATCTTTGAATCTTTCATCTGTAAGTTAATTAGTATATATATATATATATATATAGAGGAGGGTTCCAATGCCTCATGTTTTTCATACCTCATATACATCATATGTTATATCTTTGTTTTCAAAGTTCAAATTTTCGATCCAACCGTTCAACATGATATTCATACTAAAATATGCTTGGGGATGAAATTTTATATTTTTTGAAAATTTTTTACTATTTTTTAAGATGGGTACAAAATCACTGTTTTTGGACCGTTTAAAAAACAGTGATTTTCTACCCATCTTAAAAAATAGTAAAAAAATTCCAAAAATTATAAAATTTCATCTCCAGCCATATTTTAGTATGGATATCATGGTGAACGGTTCGGATGGACAATTTAGACTTTGAAAACGAAGATATAGAACATGAGGTATGATGAGGCATGAAAGGCATGAGGCATTGGAACCCTCCACATATATATATATATATATATATATATATATATTTGGTTGCCATGGTGAATAATATAACGCGATGCTCTTCGATTTGTTCTTGTTCATATTAGTTATCATGTCCTCAAATAGAAATAAATAAAGTCATTTCTTGATTTTTTTTTTTCTTTTCTTTTAGTATATATAATTGGCGGATGAATTTAATAGCAACATATTAATGATAAAAATTATACAGATTGGTTTGGCATATGTGCAAATATTAGGAGTGGAAACGGAGCGAATACGGAGCGGAAACCATATCCATATCCCTTTTTAATTTTTCAAATACGGATACAAATTGGATATCAGCCGGATACAAATACGGATACAGATTAGATATGATATTTATCTAATTTTAATGGTGAATAACAATATTTTTCATAATATATATTAAAATATATGATATATATATACTATTCGGATATGGATAATTAAAATATAAAACCTATCCATATCCACACATATTCGAATATCGAATATTCATATCTAATTTTTCGAATACGGATCGAAAACAGATTTGATAATTGGTGCATATCTTTCATCTGTAAGTTAATTAGTATATATATATTTGGTTGCGATGGTGAATAATATAACGCGATGCTCTTCCATTTGTTCTTGTTCATATTAGTTATCATGTCCTCAAATAGAAATAAATAAAGTCATTTCTTGATTTTTTTTTTTCTTTTCTTTTAGTATATATAATTGGCGGATGAATTTGATAGCAACATATTAATGATAAAAATTATACAGATTGGTTTGGCATATGTGCAAATATTAGGGTGGAAACGGAGCGAATACGGAGCGGATAGTGATAAAACTATATCCATATCCCTTTTTAATTTTTCAGATACTGATACAAATTGGATATCAGCCGGATACAAATACGGATACAGATTAGATATGATATTTATCTAATTTTAATGGTGAATAACAATATTTTTCATAATATATATTAAAATATATGATATATAACTATTCGGATATGGATAATTAAAATATAAAACCTATTCATATCCACACATATTCGAATATCGAATATTCATATCTAATTTTTCGAATACGGATCGAAAACAGATTTGATATTATCCATACCGTTTTTACCCCTAGCAAATATGCATGCAATAATTGGTAAAGGGATGCATGAAAATGAGTATGGCCCATGCCAGCTATAAGAAAACACGATGGGCTTGCTTGTTGGTTAAGTGTTGTTATTATAATTGTTAAGCACACTGTAGCAGGATTATATTAATTGAAAGAAGCCATCGACATTTTGGAATTTGTCGTCTCGAATAAGCCGGAAATTTAGGACATGATTGAACCTGATTGTTGTAGAACCACACATTTTACACCTATTGGATTATAATATACAACATTATTTTACTATCTACAACAATTTTTTAGCTGTTGCTATATTGAACTTGCCTCTGTGCATTCTTGTAGGGCATGTTCGGCTGCACTTCTATTTTTACTGTTCATGTGGGAAAAAAAATATTTACTCAGACTGAATTTTTTTTTTTCCCACGTGAACAGTAAAAATTAGTTCAAAATTTTTTAGTTCCTGTGTCCATTCCCCTGCTCATGTGTCCGCCGAATAGGCCTGTATAGACCAATTCATTTCTAATGAAACAGGTGGTATATACCACTTTTATCAAAAAAATCTACAACAATTTTTTATTAAATGTTTATCGTGTACATGTAAATATTAATTTTGAGTTAAATTAAAAATGTATAAGTCATGTTATTAATTAATTATTTAATTTAGACCACATATATTTTTTTTAGTAAAAGTTGGAGGTCAAGCCACTCAACTATTTAATACCACTCAGGAGCGGAGCCAGACTTTCAAACTATTGGGGTCAAATAATTATGGGAGTCAATCATATAAAAATTTTCTGTAGAGAATGGGATCGATTTTACAGTATCACAATATTTTACTCTAAATTATATATAGAATCATACAAAAATATAATTTAAAAAATAATAGAGGTCAATTGACCCCATTGTTTCAATATAGATCCGCCATTGATACCACTGTTATTACAGCAAAAGAATTCATTCATTCGGGTTTCAAATCTATAACCTCCAACATGAGAGACTATGTGCTTTTGTCACTAAATTAAAAGCTAGTTCTTAGAACACATATTAAATTGTACGACTTTTCCAGATTTCTTGACAAACAAAATTTCATGACAAAAAAATATTTTTTAAATATATTATTTTTTTAATGTTTCTTCAATCGCATAAACATTTAGTATCAAAAACAAAATATAGTGGTTCAATAGCAGGCAAGTAAAAACTGAATTGAGATCCAGTGAAGTAACCCAATATTTGGGTTTTAGATCGGGACCGTCCGATTTGAATCCGAGATCATTCATTCCGAAGTGGAGCGCACACATCTCAACGATAGATTCGAATCTCGAGACCATCCCGAGCAACAGATTTGAATCGGACGGTCTCGATCCAAAATCCAAAAATTGGGTTACTTTAGGCGATCCGGACCCGTAAAAACTCTCGCTCAACCAAGAAATTCTTTAGACGGGAATAATTGTAAGATGGTTAATATTTTTCTTTGAATTTGAATATGGGCTCAATGTAACAGAATTCAAAATTTAAGAGAGCAATTGTGGGAAATAAAAGGTTCAGGAGCACACGCCAATCCAATACATGTTGGGTTTTTAGCGCCTGCTCCACATAAGCCCGGTTTGGTTTTTAAGGCTTAATGTGCCATTGCATCGGAGAGATTCAGAAGGCCAGGATAATATTTAATAATGGGCTTTCAAAACACAGTCAATATGAGATGCTTTATCCGAAACAAAAATGCATCCAACATTAATTATTTTGTAATAGAGTAGGGTTAAAATGCACTATTGGTTTTGTACTCCAATTATGTTCTACATTTTTATTTTTATTTTCAAACTCTAAACAGTTGATCCGAATCGTTCACTATGATCTTTGTATTAAAATGTACTTGGAGACCAAATTTTATATTTTTTGAAAATTTTTTACTAATTTTTTAGATAGGTGCAAAATCAATGTTTTCAAAAGATTCTGGACCATCCAAAACAGTGATTTTGTACCTATCTAAAACAATAGTAAAGAAAAATTCAAAAAATATAAATTTTTTTCTCTAAGCACATTTAATATGAAGATCATATATATTGAGTGGCTCGGATCGATTGTTCGAACTTTAAAAACAGAGAAAAAAACGTGGAGTATGATTGGAGCACACAACCAATGATGCATTTTAACCCTACTCTTTGTAATAATATCTTAGAAATATTTTATCTTTTTATTACCAGCTGGAAAAGTCAACTCCAGCAGATACCAATTAGAACTTCAATTGTCCCACCAATAATGACATAGCAATAGATGAATATTCCATTAAGAATTAAACTGTGATAAGATTTATACAAATATATATATCCTCATTAGTACATAATTATACGAATGTAGCAAAAACTTATTGAAGTAAACAAAGGAAATCTTACAGAATTTGAATTAGTTGAGGAGACATACTGCAAACACATACAGCACGGGAATCGAAATTATTATGTTTTATATATAATAGGTCAAATTTAGGCCAACAAAAACTACGCAAAACTAGCTAGGTAACTTGGTTATATCGAAACATTTGTCTTCCATATGCCATATCACATACTCGATGAAATGAAAAACGAAAGGAATTGGAACTATGTATTGGCGTTTTATTTTATATTGGAGCCGACCTTCTTGATGTACTATATATATATTACACAAGCTTCTCTGCTGCGTATTGAGTGTGCACGAAACTAATACTTTATCTAGGATTTGACCTCCAATAAAATAGGCTGGACATTTATATAGAAGTTGTATGTTAGGAGTTTTTTTTTTTTTTTTTTGCCATACATGTTTTGGGTAACTTTTTTTTTTATAAAAGTAAATGTCCACGCGAAAACGGATCAACATCCGTTGCTTTTCTCAAGTGAAAAGCAGGACCCTGCTATCCATTTTTCTATCTCTCTCTTCAAAGAGGAGGAGAGAGAAAGAGAGGAGAGATCGATAGAGAGAAGAGTAGATAACAACAGAGATTTGAAGAGCACCGGATCTCATTCCCACGAAAACATATAGTTGACCAGGAAAAATTAATGCATGTGATTGCTCTCTTACAACGAAAAATACAACGAATAAATTAGATGTTAGAATTTAAGTCTAGATCAATCTCGAGTTTACTTTAAATGCAGATAACTTAAAGACTCGTCAAATAACTACTTTAAATGCATGTGATCACTATTACTTTAAGTTATTCAAGAAATTAGCGAAGAACCACTCAACATGACATAATAGTGATGGTATTTTTTTTATTATTTTAAGTGTTCTCAGGCATTACACAGTTACACTCGTCTTTTATCTCTTGATCATGGATAAAAACATTATTTAAGAAAATAATTATAGATTACTCCATTACTATGATGGTAAGGTTCAGTATTTGTGATCTCATTCTTTCATCTACCGCTCAAGAGAACAAAGAATCAAGTAGTCTCCTGTTAAAAAGGAGTAATTACATTAAGAAAAAACTTCAAACTTAATAAATTAGTGTAGCAACCAAACCATTTGAGAGTGCTAACTAAATAGATATAAGAAGATAAACTGATAAGAACCAGCATTTGATCTAGTAACAAAGGTTACATGTCTTTAATATGGAAAGTCATGGATTTAAAATCCGAATGAGAGAAATCTTTTGTTATAACAACAACAAGAGTTTGGAAAAAATAATGAGTGGTTTTTTTTTTTTTTTTTCTTTTTAGAAACTTTGACAGCAGCTACCAAACCCCTTCCCCCAACCCCCTAATTCAAAAAAAGAATAAGAAAAATTGACCTTGTTTTTTATATTAATTACATTCATTTAAAAGTAATAATATGTAATTTAAAAAATGACAACATTAAATGAATAATTTTCAATAAATCTAACCTCGTATATATTAATATCAATGATCAAATCAAACAAATTTAAGATGTAGGAAAAGAAATTGAATTGCGATAATGTATGAATAATTCAGCTACTGAGATTCATCTGCCTAGTACGAAAATAAATCGAAATTTGATGTATAAAATCTCGTCTATATATATATTTTGTGCAGAAACAACAATTATAGAACATTAGAAGCTGCTTAGAAATCCAAAACCCGGCCGTACGTCTACATTAAATATGATAAGAAGACTATAAGTATATATAATAAAAGAAAGAGTGAGGCTACGGTGCTATGCATAGCACCATTTGGGTCCGTGTTACGACTTAAAATTTGAGTTTTCAAAATCCTAACGGTAGATTCGAACCATTCAACATGATTATAAAATGAATATGTACTTGCAAACCAAATTTTACATTTTTTTGAATTTTTTTACTATTTTTTCAAATTTTTTTACTATTTTTTCGAAAATCACTTGATATGAATATTCTGAACCATCCAAAAACAGTCTATTTAAAAAAATAGTAAAAAAATTCGAAAAAATGTACAATTTAGTTTGCAAGAAATTATAGAACATTAAAATTTTGAGCCATAGCACGGACCCAATCCGTGCTATGCATAGCACCATAGCCTCACTCAGAAAGAAATCATAGAACATTAAAATATACTTTCCAATTTGTACTGACTTGGTCGGGTTAGCATAGACCTGTTGAGTCGGGAGCACGTTTAAAAATCTTAAATTCGATGACTGATTAGAATATTGACAGAAATATAATATCATCAATCCAATCCAACCGATACATTGTTCTCTGTACCACAATATGCAGAGGATGTATATATATATATGAGTGAGGCTACGGTACTATGCATAGCACGGTTGGATCCGTGCTACGGCTCAATATTTGAGTTTTCAAAATCTTAACGGTCGATTCGAACCGTTCAACATGATTATAAAATGAATATGTACTTGCAAACCAAATTTTACATTTTTTCGAATTTTTTTACTATCTTTTTAGATAGGTAGAAAATCACTTAATCTGAAAATTCTAGACCATCCAAAAACAGTGATTTTCTACCTATCTAAAAAAATTCGAAAAAATGTAAAATTTGGTTTGCAAGTACATATTCATTTTATAATCATGTTGAACGGTTCGGATTGACCGTTAGGATTTTAAAAACTCAAATATTGAGCCATAGCACGGACTCAATCCGTGCTATGCATAGTACCGTAGCCTCACTCATATATATATATATATATATATATATATATATATATATATAGAGTATGGCTAATGTGCTTCCTCTAGAACTTCGGCCTCGTGCTTCCGGGGGCATATCTTAGTGTTTGATGTTCAAACAACAAATTCAAACCGTTAGATGTTCAATCTATATTAAAATGTACTTGGAGACCAAATTTTACATTTTTTTGGAATTTTTTTACTATTTATTAAGCCACTTTGAAAATTCCAGATCATATGGTCCAGATTGTTTTTACTGTTCACCCGGATCTGGAATTTTCAAAGTGGCTTAATAAATAGTAAAAAAATTCCAAAAAATGTAAAATTTGGTCTCCAAGTACATTTTAATATAGATTGAACATCTAACGGTTTGAATTTGTTGTTTGAATATTAAACACTAAGATATGCCCCCGGAAGCACGAGACCGAAGTTCTAGAGGAAGCACATTAGCCATACTCTATATATATATATATATGCCCTGGCATAGTTTGTCAACTATACCTCGTTGATTAATTTAGTCCGAACGGCGACTTTAATCCCAATAAACCCACAACCATCCAAGTCTTCAATAGACACCAACAACCGAGTAACAAAGCATTAGCGGGTGAATAACGAATAATAATAATATAATAATTAATTTTATTATATTTTTAAATAAAATATTAAAATCATTTGTTTCACACATAAGCAATTTCATTACTAATAAAAAACAAATGTGTAATTAATTCTAACTAAATTGTTTTTTTATTAAGCAAGAGAATTTAAAAATATGAATATCTCTTTGGACAAATTCAATTATTTAACTAAACAATAAAAATGTAAATAAAAGTAATATGTTTAATATTTTTCTTATAGCAAAAAACATATACTAAATAAAATATCACTAATTATTGCTTAAATATTATCATATAAAATATCACGCAAATAAATTTTATCATCATTAATTATTACTCAAACATTATCATGTAATTTTATTTTATTTTAATTACCCTATAGGGTAACGGGTATGAAATAACTTTTATCTATACCTTGACAATTTAGCTAATGAAAAAAATTCTTACCTATACTCATACCCAATAAGCTAATGAAAAAAAATTAAAAAATCTTACTCACACCTGTCTTATCAAATACGATACCGATAGAACAAGTCTTCCCAAATAAAATACATCTGACTTTCCTTTTCTTAAATCTTTTAAATTCATATTCATGTACACGTTGGTGCACATGCAATGATTAAGTAGAAAAAAGGGAACACAAATTTAAAATTGAGTCTAGTTGATTTCTAAACTTGCGAATTAATTAAAAGTCAAATAAAAAAAAAAAATACCCCAAATTTCGGAAATTACGAAGTGCTGTCAACATTCCAATTAATTTTCGTTGGACTGTGACGCTCTTATATAAGTTAATTGCACTCTCATCATTTGATGTATCTCTCTCTCTTAACCCAAACAATATCCAAAACTTTCTCCCAATTCCATATAAAAGTTTCCATGGCTCTCATGTCATACAGATTTCCCACATTTTTAGTACTTTGCCTTCTCTTTAGTTGTGTTCATGGGCAGCCGGGGCAGTTGGCCCTGACCTTCTATCAAAAATCATGCCCTAATTTACAAACAATCGTGCGGTCTGTTGTGTCACAATCGATTGCCAACGAGACCAGAATGGCTGCTTCCCTTCTTCGTCTCTTCTTCCATGATTGTTTTGTTCAGGTAATTAAGTTCACTGTCATTTGATACAAAGTAATCAAAATATCTTACTTTGCCTCTGTACGTATATGTATAGTTTTCTGATTTCTCTCGGAGTTGCCTCCTATGTATTGAATAAGTACCAACTTGTGTTTTCCTTGCAGGGGTGCGATGCAAGCATTCTTTTGGATGATACGCCAAACTTCACCGGAGAAAAAAATGCAGCGCCCAATGCAAACTCGGTTCGTGGATACGAGGTCATTGATGCAATAAAAATGCAAGTTGAAGCATCTTGCCCCGCTACTGTCTCTTGCGCTGACATTGTCGCTCTTGCTGCTCGTGACGGTGTCAACTTGGTGTGTATTATAACTAACTGATTTCAAATGCATTCAATAAAAACTTAAGAAGATTAATTAATGTACTATATTGATCTTAATAAATACAGGTTGGAGGGCCCACATGGAATGTCACTCTTGGCAGGAGAGATGCAAAAACTGCTAGCCAGAGTAGTGCAAACTCAGACTTGCCTGGTCCGTCGTCAAGTCTCTCCGTGCTAATATCAAAGTTTGCTGCGAAAGATCTAAGTGCACAGGACATGACTGTTCTCTCAGGGGCCCACACTATCGGGCAAAGTCGCTGCTTTCTTTTCCGCGACCGTATCTACAATGATCTAAACATTAATGCCAACTTTTCCGCTTTACGTCAGCAAACTTGCCCCCAGTCCGGCGGTGACAGTAATCTTGCACCTATTGACGTGCAGAGCCCGAACTCATTCGACAATGCATACTACGTTGATCTGATGACCAAACAGGGTTTGTTTCATTCAGACCAAGAACTGTTCAATGGCGGTTCACAAGACAACTTGGTAACAAAGTACAGCACAGATGCTGCTGCATTTTTCTCCGATTTTGCGATATCAATGGCGAAGCTCGGGGCTATTGCGCCATTGACAGGGAAAAAAGGGGAGATTAGGTTGAATTGTAGAATGGTCAATTAAGTAATAAGCAATAATTTACCCATTTCCCTACTTAAAAAAAAAATTGTACCCATTTCTGGCCTGTTTGTTTTCTATTCAATTTTGTCAAAGTTTATTTGTTCTTTTGCTTCTTATCACGATCACTAATTGACACTCCTCTCGCTAGGTCACAATAGGACGACCTACCTCGGTTGCTATTGTTCATCCTTTTGGCTCTTGAGAAATCGCCTCAAATCGCCTTCTCTTCCTCTCTTTCCCTTCCTTTCTTCCTCTCCTGTGAGTTGAATGAATTGTGAGAGGGAGGAGAGAGAAAAATGAATATTTACAAGATTTGAAACAACAAAAAAAAATTTAAAAAAAAATTGAGAACCGGTCATTAAATAGCTGGTTTAGATATTTTAATTGAAACTCAGCCAAACTTGATATATTTATTAATTTCTATTTAACTTTGGATATTAAAAAAAATGTCGGATATATATGTCTTGGAACACATTATAAGTTTAAAAGAAAATGGGCTCTTGTGGAGACTAGAAAGTAGAAATTCGCATAGAGACTTTGTAGGCTTTACGGTTCTAAATATAGAGCAGTTTAAGAACCCGGTCTGTTCTGCCCTGGGTCCTAGTTAAGCCCAAAAAGGCATATATAGGCGGGCCATGAGGCATCATGATTCATGACCCTCGCCACGTAAATGGTAGATTATTTCATTCAAGTGGGATGAATTCTCCTTTTACATCCTGGTAAACAATCTTATCCATTCTAATATGACGGGTATGAATTCTCCTTTTATTTAATATTTTTTTATTTGACTTTTAATTAATTCGCAAGTTTATAAATCAACTAGACTCAATTTTAAATTTCTGTTCCCTTTTTTCTACTTAATCATTCTGCACCAACGTGTACGATAAGACGTAATGTATTTTATTTGAGAGGACTTGTCCTACCCGTACTGTATTCGATAAGACGGGTATGAGTAAGATTCTTTTTCTCATTAGTTTATTAGGTATGGGTATAGGTAACGATTTTTTTTATTAGCTAAATTGCCAAGGTACAAATAAAGGCTATTTTATACTCGTTACCCTATAGGGTAATTAAAATAAAATAAAATTACATGATAATGTTTGAGTAATAATTAATGATGGTAAAATTTATTTGCGTGATATTTTATATGATAATATTTAATTATTCGTGATATTTTATATGATAATAATATTTAAGCAATAATTAGTGATATTTTATTTAGTATATGTTTTTGCTATAAGAAAAATATTAAATATATTACTTTCATTTACATTTTTATTGTTTAGTTAAATAATTGAATTTGTCCAAAGAGATATTCGTATTTTTAAATTCTCTTGCTTAATAAAAAAAATTGTTAGAATTGATTGCACATTTGTTTTTTTATTAGTAATGAAATTGCTTATGTGTGGAACGAATGAGTTTTAATATTTTATTTAAAAATATAATAAAATTAATTATTATATTATTATTATTCGTTATTCACCCGCTACTGCTGTACGTGTTACTCGGTTGTTGGTGTCTATTGAAGACTTGGATGGTTGTGGGTTTATTGTGGATCTAAATTAATCAACGAGGTATAGTTAACAAACTATGCCAGGGCACATATATATATAGTCCGGCTAAATTTGCTTCCGGAAGCATTTCGACCGAAGTGCTTACGGAGGCATATCTTAATATTTGATGTTCAAACAACAAATTCAAACCGTTAGATGTTCAATATATATTAAAATGTACTTGGAGACCAAATTTTACATTTTTTGGAATTTTTTTACTATTTATTAAGCTGGTTTGAAAACCGCTGATTTTCAATGCTGCAGAAATTTAATAAAAACAGCGGTTTTCAAACCAGCTTAATAAATAGTAAAAAAATTCAAAAAAATGTAAAATTTGATCTCCAAGTACATTTTAATATAGATTGAACATCTAACGGTTTGAATTTGTTGTAAAATTAGCCGGACTCTATATATATATACATCATATGCATATTGTGGTACAGAGAACAATGTATCGGTTGGATTGGATTGATGATATTATATTTCTGTCAATATTCTAATCAGTCATCGAATTTAAGATTTTTAAACGTGCTCCCGACTCAACAGGTATATGCTAACCCGACCAAGTCAGTACAAATTGGAAAGTATATTTTAATATTCTATGATTTCTTTTATTATATATACTTATAGTCTTCTTATCATATTTAATGTAGGCGTACGGCCGGGTTTTGGATTTCTAAGCAGCTTCTAGTGTTCTATAATTGTTGTTTCTACACAAAATATATATAGACGAGATTTTATACATCAAATTTCGATTTATTTTCGTACTAGGCAGATGAATCTCAGCAGCTGAATTATTCATACATTATCGCAATTCAATTTCTTTTCCTATATTTAAATTTGTTTGATTTGATAATTTCATATTAATATATACGATGTTAGATTTATTGAAAACTATTCATTTAATGTTGTCATTTTTTTAAATTACATATTGTTGTTTTTTAAATGAATGTAATTAATATTAAAAACAAGGTCAATTTTTCTTATTCTTTTTTTGAATTAGGGGGTTGGGGGAAGGGGTTTGGTAGCTGCTGTCAAAGTTTCTAAAAAAAAAAAAAACCACTCATTATTTTTTCCAAACTCTTGTTGTTATAACAAAAGATTTCTCTCATTCGGATTTTGAATCCATGACTTTCCATATCAGAGGACATGTAACATTTGTTACTAAATCAAATGCTGGTTCTTATCAGTTTCTCTTCTTATATCTATTTAGTTAGTACTCTCAAATGATATCTATTTAGTTAGTACTCTCAAATGGTTTGGTTGCTACACTAATTTATTAAGTTTGAAGTTTTTTCTTAATGTAATTACTCCTTTTTAACAGGAGACTACTTGATTCTTTGTTCTCTTGAGCGGTAGATGAAAGAATGAGATCACAAATACTGAACCTTACCATCATAGTAATGGAGTAATCTATAAATTATTTTCTTAAATAATGTTTTTATCCATGATCAAGAGATAAAAGACGAGTGTAACTGTGTAATGCCTGAGAACACTTAAAATAATAAAAAAAATACCATCACTATTATGTCATGTTGAGTGGTTCTTCGCTAATTTCTTGAATAACTTAAAGTAATAGTGATCACATGCATTTAAAGTAGTTATTTGACGAGTCTTTAAGTTATCTGCATTTAAAGTAAACTCGAGATTGATCTAGACTTAAATTCTAACATCTAATTTATTCGTTGTATTTTTCGTTGTAAGAGAGCAATCACATGCATTAATCTTTCCTGGTCAACTATATGTTTTCGTGGGAATGAGATCCGGTGCTCTTCAAATCTCTGTTATTATCTACTCTTCTCTCTATCGATCTCTCCTCTCTTTCTCTCTCCTCCTCTTTGAAGAGAGAGATAGAAAAATGGATAGTAGGGTCCTGCTTTTCACTTGAGAAAAGCAACGGATGTTGATCCGTTTTCGCATGGACATTTACTTTTATAAAAAAAAAAGTTACTCAAAACATGTATGGCAAAAAAAAAAAAAAAAAAACTCCTAACATACAACTTCTATATAAATGTCCAGCCTATTTTATTGGAGGTCAAATCCTAGATAAAGTATTAGTTTCGTGCACACTCAATACGAGCAGAAGCTTGTGTAATATATATATAGTACATCAAGAAGCTCGGCTCCAATACATAGTTCCAAGTCCTTTCGTTTTATTATTTTCGTGCACTCTCTTAGAACCACGCCCAATGATCTCCTTCGTGAGGATATCCTGTATAATGCAAAAGTTTGGAAACATGAGAACTACACAATTCATTTCATCAGTTAGTTGACCAACAGAGATTAGTCGCGTAGTTAGGGATGGTACAAGTAGTGTGTTATTCAATATTAGAGATTGACTAATCCCTACATCACCTGCCCCTTCTACTGGATACCCAACACCATTTGCATTTAAAATATTGTGCACTCTAGGTTTCCTCATCTCCTTTAAGTCGGTTTTTACAAAGGTCATGTGATCCGTAGCACTGGAGTCTATTACCCATCCGTCTAAACTTTCTTGAGCAATAAAAGACATACCTTGACCTGCTGGTTTACCACTGTTGATACCTGACTATTGATCACTGGTTTCGGCTGTTTCAGAGGAGGTTGCACGGACCGTGCATAGGTGTGTCCGGGCCGTGCACGGGTCTGCACTGACAGTGTGCTGTTCGGCCTGATTCTTCTCTCCTCTAGCTTTCACCAGGTATGCTTGATTTCTCCCACCATCTCCTTGCAATTTCCCCTTTTTCCCTTTGAACCATTCGGGGTATCCAACTATGTCGAAGCATCTTTCTTTCACATGTCCTGTCTTCCCACAATGCGCACACTTCTGCTTTGGCCTTTCTTGGCTGTTGAGATTAGAGCAACCTTTAGATATCATAGCCATAGAGGATTGAGTCATACCTTCTTCTTCTTTCATCATGACAAATTGTCTCATGGTCTCCTTTCTGACTATTCCATAAGCTTGTTCAACTGTTGGGAATGGTGATATCTGCAACACACTTGCCCTCACATTGTCGAGGCAGTTATCGAGGCCATCTAGGAAGGTATACACCCTTGTTTTCTCAAGGTATTCTCTGAACTTCTCGATATCTACGGCATTTGTCATGGGATTAGGTCTTCGAAAGTCTATCTCTCGCCAAAGGCCTTGCAAGGCATTGTAGTACTCTTCTATTGGTTTGCCCAACTGTTTGAGTCGAGTGACCCTTCGATTTAGGTCAAATACTAGAGCCTCGTCGTTGCCATCATAGAAGGTGGTTGCAAGAGCTTTCCACATTTCTCGTGCGGTTTCATAGTGAATGTAATTTGGAAGGAGTTTGGGATCCAAGGAGTTGATTAGCCAGCTCTTGACTACTGAGTCTTCAACTCCCCACTTTGGATATGCTTGATCTCTAGGTTTTGGTGGTATGAAATCATCTGCAATGTGGTTTGTCTTGTCACGGCCTTTGAGGTACATGCTCACAACTTGGGACCAGATAGGGTAGTTAGAACCATTCAGTTTTATGGAGATTGGCGATGTGGATATTTCAGGATTGGAAGTAATAGGAGGTGTTATCTGTTGTGGTTTGGTTTGAAGGGACATTAGATGCGCCATTTGGGTTTGTTGTACAGTTATGAGCTCTGTTAGTTTCTCCAACAGAGTTTGGGTAGGGGTTTCTTCTGTCATGGTGAGTTTGTAGAGTTTTTTGGCTTACAGGATCGAAAGATGCTCTGATACCATGTAACTTTGACAGCAGCGGAATAGTGTACGGGCCGTGTATGATTATGCACGGACCGTGTAAGAACAAAGAAAAACAGAAAGAGTAGAGAAAGAAGAGAGAGACACAATGTTTAACGAGGTTTAGCACCAACTTGGTACCTACGTCCTCCACACTCACACACACACTTTTTATTTTTTACACAAGAAAAGATATCTCTTACAGGAGAAGGAGGAGAGGTTTTATAAAGGGAACCTCCCTCATATTTCCTAAATCCTACTTTCCTTTTTTTTTCTTTCTTTCTCTTTTTTCATATATTACAATCTTCTAAAATAAGAAACAATATAACTAAGAAATAAATCATAAATAACCAAATAATTCTGGCTGCCACCATTCATACCAAATATGACAGCCAGCTGCCACCTTCCATAACTGATCTGGCGGCCAGTTACACGGTCCGTGTACTCACCACACGGACCGTACATGCTCTGCTTCAATATCAACTTGGTGCAAATTATAGCTGATTGAATTCAAATTCATTCAATAGAAACTTGAGAATATTAATTAGTGCATATTGATCTTAATAATTAATGACTTTCAATAAATGCAGCTTGGAGGGCCCACATGGAATGTCACCCTCGGCAAAAGAGATGCACGAACTGCTAGCAAGAGCAGCGCAAAGTCAGACTTGCCTGCTTCGTCGTCAAGTCTCTCCACTCTGATCTCAAAATTTGCTGCGAAAGGTTTAAGTGCACAAGACATGACTGTTCTCTCAGGGGCCCACACTATTGGGCAAGGTCGCTGCTTTTTTTTCCGCGACCGTATCTACAGTGATCAAAACATTGATGGCTACTTTTCCGCTTTACATCAGCAAACTTGCCCCCAGTTCGGCAGTGACAGTAATCTTGCACCTATTGATTGGCAGAGCCCGATGACATTCGACAACGCATACTACGTTGATCTGGTGAACAAAACAGGCTTGTTTCATTCAGACCAAGAACTGTTCAATAACGGTTCACAGGACAGCTTGGTAACAAAGTACAGCACGGATGACTGCTGCATTTTTCTCCGATTTTGCGATATCAATGGCGAAGCTCGGGGCTATTGCGCCATTGACTGGGAAAAAGGGGGAGATCAGTTTAAATTGTAGAATGCTCAAATAATTAGTAATAAACAATGTACCCATTTCCCTACACATTTGTTCTTTTGCTGCTTCTTGTTTTTTTTTTGTGAGAGGCCTTTTGCTTCTTTTGTTAGGCCTTCTTTTTTTTTTTTTTTTTTTCTTTTATATGTATAATGGGCTCATACATCCAAGCACAGTTATTCCTAAAGTTCTATTTTTTCAGTTGAATTTCTTGCTTGGTTTGCTTGCATTCCCCTGCAATTTGACTCGTGTATCATCGATTTTTTTTCTTTTAAACTTATAATATGTTCCAAGACATATTGAATGGGTCCAAATGCGCGAACACAAATAATAATCCGATAGTATAGTTCTAAATCATATCTACAGCAATGCGGTTACTGATGTGCGCTACTTTATGAAGATAGTAACGAAGAATTATTTATACTTTTTAAGTGTAAGAACCCACATGATAACATCATAATTTTTTTTTAAGAATTCCTAGCTCCTCATTTCACAGTCGATTTCAATGTCGAGAGAAGAGATCAAACATCTAGCCGATTGTAATTCACCCTTGTTGAAAATTACTAATTTTAGATTTAGTTAAAACTATGAATATTTTGTGTCTTGTACAAGACAAACTAATTTTAGAGTGAGTCTATGATATTATGCATGGCACGGATTAGTCCGTACTACGGAGCTATATTTTTATTTTGAAAATTCTAATGGTCGATCCGAATTGTTCAACGTGATCCCCACATGAATATGTACTCGCAGAATAATTTTTATATTTCTTTGAATTTTACTATATTTTAAGATAGATAGAAAATCACTTGATCTGAAAATTCTGAACCATCTAAAAACAATGATTTTCTACCTATTTAAAAAAATAGTAAAAAAATTCTAAAAAAGTAGAAAATTTAGCCCACAAGTATATTATCATAGACTCACTCCTAATTTTATACTTTTAATATGTACAAATTACTTGTGACATAGTTCAAGATCAATTGTTATATGTTGCGATTTGAAATTTTAATTTTGAATTATTATTCAAATTTTATTAATTGACAATGTGACGGCCCCTGAGAAAACTGAATTGTGACATAGTTCAAGATCCCTTGTGAATTGTGAAAATTCTGATATCTTTTTTATTTCTAAACTTTGACATTGTAGCCCAAACAGAACTCTTATTCTTTGGTTAAATTGTATTAACTCTTATTCATTTGGCGAGGCCCAATTTGGACATCACATGATACTGGACAGAAGAGATCCATTACCCATTGAACCATGCAAATCAAGCTCTCTTGAGACTAAAATGATGCTACTCTCTAACTGTGAGGCTAATTTTTTTTTGGCGTTTTTTCGCAAATAATTCGACAACTCGCGATTTATATGCGTTTTATTCGTGAATAAAACGTATTATACATTTTTCTGCGTTTTATTCGGAGTTCGGTTTGGTTACGTCGAAAAAAGAATTATACGCGAATTATACGTGTATAATATACGAGTTATGTCACTATGGTCGACGGTGCTTTCCTTCCCATGAGGTCATTGAAGAAATCGAAGAATGCTTGCGCTTTGGTGTTGTGATCCATGTAAAATTATTTTTCTTAATATGTAAATTTTTGAAATATAAATTTACAAGAGTATTAATACATAATATGTAAAATGTTTACTAATTTTTCTTTTCTAAATGATAATAAGAAATTTCAATTCCAACACTGTCAAATAAGTAAAAAAAAAAAATACAATTTTTTATTTTCATTTTTGATAGCATAATTATGGAATATATATTTTGAATGGGTAGGTTAAAATGCACCATTAGTTTTGTGTTCCAATCATGCTCCACGTTTTTTTTGTTTTAAAAGTTCGAACAATAGATCCGAATCGCTCAACATGATATTCATATTAAAATGTGCTTGAAAACCAAATTTTATATTTTTTTGGAAATTTTTTACTATTTTTTAGATAGGTACAAAATCACTGTTTTTTCTGAAAACAGTGATTTTGTACCTATCTGAAAAAATAATAAAAAATTCCAAAAAATATAAAATTTGATCTCCAAGTACATTTTAATATAAATATTATGTTGAGTTGTTCGGATCGATTGTTCGAACTTTTAAAACAGAAAAAGAGACATAAATCATGATTGGAGCACAAAACTAATATGAGTAGAACTAGGGTGCTCCTAACCTCACCAAGCCCTTCGTGAGCGCGACTCTAAAACCTATCGAATTGACTTCAAACGACATTTTCAAACCGTTAGATGTTCAATCTATATTAAAATGTGCTTGGAGACCAAATTTTATATTTTTTGGAATTTTTTTACTATTTATTAAGATGGTTTGAAAATCGCTGTTTTCCAATGGTGCAGAATTTTAATAAAAACAGCGATTTTCAAACCATCTTAATAAATAGTAAAAAAATTCCAAAAAATGTAAAATTTGGTCTCCAAGCACATTTTAATATAGATTGAACATCTAACGGTTTGAAAATGTCGTTTGAAGTCAATTTGATAGGTTTTAGAGTCGCGCTCACGGAAGGGCTCGGTGAGCTTAGGAGCACCCTAGTTCTACTCAAACTAATAGTGCTTTAACCCTACTCATTCAAAATATATAATTATATTTAAGATGTAAATAGATGAGCCTCTTTTTGTGACCTTTTATAACTAGGTCCTTAAAAAATGGATTTGGTTTCTCTGAAGTTGTAGTATAATACAAATTATAAAATCCACATGTTCCTTTTTAGAAAAGCTTTACAGTGGAACATGATTCGGCATGGGAGCCTTTATCTAAAGATGAAAAACAGAAAGAGAAGAAAAATACAAAATTAGTTTCTCGAAAGTCGAAATTAATAAAGCCAGTTGTTAAAGGGCATCTTTTGCCCGTTATTCCCGCTGGATTTTCGTTCATCCTCTTGGGAAATAAACTCAAATCCAGGTTAATTACAAATTTTTAATTTCTTCATTAGGTATTTGCACGAATAGTTCGGATTCACACATGGTACTGCAATAGAGCTCAAAACATCCATGTATATGATATTTGTTCTGCATGAATAGAAAAACAGCTCTTTCAAAATTTGTAACCACTAGTTTGCCGGAACTAAATCTGCTTATATTCTAAGTTACGTTTGGATGCACTCTAGAATAGCTAGAATAGTTACTATTTGAAAATAGTAAATAAGAATAGCACTAATCTTGATGGTAAGAGAATAGTGCTAACTCAAAGTTATTCGGAATAATAAAAAAGTTGTTTGGAATGCATATTTGGAATAGAATTTGGAGCCAATTCTTTTTTTCCTCCGCTGAAGGCTATTCCACCTTTTGGTGAGGTTAGCAGAATAGTGCTATTCAATGCTATTCCGAATAGCACCAGTCTTGTTTGGATTCGCCCTATTCAGATAGCATTGCTATTCTTACGGCACTCAAAACAGTTCTCTTCTTCTCTTTTTGTGTCTATTTTATTCTTCTCTTTTATTCTCTTCTAGGAGAAAGATAAGACACAAAATGAGAAGAGGAGGGTCATCCTATTCTTTGAGAATAAGAGCAGATTTTGAAGCTTATAAATCTTTCAATATGTACATTTCTTTTACTGATAAAAAAATTAATTATTGAAGTATAAGTAATAACAATTAGTTCTTTAAACATATTAAGTTAAACTACGAACCAAAAAAGAATAATTTAAAAAATTCTCCATGAAAATATTTTAAAGTCATAATTAATTATTGTTAAAAAATAATTCAACATATACATCTATTTTTGTGGCCGGTATATGGGAAGTATAATTAATTATGACGACTTCTTAGAAAATATATATAAAATATGGCTCAACAAAAAATAACATAAATAAAATTCTTAATGAAATTATTTTAAAATGAGTATAAAATGTGTCAACAACAAATACCTTTGACCTGTAGATCTAGTATAAAATGAATATTAAAAAAAAATACGTGAATGCATATAACACGAAAAAAAAATATCAGTGGTTTAGATTTGACATTTAAATTTTTTGAATTTCTACATATAGATATAAAGAGAAGAGTGAGGCTGCGGTACTATGCATAGCACGGTTTGGTCCGTGCTACGGCTCAATATTTGAGTTTTCAAAATTCTAACGGTCGATCCAAACTGCTCAACATGATTATAAAATGAATATGTAATTGCAAATCAAATTTTACATTTTTTTCGAATTTTTTTACTATTTATTTAGATAGATAGAAAATTGTAGAATTAAATCCTTCTCTTTAAGTATATTACTGGTCAAATACTACATGACGGGCCAAGAGCCAACAAGGCCCGTCACATTGGACTACAGGAATCACAGTCACACATCCAAGCGACAAAGAAAATCACGTGGAAAGCCACAACCTTACAAAGAGGACCAAGACCCGAGTCCCCAACAGGCATCAACCCCTTGATTTGTAGTTATTATTAGAGCTATCCTTTTCTCCTCATCAAACCACGTTGTTAATTTAAATCCTCCAAAATATTCTTGTCCCTACACATTATTCAAATGGGTTTGGAGCCTATCCGATGTCATTTGGACAGGAGGCTTCTCCAAAGCCTCTCTAAACTGCACGATCAAATTTTATCAAAATTGATTAAATTAGTGGTAACAGAAGTTTATTTGATGATATCCTCCATCTGTTAAACAAAAAAGGAAAGGACATTTCTTTCTTCTTTCTCTCTATTCTAATTTGGATTCAAATTACCAACAAATCAGCAATGGAGAAAGTTTCTCCTCACTCTTTGCATTGTCCATTTCATCTTCTTTCTGTAATTTATTGCCATTTCTTGTTCGTCATTCTCACGAAGAGATCCTCCTCTCATACTTTTATGGAGTCTCATGCTTTCAACCCGACCTTCCTCAAATATTGAAATACAATTTGGCGCACCAACTACAGTCGCAACCATGCACTCCTTTCTTCTCCTATAATAGAGAAAACTCAACCTCAACCAGATGCTATTGACGTTGCTAATGATGAAGAAGTGTCTACTCAGGCTCCAACAACAATTCATGCTCCGACCGTTCAACAACTACACTTGGCACTTTCCTTCGACTCTAACACGAGAAATGAAATCACCATTCTCCGTCCACAAAGTGAATTCTTCAATGTTTACTAATTATGAAAATAATTCTCATCATGTAGCTAAGGTGTTTGTATTAATGCCTCAACTAGTTTTGCATAACATATTGTTAGTTCTTATTCAGTATTGTTGGACTAAATAAGTTTTGATGATCAATTGTTGAAATTAACTCTAAATCTGCGTATAAAGGTCATAATAACCTTAGAGGTGAATGTCTCATTAGTCATTACCCTTTTGTTTTCTATGCATATTGATTCATACTTAAATTTTGACATTTTGTTTAGACAATGAATCAACCGACTTGGCACTTTCCTCTGACTCTAACATGGGAAATGAAATCACCATTCTCCATCCACGAGGTGAATTCTTCAACTTTTAGTAATTATAAAAAGCATTCTCATCATGTAGGCAAGGTGCTTATAGTAATGCCAAAGAAGTGAGTATATCTAATAAAACTGTGGAAGGGCATTGTTAGATTATGATTGCTTTGGAGATGTTGTGTGCTTTGATACTACTTATAAGACAAATGGATATGGTCGACCATTTGCTCCTTTTGTTGGCGCTAATCACCACAAGCAGACAGTAGTATTCGCTGGAGCATTATTATATGATGAGAAGGTGGAATCTTTTGAATGGTTATTCCAAACTTTTACCCATGCTGTCGGGGGAAAAGCTCCTAAAGTAATATTGACGGATCAAGATGCTGCCATGAGTAAAGCTATTGAAATTGTATGGCCGAGTACAACTCATCGGTTGTGTGTTTGGCATATGTATCAGAATGCAGCCAAACATCTTAGTAACGTATTTAATGGCTCAAAATACTTTGAGAGAGATTTCAGTTTTTGTGTTTATGATTGTGAGGATGAGAAAAAAATTTTAGGAGCTTGGGATGATATGCTTAAAAAGTATGATCTTTATGGAAATACATGGTCGAAAGATTTATTTGAAAACCGTACTAAGTGGGCTTTAGTTTATGGACGTCAAGTTTTTTGTGCTGATATGAAGAGCACACAGAGAAGTGAGAGCATGAACAGTGTAATTAAGCGATACTTGGACCCTAAACAAAGGTTATTGGATTTTTTTAATCACTATGAAAGACTTCTGGAAGAGCGTCGCCATGCTGAATTGATATCTGATTTTTATGCTAATCAAGGCACTCCAAGAGTAGAATTTTCAGATATGCTAAAGCAAGCTGCTAGCATCCTCACACCAAGTGTCTACAAAGTTTTCCGAGCAGAATATGGATGCTTCTTGAATTGTGCGATATACGATTGCGGTACAAATGGGACACTACACACGTACATTGTTACTAGTGGGGATAATGAGAAGAAAATAGAGCGTACTGTACGATGTGATCTTTCCAATAATAGTATTACATGTTCTTGTTTAAAATTTGAATTTGTCGGTGTTCAGTGTTGCCATGTCATAAAGGTTTTGGATACCATGAATATTAAGCAGCTTCCGGAAAAGTACTTTCTGAATAGATGGCGAAAAGATGCCAAAGCTGGTAGGGCGGTTCTAGTAGAAAGAGTAAATGAACTCAATCCTAAGTTGGATATGGCAAATCGATACAGCTCCTTAATAAGAACATACAATTCCCTTCTTTCTAGGGCATCACAAAGCCATAGGGCATACAAGTACGCTACTGAGTTTGCAAACCAGTTTATGTTCAATATTGAAGCAATTTTGTTAGAAGAGGGTGCTGAGCAGATTTTAAATACTGGTACAAGTGTTGAAGATAAAGAACAATGTGAGAAAGTTTTGCCTCACACTGCCAAATCAAAGGTTTCATTGAAAGTACCAAAAGGTATTATAAAAAACGATAGAGGTCGAGGACGTAAAAGATTCAAAGGTGGATTAGAACAAAACAACAAAAAGGGTACAAGTAAGTATACAAAACTATAATATTTTACGTTTATATTATTCTGCATATTAAGATTGATCAAGCTAATATTTAACATTTTTGTCTACTTTTTTTCAGGAAAAAATAAAGTTGCTGAACATACTTCAAAACAATGTATGTTACTGGGGTCTCAAAATAATAAAAGCCTCAGCATGGAGTCGAGTAGAAGTCTGACAACACCTCCTTTCTACTTTACGGTAACAACATATTTTTTTTAATGAATCTTCTTAAATCGAGTGTATTTTATTGACTTACTGTAAAATTAATGTAGGCATCATCTATTTTTGGATCTGCATCTGAACTACTCAATACAGTGGAATATTTGTCTGATGTGAATCAGGTAGAACTAAATACCATGTTTTATAATTCCTCAGTTCTCGTTGAATTAATTGTTTCTTTGTTCAGGGAATCAGATAAATCTGATTTTTTTCTCTTACTTTGAGACTTGGACCTAATTATGATTTAATACATCTAATAAAATTGTTAGTATATCTAATAAAACTGTAGCAGCGCTAATTTTATCTCTTGATACATATTGTGCAGGTTGGCTGATAAGAAAAATTATGAGGGTGTTTCTGTAAATTTTCTAGTGGCCAGATGACTTTGGATTGCAAGGGATTATATAAATTTGTTATTTACTTAGATATGATTGTATTATGGTAGTGTCAACTCTAATAATAAAACCTGTAATTTAATCATTATTCTCTCAATTGACCAAAATGCCCTTGTTGTTTTACTCATTTCTTATTGTACAATTGTTTCTGGTAAAATAAGAGAAATTTTGCTATATACTATTATGGAATGCTTAATTTAGTGTATATCCATATTTTTTTTATGATGTGAGAATCATATTTGTATAATGTATATGTATCTGAATCTATTTTTAACGAAAAACATACCCAAAAATCCCACTACTTTCTGTCATGAGTATATGAGAAAAGGAAAAACAGCAGGTAAGTGATGAATATTTCGTTATGTGCCTTCAAAATTTCTTCAAATTAGATATCATGTATGTTTGCCACTGGAATGACTAATTATCCGACTGGTACAGATGCATAATCAAGCGCCATCAAATGAGCAAAAAATGCCTCCTTTCTTTGCTGCTATACATCAATTAGTTGGAATCTTCGTTTATATACAAACTAAATTTTTTGCTTAAATGTTAATTTTGATTTGTATACATGTACTACAGGTCACCAGGGAGAACTGACGATAGAGATTTTGCTTAAATTTTATTAATTTGACATCATAAGTATAAAATTACAAGAATTTAAGCCAACAAAAATAAAATTAACACATTATTAGATTACAAAAGGAACGCATTAATTCAGAAACAAAATACAATTTTACAATACATCTTGTGAGATAGGGGAAGAGAAAAAAAAAATGAAAATGAGAGAATAAAAAGAAAAACAGAAAAATGAAAAATGAAAGGCTATACTATACACATCTTGTGTATATATCATCCACCATTTAGAATTCTCCATTGTTAGCTCCACTTGCGCTTTACACAAATAACAAAAATTTGGCAAGTTGTATACTCTTTTTATTAAATTCTCCGCTGTCAGAATTTTGTTGCTTTTTTCTCAAAAGAAGCCAGGTAAATACTTTGCTTCTTGGAGGGTGAGACTCAACGGCGAGATACTCTTTCAGTTCTTGAGTCCCAAGGCGTGAATCACGTTGCTTCCGCCGAGAGAAGCGATGTCGGTGAAATTTGAGGAGACCAAGGAGTCGGAGGGGGCCGAGAGTCGAGAGGGGGCCTCGGTGGAGAGGCGATTTGATGCGGGGTGAGCGTAATCGAGAGAGAGGAGAACTGGAGAGAGTCTTAAGAGTAATTGATAAATTTTACGACAGAGAAAGAAGAAAAGAATTTTGTTTCCTTTTTTTTGCTTTAATGGAGAGAGGTTACCGTAAAAAAACTCCGTTAGCATTAATCTGATAAGATGTGATCGTGTGGTTTGGAGAGGCTTTGGAGAGACCTCCTGTCCAAATGACTTCGGACAGGTTCCTGACCCTATTCAAATCGCCGCCAACTTTTAATTATCATTACATTAATTAACAAAATCAAACTTGACGTAGTCAAATAAAGCCCACGTTGAGTTCGGCGTAGCTTCTTGGCTTTGCATGGACTACAACGCGTCACTGTCAAATATATATACCCCTACGCATGCCCTTCCTTCTCCTCACACAGCTAAAAGCCTAAAACCAAAACTTTCTTCTAAAACACTTAGCAAACCATGACCACCTTATCTTTCAAGTCTCTTACATTTCTAGTGTTCTCTATTCTTGTTTGCTCTGCTCACGGGCAGCTGTCGCCTAGTTTCTACCAAACGACATGTCCGAACCTACAAACCATTGTCCGATCAGTCATGTCTCAAGCAATCGCCAAGGAGGCTCGAATGGGGGCTTCCATTCTTCGTCTCTTCTTTCATGATTGCTTTGTTAATGTAAGCAGCTAGCGTGTCACTTCTATTTAACTCTTTTGGCAATTTTGTGTGTGAATGCATCTAATTTAGAGTGAATCCTGTTTTGTTTTCCAGGGATGTGATGGAGGCATCCTTTTGGATGACACGCCGACCTTCACTGGCGAAAAAAATGCCGGGCCAAATGCAAACTCGGCGCGTGGATTTGAGGTTATTGATGCGATCAAAACTAAAGTCGAAGCATCTTGCAGCGCTACTGTCTCTTGTGCTGACATTCTCGCTCTGGCTACCCGTGACGGAGTCAATTTGGTGTGTGATTATTGCAACTCAGAAGCTGATGTAATTATCTAATAATTTAAGTACATTAGTTGATCTTAATTGCTTTAAATTTAAATAATTGCAGCTAGGAGGGCCCACATGGAACGTACCACTTGGCAGGAGGGATGCGCGAACTGCTAGCCAGAGCGGCGCAAACTCAAACCTGCCCGGTCCCGGGTCTAGCCTCTCCACTCTAATCTCAATGTTCTCCGCACAAGGTATGACTGCTCGTGAAATGACTGTTCTTTCTGGGGCCCACACCATCGGCCAGGCAAGTTGCCAATTCTTCCGCAACCGCATCTTTAATGAAAAGAACATCAATGCTAGCTTTGCCTCATTACGACAGAAAACCTGCCCCCAGTCCAGCGGCGACAACAACCTGGCACCGCTCGATGTGCAGAGCCCCAATGCTTTTGACAATGCGTACTATGTTGATTTGGTGAACAAACAGGGACTGTTTCATTCTGACCAAGAACTATTCAACGGCGGTTCTCAGGACAACTTGGTGAGGCAATACAGCACAAATGCTGCTCTGTTTGCCTCCGATTTCGCAAAGGCGATGGTGAAGCTGGGCAACATTAGCCCGTTGACCGGGAAAAATGGGGAGATCAGGTTGAATTGTCGGAAGATTAATTAATTATACTGATTCAAGTATATTTTGCTGGTTAGAGCATCTGTATTTCTGAAACTATTAGAGTTTCTAATTTGACGTGGCAGTTGCTAAACCGTTTTTAAAAATGTCGATGGATTTCTTATTTAGCAACTTTACTTAATAATTTCTTATTAAGAAATCGTTTATAAACTCTGACGTGGCAAAACGATTGGCCTGTATTCGCTAAAATTAGTTTAATTTACTGCTGATGTGGCTTATCAATTTTAATTTACTGATGATGTGGCTTATTAGAAACTCTAAATTTAGTTTCAGAGATGTGAATATTTAAAAACTCCAGAGTCTATAATTTTTTAAAAGCAGTTAACAGTTATTTAGAAATTCTAAGAGTTTCAAGGATGTAGATGCTCTTAATTTAATTTGCCTGATTGATTTGATTTTGTTTTCTTTGTTTAGAAATTGTGCAATAGAAATTAACTGTATTAATTATGAAGTTGCCATCTTGAGATGTTAATTTGCACTTGATAATATGTTGGTCTACCCTGATATATATGTTTGACAAATATTTGTTCTTCCTCAGGGTGCTATTAATTGTTCTGGTATTGTAATCCTTCATTATTTAATTTATAAATAAATGCGTCAGTTAATTTGCAGAATAAATATTTACTTCTAAAAGAAAATGATATATAATCTACTTATTTTCTATGCTTCTTTCGACTAAGTTCGACAAATGGCATTTTTTTTTATGAAGGTTAGCAGCAAGGTGCCGACTAACAACAATATTAATAAGTGAAAAATATGTATATGCAATAGTCTCCGCATTCATATTAAATCCACTATATAACTAACTCAAGTTATCTAAGGATAAATTTAAATACAAACACCAGTACAAATATTCACATCATCGCTAAATTGAAAATAAAACCACCAGCATATATAGCACAGTAGATGAAAATTATACATCATCGACAAATGGCATTTTATCTTCAATTTCTCTATAAAAAGTTTACAAGCGTACATGAAAATTATATATCCTTCTAAATGTTAGAACGCGACCCTTAACAATTTTACTTTAAGAAAATAATTAATTTACATTGAAATATCAATAACCCGCAACAGCAATGATATAATTAAGTAAAATTTCACCTATAATTAAACCATGAATTGTAGCAATTAACATGGTCGACCGCACTAACCACGTGTTGGGTTATCCAAGAAAAGGCGTGTGGATATCACAATTTCGTGAAAATAAATCTGTTGTGATTCTCGGGGAATCACAGACCCTGCGATCCCATCTCAACTGTTGGTCTTTCTCGAGATCCGTGCATAAAAATTTACTTTTTCAAGAACGTTTCCGAAATCTGCGCACGGAAAAGTTTGAACCGTTGATATCGGAATTTTAGAATCCTACGATCCATTTCGGAATCGCAGCAGATTCGGACTCCAATTTCGCAGCTTGATCTTGGTCCATGCATGGATGCTTCCAGCGCAGCCGAAGAAGAGGTATATTTCTCCATTCCTTGATTGGTCAAGCTCTCTAAATTCAATGGTCAGCGTTTTATGGTCTTCATCTAATCACACTTGTCAAATGTCAACTGTACTTCGGATGATTTTACATAGATATTTGAAGTTGGTTAGATTGAAACTAATAATCTAAGATACTGGAATTAGCTTCAAGCTTATCAGAAAATTTGTCTAGAAAATTTTTGAACTGAGTTTCAACTAATGGGCGTACCTGAAAATTGGATCGAACTTTGATTCTGGTCAATCTTATATTAAATTCGGCTTTTTTAAACTTCCTTTCGTCAACCTTTACATGCATTTCATGTGGCAAAAGAAAAAAATTCAATGGTTTTATTTGTACTCTGATCTTGCACTTAGATACAAAAATGACAAGTCAGGTTTAACTTTTGACAGTAGGATCAGCAGAGACTTTAATGCATTTATTCAGAGCAATGAATTGGTAGAATTGTCTTTAAGATATAGGAAATATACTTGAACCAATGAGAGACATTTTGTCTCGTTAGATAGAGTATTATTATCTTCATCATGTGTAGATTTATTTCCTTCTAGCACTGTCTCTTTTCTTGAGCTCATATGGTTCAGATTATTGTCCTTTGCTCATTCAGACAAATGATATAACAGATTCTATACCGCCATTATTTAGATTTGAATCTCAATGACTTAAGGATAATGAATTTGTTCAACTTGTGATGAAATGGTGGTTAGAAAGACAATTGTTACCCCATGGTAATTTGGTCTTCCAATGGAAAGCAAAACTTCACTTCCTTACAAAAAAAATTAAAAGTTGGGCTAAGAATCATTATGGGACAAAAAAAGAAAATGAAACAACAGGCTCTACAAACTCTGCAATCCCTTGAAAAACTCAAGAAATCTAGAGTGTTGTCTCAGTCTGAAATTGAGATTTGGTTACATAATAAGAACATTTTAGATAACATTTATCTAGAAGAAGAGATTCATTGGAAACAGAGCCAAGCAGAAATAGCTGGCTGAGAGGGATTTTAATACAAAATTCTTTCATAGAGTTGCTTCTCATGGGAAAAAGTAAAACAAAATATCTAGGCTTCTGGAGGGTTCTAGAGAATTCTAGTGCCTATTATAAACAACTGTTAGGTGACTCAGGATTAAATATGCTACACTGGAACATGGTTTCTGGCATGACTATGAAATCATTTCTCCTTCTGAGAACTGACCAAACCATTTACAGAAGAGGAATTGAAAAAAAAAACAATATTTGACTCCAATCCATCAGGGGCTCCTGAACCAGATGGATTTCCATTCAAATTTTATCAATTCTTTTGAGACTTAATCAAACAAGACATTTTGTTGATGTGTCAACAATTCCATAATAATTCTTTGAATATCAGACACATCAACAAATCTGTTATTTGTTTGATAACTAAAGAACAAGAAGCTAATTCTCTTAAATAGTATAGACCCATCAGTCTAGTAAATTGTAGCTTCAAGATCTTTTCTAAAATGCTCACATTCAGATTAGAACCAATTATGTCTAAGATTATTGATCATACTCAAGCAGTCTTTATTCAGAGTACTTAGATAATGTAGTCTTAAGTCAGGAAGTTTTATATCATACTCATACTACTAACTCTCCAGGGGTAGTAATTAAAATTGATTTTGAAAAGACTTATGACAAGATTAGCTGGGATTATCTTCTTGAGGTTATGAATAGTAGAAACTTTGGGAATATTTGAATCAATTGGATGTCACACTGGCTCTATAGTTCTCAATCATGTCTTAATATTAATGGACATCTGACTCCTACTTTAAGTGTAAAAGGAGGGTCAGACAAGGTGATCCTTTGTCACTCTTCTTTTATATTATGGCTGCTGATACTTTAAGTAAAATGTTCAATCAGGAGAGACAGTTAGAGTTAATTGTGGGATTAGGTCCACCTTGCCATCAGCATATATAGGGCAATGACAAATTGTCACTATGCTGATCGAATCAAGACGAAATCGGATAATATCCGACCCGTTTACACCCCTAACTTCGGATGCATCATAAATGCATTCAAAAACTTGTGTTGCAGTTTCTTGCTTATAATTTAATTAATTGGTCAAAATTTGTTCCGAAACATGCACTAATGGTTTCATTTATTTTTCGAAGAAAAAAATACAATTAATCTCTTTTTTAGAAATTTTATTTTTTAATTTCTAAATTTAGAAATATCCGACAGTCTGTTCAATTTTACAATATTTCATATTTTTCCTCCTTTTCTCTATTTTTATGTCCATCAAAATACGCCAATAATTAAAAGAAAATTGTATAGAATCTTATAAGAGGAAATATATCTCACAAAAAATTAGTAGTAATATATAAATTAAAAAATATAAAAAAAAGGTCCGAGTCCTATGTTTGAATATTATTTGACAGTCTCAATCATAACTCATTGAAAGACAAATTCCAGAGTTTTTTTTTTTTTTTTTTTCAAAAAACTCGCTTTAAACGCTATCAATAGGGGTGTCAATAACATCATTTTATTTGTTTATCTGACTCGTAGCGTATTTGATAAGATGAGTACGGGTAAGATTATTTTCGTAAACTTATCGGACACGGACACGGGTAAAATTTTTTTCCGTTATCTAAACGGATAAGAGTACAGGTAAAGCTTATTTTGTATCCGTTACCCGATCGGGTAATTATAAAAAAAATTGTATATATTATATATATTAATAAGCATTGAAAAGAGTACTTTAATTGGTTTACTCGCACTTAGCATGGTCAATTTTTTTTTCAATAAAGTACTATAAAAAATAAATGTATATGTTTTAATGTTTTATTTAATAAATAATAAAAATAATTATTATATTAGTATTATCCGTTATTTATCAGTTATCGTTTTGTTATCCGACAACCATAACGGATAAAATAATTTGTAGCAGGTAAGAATAAAATACGAATAAAAATAATTTGTAATGGGTACGAATATGAAAATACTTCCCACCAACCAATACGTACCCCTAAGCTATCAATTTCACATGACAACGCCGCATAAGAGAAATTGTACCATGTGGGATTTTTTATAAGATAAGGCCCGTGCCATACACAACTTGAGGTTTGAGATTATATCTTGGGTCAATGAATACGTATCACTACAGATAGTGTATTGAAATTGACCGATCGGTTCAGGATCTGGACAACCCGCGGACCTGATCTAGATCAGACCAGACTGGAGTTCAAATCCGTGGTGGATCGGACCATTGCTAGGGACGGGTCTAGCACAGTTTTTTGCCGGTGTTTTCCACTAGACTCGGACTAGATCGGACGGGTCTTGACTCGTGGACCGTGGCAAAACCGGACCAAACCGGACCGGACAAAACCGTGGTGTATCGGATCAAAACCATGTAGACCCGGATCAAAACTGTGTAGAAAAGGACCAAAACTATGTAGACCCAGACTTACCCGCCCCAAAACCGCCCCGGACAGGACCAAAATTGTCCCAAAACCGTGTAAACCCGCTGGAATTTTTTTTTTTAATTTCCACTTTCAAATTTCAAATTTTTTAAAATAACGTCTAGTTTTTCCCCTAAAAAAACCTTCATGGACCGGACCATACCGAACCAGACCGGACCATGGACTGAACCAACCCATATAGGTATGGATCATGGTTCTTAGCACGGGTTTGAACCATCCCCTCTAAATTTGAACCGCCTAATCCAAACCATGCGAATCCGTGAACCGGAGATACCCGTGGACCGGACCGTTTGCATAACACTAACCACCCCAGGTACCTGAGTCAAGGAAGCGATCGATTGCGCCTTTTTTTTGTACTGGACAGGCTGCGAATGCACTAGTCAGCATAGTATGGTCTCATATCGTCGCATGTCCAACAGTTCTAGCTTTTTAAATGGGGATAAAATTATTAAAATAAACTTTCTTGTAACTTAATTTGGATTGTTTCGCATAGGCCTGAAACGGATCCGGTTTTATCCTATCAAATCCGCTTCGAATCTGCTTCTGATTCAAATATGAATAAATATAGTGGATAATTTTGCAAATTCGGATTCAAACATTGATTAAGTAACAAAAGAAAATTCGAATTTGAATTCGGATAATTGTATTGATCAACGTTCTAAATAGCGATTATGGCGTCACCGCGGAAAGACTAAATAAAAAGCTATTACGAATAACGTAGCTATAGCGAAAGCTATCATACATAGCGTTTTTTGTTTAAAAAATTATGAGTTATATTTATACTAATTATTAACATTATCTAAAGTCTCATACAGCGATAAGTAACACAAAATTAATTAAGGAATTAGAATATTCATATTGAACCAGTACAAAGTCTAAATTACTATTCAAAATATCCCTAATAATATCATAAACTATCTATATTTTTTCATTCAAAATAACCTATATATTTTTTCAATTAAAAAAAACCTAAGCATCATGGCATAAATTATTTAATTTTTTTCTATTTAAAAGCAAAAGAAATCTGAACCTTGAAAAAAATTGATCTTTAAAAAAAGTTTTAATTTGAACATTTAAATAAAAGCCTATATAGCATAGTGTGCGCTATAGCGCATAGCGTGTAGCGCAAATAGCGGACCGCTATTACCGCTATAGCAGTCGTAGTTGAAATAACACACTTTTATCTCATAGCTTAGCGTTTAAGGTCCAAAAATACTATAGCGCCGCTATTGCGTTACTATAGCGTGCTATTTAGAACACTGGTATTGATACAAAAAAGAATTGGATATCTGATATTATCCTGAATCCATTCTAAATAGTCATCTGGATTCCGGCCAGTTAAGTGATTTTTTCCAGTAATCTCCGACTACTTCTAGGCTCCAGAGCGGTTTTTCTCTTATGTTTTGAAAACGTGAGACCAAATAAGCGTTGATAACATTATAGCGGAAAAATCGGACACTCCTATTAGAATTTACGCAAACTTAGTTTATTTATTACTAAATGCCAATTCAATCGGAGGATTTTGGACCAGTGTGTAATATACCCACTAATCATTTTTGGATTTGAAAGTTTTATAAAATGTACGTGAAATAGATCGATTCTAATTGTTCGGATTCATGATTCAAAACTGATATGATAAGAAATTCACGGATCATCATATAAGCTAATTATTAAGGAGTCCGGCTAGTATGACATTAGTGTATATGACACAAACTACAAAATTAATTAGATAGATTTCAAACGACTAATCTAAACTGTTCAAACCGATTTATTTATGAGTGATGTGTTTACATGAAATTTCTTTTATAATTTCCAGTTATAAATCAAGTTAAGCGGTTAAAAATGTTGAAAATTGATGCATTAAAATTAACTTAAAAACTCCCACATTTGACCGCTTGACTTGATATTAAATAAGTTAAAAAAATTATAAATTTAGTATGTAAACGCACAACTAATGATATAGATCGGTTTGAATGGTTTGAATTCACCGTTTGAAGTCGATTTAATAGATTTTAGAATTAATATTATATAGACTAAAATGACACTGATATCATACTAGCCAAACTCAGAATTCGGTGAACACTCCAGCTGAATTCGTCGTATTACCTCCAAAGTCCAAATGAATCTTGATGGCTATCCCACTGTTTTTCTAATGGTGATCTCAATATAGTATCCACTAGTAGGGTTGTTCATTGGGTCCGGTTTAATCGGTTTTGAACCGAACCGAATTAGTTTGGACCAAATAGTTCGGTTTGGTTTGCTTTTTAAAACCGAATTATAATTTCGGTTCGGTTTGGTTTGAAAATTATGAAAACCGAAATAACCGAACCGACCGAAATTTTATATATTATGAATTTGGTTCGGACCGCCCCGGTTTATTTCTTAATCAATTGCTTTAAATACTTCGGTTTATTTCCTAATATCCCGATTTATTTCTTAATACCTCGGTTTATTTCTTAATATACTTCGGTTTATTATAAATCAATTGCTTTAAATTAAAAAATTAATATATTTCGGTTTGAACTGAACAAACCGAAATAAAACTTTGGTTCGGTTCGGTTCGGTTGCAATGCTAAATCGGTTCAGTTCGGTTTTATTTTTGAAACTGAATTATAACTTTGGTTTGCCTAGTTCGGTTCGGTTGAAACCGAACCGAACCGATGAACACCCCTATCCACTAGGTGGCGTTCTATGATTTCAAGGCGCATTTGGTATTCACGTTCAATAATTTATTACATTGCAAAATATAATCGTGTTCAAGAATATTTTGTAGTGCAAAAAGGTAATTCTGATCATTCTTGACAATGACTTATGTTAATATACCCTCAACTGAATTCAAATAAGTTTAAAAGTTAAAAAAAAATAATAGATTTGTTTTTGGATATATAGATGGACTACCGATTAAATTTTATACAATTTAAATATCATTTTTGTACAGCAATAAGAGTCATTAAATTTGGGTCATTCGACAATTAAAATCATTTAATGAATGATAAAAGATTCTTTAAATTTCATCATTTTTATAGGTATGATATATGCAATTAATGTAGATCATGCCTATAATGTCATATTATAAATTAAAACACATTTTTTGGGGATTGTCGAAGTTGTCAAAATATATATAAATGTCAAGTAATCCCTTTTTAACAATATCATTAAATGAGGAAGATTATTTGCTTCATTTAAATTTAGCTTTTGGGTAAGTTCGTTTTTAATTAAAGCTTATACTTGAAAAAATAAATAAGATAAGATGAAGTTAAACCTCTCAATTTTAAATATTCATTAAAGATTGTTCTTCTGTATTTTAAATTTCCATATAAAAAATATTGTGTTAATATTCAATTAGGAACCCAACTTAATTTTAATGATAATATAATATCAAATTCAGGCTAGGGGTGTTGACACCACACTCGTTTATAGTGACACAACATTAAAAAAAAAAATAATGTACAGACAATTTTAACCTTCATTAAACGTCTTTCTAACTATCATATTTGTTCATAATGTAATTAATATAGTGATTATTTATTAATTATTTCATTTTCATAGTGTTATGTTGTACTTTTATTTTATTTTTTTAATCATAATTTGAATTTTAAAATTATTCATGATAATTTCTGATCAATACGTTTTTTCATATAAGTAATCATGTCATTTTGTTTAGTGATTTTGTACAAAAAAAAGATAGAATGTTAATTGACAAAACATTTTTTTACAGTAGAGTGTTAATAAAATTTGCGAAGTTAGATAAAATATTAATATATATAATATTAATAAGTTTTAATAATATAATAAAATCTCTTACTGTTGTAAGTCTCTTAAAAAATCTTATAGATGTGACGAAAATAAATAATGAATACTTATTTTGTGAATCTAATTTTTAAGGAAAGGTATCATATAATAATATGAGAGATAAATAAATTCATACAAATAACATATATACTTTATAAAATATAACTTTTAACGCAATTTTTTGTGTGGTAATATATGAGAGAGAATCAGTTTAAAGGAAATACATAATGAATGATAAAATTAGCTATATAGTAAATATTTAGATAACGTTGTGTTAATAAAAATGAGTAGTTTAATATCATTATATGAGGATTCGCGGATTTGCAATGTATGTTATGTAATTTTGGCGTTGATTTTGAGTAAAAACGTAAAATCAGCAGATTTGTTTTTTTTTTTTTAACATTCGCAAAAGCTACGAAGTCGTGAGGAAGAATCAAACTTTTGACTTTTAAATAACCAATAATTTTATGACTTTTTTCCTAACCAATTGTGTTACATCTCATTTCTCAAATCAGCCAATACTGAATATCCTTTATAATATTATCATTGCTTTTGAATCTGCCATGAAGATTGGGCTCATCTGCAATCGCATGGAATTCATTACTGGGAGCTGCACTAATAAGATTGATACTCAAAAAATTCCACACAAAAAAACCATTGAGCATCTTCTTATTATAATTTATTGTTTCATTCCTTTCTATAACCCCTATAAAGGAAAAACTTTCTTGTGTACCCATTCAAACTTTTAAAATAATCAATTTTCTCATGAAAACACTTATTCAAAATATCCATAAAAACATAACATTCTTTATTTTATCCTCTTATATTTGTTTAACATTTTATTTAGTTATTTTAAAAATAAACTTGAGAAATATACCCTTGTCTCTCCTCTTAATTTCTTTCTCTTTCATTGTATCAATCAATAGTGAAGGATACACCGTATCCGTATCGTATCGGATACGACACCTATACACGTATCCATGCAACATAAGAAATCATCAATCAGTGTACCTGACTTGAGAACGACCGATACTACATTTTTAAATCGATGTAACTCTGAATATAGTGAAGGAGAAGAGAGAGAGAGAGATGAGAGATGAGGGTATAGTTGTCAATTTTGTTTTTAAAATAAATATATAAAATGCTAAATAAATGATAGGGGATTAAAGAAAGAATGTTATGTTTTTATGGGGATTTTGAATATTATGGTATTTTTATGGGAAAATTGGTTATTTTGAAAGTTTGTATGGGTACACTAGAAATTTTCCCTATATTTTATTATCTTATCAACAAGTTTCTGTTAAAGATATCTTAAGATAAATAGAAGCCTATAACTGTAGAAAAAAAACAAAGAGATGTATTCTCACAAAATTCTATACCATTCCCATAAATATGGTGAATCCAAAACAATGTTTTCGTATGTTAAATTAATAAAAGATATTGTCAAAAATTCTACAGAAACAAACAAAGAGATCCAGACGCAACCCACTCAGAACTACATTACATAACAAACGAAGCTTGTAAGATTTTATCAAAGCACTCATGCAGTGTATATTTCTCAATTTTTTATTATTTCAGAATTATTTTTTCTCACAAAATTAATTTTCACCAATGACTGCCTTAGATAAATTTTGTGAATTTTGGAAGAAAAAAAAACAATCTGATAGTATATTAATTTAAATTGAATAATTTAGAAAACATGAAGATTTGAACTTTGAAAGTCCATCCTTTAATCTCTTGCACAATTTCTGATAGTATATTAACTTATTATAAATTCTCTTGCACAATTTCTGAACATAGGAAATAAAATAAAATCAATCTGACAAACTAAATTGACCAAATACTTGAATCAGTCTCATTAATTAATCTTCCGGCAATTTAATCTGATCTCCCCATTTTTCCCGGTCAACGGGCTAATCTTGCTGAGCTTCACCATCGCCTTTGTGAAATCGGAGGCAAACAAAGCAGCATTTGTGCTGTATTGTGTCACCACCTTGTCCTGAGAACCACCGTTGAATAGTTCTTGGTCTGAATGAAATAATCCCTGTTTGTTCACCAAATCGACATAGTATGCATTGTCGAAAGCATTCGGGCTCTGCACATCAAGCGGGGCCAGGTTGTTGTCGCCGCCGGATTGGGGGCAGGTTGTCTGTCGTAACGAGGCGAAACTAGCATTGATGTTCTTCTCATTGAAGATGCGATTCCGGAAGAATTGGCAACTTGCCTGGCCGATGGTGTGGGCCCCGGAAAGAGCAGTCATTTCACGAGCAGTCAGACCTTGTGCAGAGAACATTGAGATTAGAGTGGAGAGGCTCGACCCAGGACCGGGCAGGTTTGAGTTTGCACCGGTCAGGCTAGCAGTTAGCGCATCCCTCCTGCCGAGTGGTACGTTCCATGTGGGCCCTCCTAGCTGCATTCATTTAAATTTAATGCAATTAAGATCTACTTATGTACTTTAAAACCATTAGATAATATGATAGAATCTGAATAATACACACCAAATTGACACCGTCACGGGCAGCCAGAGCGAGAATGTCAGCACAAGAGACAGTAGCGTTGCACGTTGCTTCGACTTGAGTTTTGATCGCATCAATAACCTCAAATCCACGCACCGAGTTTGCATTTGGCCCGGCATTCTTTTCACCGGTGAATGTCGGGGTGTCATCCAAAAGGATGCCTCCATCACATCCCTGGAAAACAAAACAGGATTCACTCTAAATTAGATGCCCACTCACACAAAAATACCAAAAGATTTTTAAATAAAAGCAACACTCTGCATAGTGCATACATTTACAAAGCAATCATGGAAGAAGAGTCGAAGAATGGAAGCCCCCATTCGAGCCTCCTTGGTGATTGCTTGAGACATGACCGACTGGACAATGGTTTGTAGGTTGGGACATTTCTTTTGGTAGAAGCTCGTCGACAGCTGCCCGTGAGCAGAGCAAACAAGAAGAGAGAGTACTAGAAATGTAAGAGACTTGTAAGATAAGGTGGCCATGGCTAGCTATGTGTTTTAGAAGAAAGCTTTGGTTTCAGCTGTGTGAGGAGAAGGATATGAATTTGAAATACTTGACACAGTTGACACTGAAGCGTCATAATCCATGCAAAGCCAAGAAGCTCCGCCGAACTTAACGTGGGCTATCTTTCTTTTGACTAACGGGAAGTTTGATTTTGTAAAATAATTATATTTGGATAATAATAGGGGGACTAATAATATTTTTTTATAAGTTGTGCGAAGTGGTTGATGTATGCCGGAGAGTCGGAGACTGGGGTAGTCTTGGGAGGTTGTGGCCCACTTGTGGCTCGCCAACAATTTGATTTTCTGTGTCGCCTGACTGTGTGGCTTGTTTGTTGTCAACATATTTAACAATTATTGTCCGAGAAATGATGTATGCTTTTATTTATAAAACTCTGAGCTACATTTCTTTACTCATAGAATTCACGAAATCCGGAGAAATTCACATAACACATCGCCAAATTTATATGAATTGATATTTTTAATTATGATAATTAATTATGAATTTATTTTTTTTCTTTTGTAAAAATTTGATATGATATAGTATCAGATAAGCGGGGTCCATCAAGAAAAGATGGCTCACAGCTAAGACTTTTTCCTATACGAACTATTTTTGCAATGCCTAATATGAAAAAACATATATATATATATATATATATATATATATATATATATATATATGAGGAGGGCTCAAATGCCCCATTGCTTCATGCCCCAATCGTGTCCCAACATCTATATCTTCGAATTCAAAGTTCAAACAGACGATCCGAACCGCTCAACATGATATCCATGTTAAAATATGATTGGAGACCAAATTTTATATTTTTTGGAAGTTTTTTACTATTTTTTAAGATAGGTACAAAATCAGAAAATTCTGGACCATCTAAAAACAATGATTTTGTACCTATCTTAAAAAATAGTAAAAAAATTCCAAAAAATATAAAAATTGGTCTCCAATATTCATATTTTAACATGGATATCATGTTGAGCGGTTCGGATCGTCTGTTTGAACTTTGAATTCGAAGATATAAATGTTGGGGCACGATTGGGGCATGAAGCAATGGGGCATTTGAGCCCTCCTCTCTCTCTCTCTCTCTCTATATATATATATATATATATATGTAAGTTGCTGGACTTGACTTTTTTTTCCTTGAACATGGACGAAAATCAGGCGGGAATAACGGGGGAAAGACCTTAACTTCGATAAACTAATATTTATTAGCAAGCTAATAATATCGTTGCTATCATCGTTATTAAACTATATTAACCGGTTAACTTTTGTTAATAGTTAATATTTTAACAACCCATCTCTTTATTTTATCTAAATAATGGAGGATTTAGATGAGAGTGAGTCTATGGTACTATGCATAGCACAGATTGGTCCATACTACGGATCAATATTTTCATTTTCAAAATTATAACGGTTGATCCGAACCGGTCAACATGATTTCCGTATGAGAATATACTTGTGGGCTAAATTTTCTATTTTTTAGAATTTTTTTACTATTTTTTAGACAGGTAGAAAATCACTATTTTTGGATGGTCCAGAATTTTCAGATCAAGTGATTTTCTACTTAAAATATAGTAAAAAAAGTTCGAAAAAAATATAAAATTTAGTCTGCAAGTACATATTCATGTGGGGATCACGTTGAACAGTTCGGATCGACCATTAGAATTTTCAAAATAAAAATATGACTCCGTAGTACGGACTAATCTGTGAATAGTACCATAGACTCACTCTTTAGATGAACTAATTTTGAGGGACAAGTACGACGGAGGGGTCGGTGGTCCGATGATAAACTTCGCCCCCAAATTAAAAAAATAAAATAAAGCTTAATTATAAGTAGAATACGAGTCTATTACCAATAAGATAAAGATTAATATGTTAATAAACTAAATAATAAAATAGTAATACAACCTTAATATTTAATTAGTCTAAGCGTTTAACATAAAGTTGATCGAATATTAATTAAGGCCGATAAGCTGAACACTAAACATAATAAATTGAACAACAAGGTAGCTAGTAATGTAAACTAAGCATTGTACCTTAAGCCATAACACAAATAAGGTGAATCACGGTGTTTCTCGGCAGAAGTACGGTGGTTCTTTGGCGAACTACCAAATTAAAGAAGTTTCCGTCAAAATATTTAGGGCCTGTTCGGCTTTTATTGTGTCTGCGTGAAAAAAAAAATTCACTCAGAGTGAACTTTTTTTTGAGTGAATTTTTTTTTTCCACGCGCACAGTGTTTCGGCCATTTAAATTGGACCCGAGCCCATTCCCGTTCCCGTTCCCACCTGTAGGCCGAACAGGGCCTTATAATAAAGAACTGGGGGTGTAGCAAGGGGATGGAGATGAAATCTGACAAGCATGCATGACCTATCTTTAGTAGTATTTAGGAGATATGTAGAGGTAGAACTTGTCTTTTTTCAGTGTTGGATCAAGTTAATATGCATTAGTGTACAGCGGTAGAAACCCAATTTATGATACATTTTTTATATTCTAAATGTTTTTCATTCAAATAAAAATTCGGCATGTATTTAAAAATTATTTTCAAGATCTAGATTTAGTCTTAATTATTTTAAATACCATTGTATTATATTTGAATCAATTTGATCAATCACCACAAAGGCATTAAACTCATTATTAAAAACTAGGTTTTTATTTTCTAAAATGAGGAGAAGCATAGAAATATATGAGTCATCCAATCATAATAAATGTTTAAGAATCAGTTTTTGGTCTAGTGACATATATAGGTAATGCTCTCCGTGTGGGAGGTTGCAGATTCGAAACCTATAAAAGACAATCATGTGTGGATATTAAATAGTTGAATAGCTTGACTTCCAACGTAAGGGTTTAAAGGAGCGGATTCGGAGCGGATACCAAATCCATATCCGCCTTTCAATGAGAGAATACGAATAGTAAACAGATGTCAAAATTCAAAACCAAAATTTCCTTAAACGGATACAAATACAAAGTGGATAATCCACAAATACATATTCAAATACGGGTACAAAACAAATAATTATCAATAATTACCAGATAATTGAGTCATATGAACATTAAGATACAAATACTAATTAAACAAAATTCAAATATAAAAATAAATGAATAATTAAATATGGAATATGGAATTTGTAAATATAAATTAAAAATAACTAGACAATCATAATTTATTTTTGTTTGAAATACTGTTGTAACGTGTTAAATTTATTTATTTTCTTATTTTTGTTTGAAATATTATACAATCATAATTCTAATAAAATAAGGATTATTTTCCGTAGAGAGAACCCCGGGAAATTTTGAAGAAAACTACTTTTCATTTTCAATGTTGGCAAACTCATTGCGGGAGAGAAGCCACGAAGGAAAGTGTTAAGGTGCAAACTGAATTAATGCTGACAAAATTATTGTTGGAGTGATAAGCTTCAATTATATATACTTTTGGTTAAAGTATTACTTCTAAAATTGTGCCAATTTTTTTTTATTTTAGTATAATTTAGTCTAAAATCACACTAAGAATCAAGTTACTGCCAAAGTATATTTAAATTACAGAAAATAGAGCAAATTGTATATCTTCTCGTAAACTTTCTGAAAAGTGGTAGAACACTGAAAACAAAGTTATGGGTAATGATCTATGTCCGTTTGAAATTCGGTAAACAGAAAATCTCCAGAGAAGTTCGGTTCTCAGAATCGCAGCTGTCGACACAGTTCGTATTTTGACCATATTTTGGTCATGCGAACTCCGATTTGGGTGAATCAAAGCTTGACGGAACCAGACAAAAAGATCTACAACTTGCATGAAGGAAACAAACACAAATTCGAAATGTATAATTTTGTGCAGCCGCACTAATGGCCGCACCAGCCAAGATTTGGACAGATTTTATTACCAAATTGATGCAATCTTCACCCGATTCACTTTCAGATATTGTTTGTTTGCTCCAAAAGTCACAAAAATTGTTATATATTGGTAGAAAAGCAGTAGGAGAAAGCATCTTTCATTCATCTTTTATCTATCTTTTACTCATCTTTGTTTTACCTATTCTTCTCCACATCTCTTTACTCTTTTTTAAGTAAATCAAGGCAATTGAAGCGAATGATTGAAGCTTTGCTCAAGCGGTACAAAGTGAAGACGAAGGTATCAAGCAAGGAGATTGGTATAGTCTACTCTCTTACTTATTTTTCTTAGTTTTTATTATGTCTTATCTTGTATTTCTTTTGAATGTTAGCGCACCCATGAGATGCTAGATTTTTTCTCTAGGGGCTTAGGTTTTAAGCATGAATTTGTGTTAAAATCTAACTTACTTGGATGATTTTCTTTATTATGATTGTTTGCTTGTATGATTGTTCTTGTTGATTTTATTAATTTGTGTGATTGCATGATTTGTATTGCTTGATAATTAGTATCCCGCTTAGGTCTAAACAACTTGAGTAGAGTATGATCAAGAATTGATGGTACCAAATTATGTACATGAATACCTTAGGATTTGAGAGTAAAAATGACCAAATCTAATTCTTAGTCCGGAACTACAAGAATCAGAACCAAATATTGGTATGAAGAACTTAATCGTGAAGTATCGGTATTTAGGGATAAACTAGGCTAACCTATGCTTATGGTTTAGACCGCTAGGGTGAATGACTTAATCGTGAAACATGAATTGTTTAAGCACATTATTTATTCATGAAAGTGACCCCTAATAATATTTTAGGCTTAGAAACAAATGCAAACATGAATTTAGAAACCAAATAAGTGTAGATTTAACCAAGTGATTGTATGCCAATAGCCCCTAGACTTCTCTCTATTGAATTACAAAACTCCTTTTATTAGTTTGTTTAAATTTTTTTTGTTTTAGTTAAACTCTCAATCAGGTATTGAACCCAACAAAACTAAATTTGCAACAAATCCTCCTCCCCCCCAATTTATTTTTATTGCACCTTTTAGAGTTAATTAATTTAGTAAAAAGTAATAGTTCTCGTTATCTTTAAATCGATACCTATTTTACTACAATGATATGTTGTATGCTTGCAACTGGCATATTATTGTGTAATAAGGTTTATAAATTTAAAAGTGAAAAAGTGTATTCAATTGACCTAAAATACACAACATGAGATAAATTGAGGTGCAAAATGGGGAACTTATAAAAAACTAAGAGCAAATTAAAATCCGGATGAGTGTTGACGTTAGTCCCACAAGGTGTAAACTGAGCGGAACCAATAGTATATAAGCCTCACTTTATGTGCTCAACCGGAGAGAAGGAGAGAGGAGAGAGGAGAGAGAAATTGGATGCAAAGAGAGGAGGGTTGTTTGGAATTCCGTGTTCCGGAGAGATCCAAATAATATCTTATCCATTTTCTAAATCTAAAGCATATCTTTTTCCGAATCCGGAAGAACTCTTCATAAATAGTAATTATCCGCTCGTTTTAAATCGAATTTGAATTCAGAACAAATTCGGGCCGGATCCGTTTACATCCCTACCTCCTACCTTTACTGAAAAAAATGATCGGATTAATTGCTGAAAATATTGGTGGTATGACATTGCTCGAAAGCTCAAAAAACTCTAACTCTTTCTATATTTACAATTTAATTATTTTATAATTTTAAAATTGCTTATTAAAAAAAATTTTACAGATTTTTTTAGTAAAAGTTGGACATCCACAGACGATTGCTCCTTCGGAATTTCAAATAAAATTAGTAATAAAATTAGAAACATTGTAATCAAAAGTATGAATATTAAATCACTTTCAATGTATAGACATTGCTTCTTACGGATACTAATTCAAATCCTATAATTTGCATGATTTACATGACATATTTTTTTTTACACAATATAGTATTGTAGCATGATTTGCGTGAGATAAATTTTTGCACGACGCGGGACTATGGCATGATTCATATGACATACTTGTTGCAACTCCTTTGTTGTTTTGAATGGCACACATTTGTATGACAAACAATCACAACTCATTACATTTATGTGATATGCTTCTTATTTATATTTTTGCAATTAGTTCTTCTATACAATGCACGTAAAATAAAGATCATCCTTAATATATATATACACACACTATAATATAAAATATTGGAAAAAACTAACACAGCATGTATTTGATTGAAAAATGGCCCTCGTGGATTGCATGTATTTTCTGTGATTGTTCTTATTATTTACTTTGTGTGGTAAGAATAATTATTTGATCTAAATATCAGAAACACTTTTGACTAGAAAAATACTTAATAATAAATTTTTTTTAATTAAATAAATTTGTTGTAACATGTTGGCTGTTGCAGAGTAGATGAGTAATGCTATTGAAAATAACGAAAAAGCCGCTATTTCAGAAAACAAATACAAAAGAACATTATATTGAGTAAATTCATTATTAAAATTGCTCTTTTACATTTATTTTTACTAAATCCTACATTTTGTTTGTCCAATTCAATCATATATGAGTTATTTTGACAAACTCTTAATTCAGAATTAATTGTTAATATTATTGTTTTTAAATATTTTTTTTTTTTGAAATGCTTGTAGAGACTACCAATTGATGCTATTCTTCTAACTGTCCAGGACCCAAAAACCCTCTGTGCCCGGTTGCACCATGTCCCAAAAACCCTCTAACTGTCCAGGACCTAAAATTTTTGTTATTTGTTTTTAATATAGGTTCATGACGCTTTACTTGCGTGAAATATGCAACAATTGTTTCTTTATATTAGGTTTTCTTTGGACAAATTGTCCATAGACTTATATTTTGATGTTGTTGGTAACGTGGAGAGAATTCATAAGAATATATCAGAAACTATCGAGGTAATATATAGAATTCTTTTAGTTATATTCTTTGTTTTTGTAAATAGACATATAATATTATTTGGCAACTTGATTAATTGTAATTTACATGTGCAAATCAATAGGGACGAGTTGATTGAAGAATTAGTGTCTAAAAAATCGTCAATCGTTAAAATTTTGATTTCTGCAGAAATTGTAGGTATTTTAATTGGATGTTACTTTTAGAGGAAAAATTGAATTATTTTTTTTGTCTCAGATGCTTTTGTTTCCATTTGAGAAAATGACAAGTCAATTACAAAATTTGAGAAAAATTTGGGCATTTTTTTTTCTTTTGTTTGTAGGATTTTAAGTAGAATTCGTAGGTTTAGATTGTTTTTAAAACAATAAGATTCTTTGTAGTTGGATCATTCTTTGTAATTTTGCAAATTTTTAAGATGAACCATTGTTTTATATGATAACCTGTACTTAAAACTTAATTTGATTAATAATAAACCTTAATTAGTACTAGTGAAATTACTAAATAATTAAATTTGAAATAATTACGACATTAATTTCAATAAAATGGAATAAGTAATGTAATAGAAAATAATAATAAACCATTAAGAATAATAAATAAAAACAAACCTAATTCATCGAATAATTACATAAGTAAACACCTTATTCAAATTATAAATGTTAGATGTGTCAAATTTAACCATTAAGACTTATACTTGATTAACATGTAAATAAAACTTGAAACAATACACAAGCTCATAGATAAATTCAATAGTGGACGAATCGTGAGTGGAATTGAATGGAATAGAAAAAAAATTAAAAATTAAAATTGAGATGGAAATATGTAGTCAAAATCTTCTCTTTTGCACTTTAGTCACTCTCTATTCCATCCTACTATTTCATGGACAAGTATTCTCTCCATTACTGTAAAAGATTCCCTTCACTTTACGGTTTGAGATTAACTCTCAGTCGCTTTGAAATTCAGGCTAGCGCAGGGGGCAGTATTATTGGGATTTGAGATTCGTGCCAAGTTAAAAAGAACGGTCCAGATCCAGTAATTATAAAAGATTCCCTATTACGGTACCGGGGATGATGTGAATTCCTATTTCATGGTAGATGTGGAATTGGGGAAGAATAATTTTTCCACATGTTAGATTTTGACTCAATTTGAATAATTATTTCATGCTACTATTTCATGGTAGATGTGGAATTGGGAAAGAATAATTTTCACTCTCTATTCCATCCTACTATTTAATTTCATTTTAAAATTCGTTCTAATTGTTATTTTAAACAATAATTTTACAAGTAATATAAAGCTCGTTTAATTTGAATGCTTTAAGATTCATGTATATATTTAACTTATTTTATATGCCTCTGGCATTTTATCTTATCTTATAATATTTTCAAAAACAAAAAAAGGTTTGTAACTACATCTGAAACATTCGCCATGGTCACAATTTCAAAAACCCAACAGAAAATTTCTTATAAATATTTAAATTGTAAAATTTGTCTACTATTTTTATCTAAAAAAGAAAAATTACCTCATACACTCTTCTGGATAAAATATTCGAACGTCACCCTTGTACAGTTGTACTTTAAGAATAAGCTTAAAATTTAAGTATCAGTAACCAACACAAACTATAAATAATTTAAATAATATATGTAACTTAGATTTCAAGTCTTTGTCAAAGGCATCTGGTACCATAGTGACAAATGAATAATTCGGATTTGATTTGGCGGGATCAAAAATTCGTAATTCGGGTATAATTCAGAAATGATTCAGTACAATAAAGAAGCAAAAAAAAAACCCCAACAAAAAAATAAAATAAAATTCGCATTTTTTTGCAAATTCTCACAAATAATTCGTGATTTGCGTTTCATTCGGCGTTCGTTTCGGAAACATCAAAAAAACGAATAAAATGTGAATTATTCGCGAATTATACCCGTATAGTGTTGAGGTCAATTAGGGTCTGATGCCCATCGGACTCAAAGTGAATTCGATGGGTTCGATGACCATCCGATTTGCTTTAAAATTCGCACCCGCAACTTTCGCGTCTACTTTAAAATTTGTGCCCACAAATCTTAAAGCAGATCGGACTAGGGGTGCAAACGGATCGGATATTATCCAGTGCAGATCCGGATCCGTATTCGATTTTTTACGGATACGGATATTCGGATACGGATAATTTGCGGATACGGATGCGGATACGGATACAGATATGGTTTCAATTTTTGAAAGCGGATACGGTTATGGATACGGATATTATCCGTATCCGTAACTTTTTACGGATACAGATATTCGGATGCGGATAATTTGCGGATACGGATATTTGGATACGGATAATTTGTGGATACAGATATTCGGATACGGATAATTTGCGGATATGGATGCGGATACGGATATAAATTATGCGGATGTGGCTTTAAGCCTTCAATTGTAGAATATTTTAGCACCGTAAGAAATTTTTGTTTCTTAGGTTGATTATTATAATTATGTACATGAATATATAAACATGATTCTAGTAAACAAAAATTAAACAATAACATGCGGAGATGATAGTGTGATTATTATTTGAGAGACTGACAATAATTATGTTTATTAAATACTTTTTATTTGAAAAATTAATTTGTTGAATAATAAGTTAATTTTAATACAACATCCGTATTATGTATCCGAATAATATTCGTATTCGTATCCGCATCCGTTTAATATCCGATTCGTATCCGTATCCGTTTAATATCCAAACCGTATCCGTATCCGAAACAATAATAACGGATACGGATATGATTTTACCACTATCCGATCCGTATCCGATCCGTTTGCACCCCTAGATCGGACGGTCGCGAAACCCATCAAACCCAACCTGCTCTCCATAGTGTTATTGTTCCAAAAACAAGGTATCATCATATCATGTACAACCCCAACTGCGAATGATTGTAGCAATTAATGGATTATACACCTCATTTACCACGTGTTGGGTTATAAAAAAAAAAAGGGCGCGTGGAGGTAACAATTTTATCGGTTGATCTTTGTCCATAAATGCTTCCTGCGCAGCCTAAGAGGAGGTCAGACCATGGCTTAATTGATTTGGCAAGCTAAAGGCATGAGTCAGCGTTTTACGGTCTTTATATCTCATCACACGTGCTAACTATTAGCTGGCTGAATTAAGGGGCCAACATTTGCCGACATTTTATTAAATATCCAAAGTTAATTACTAATTAATAAATTTACTCATGGTTTTCTTTTTTTAGGAGAAATTATGAAGAGCAGGATAATGAAATCTAACACTGAAAATTCAAATTTTTTATTAGATTACTTCTTTTGATTTATAATTAGCATATTTATACTAAAATATACTAGATTACTTGAAATTATGTTGAATTACACTATATTACATAAATTATGTTGAATTACACTAAATTACAATAACTTCGTTAATTATGCTGAAATACGGTAATTACGCAAAACTACGCAAAATTACGTTAAAGTAGACCGATTTGTGCCATCTTTCATGAATCATAAAAAATAGTAAAAACAATTCTAAAAATAAGTAAAATTGGTATTCTACAAGTTCATTATGTAATTAATTTACTGAGCTACTTAGATTGAATAATAGAAATGAAAATCTTAATCGGAAACTTGAACTCAAGTTTGAGGCTCTTCCCTTTAGTTTTTTGGTAATTCTGAATTTTGAAAATAACATAGTGGTCATTGACGCATGCGTATTTCGCAAGCTTTCTGAAAAGTGGTTCATTTGCTGAAATCGGACACTCGAGCACCGTTTTATGGCCGTTTGAAGTTTCATCGTCGTTTTTAGTCTTTTCAGTGAATATATCGTCCCTATTCATATGAATTTACCGTATTTTAGCGTAATGTAATGTAATTTAGCGTAATTTAACGTAATATAATGTAATTCAACATAATTTCAAGTAATTTAGCATATTTTAGTATAAATATACTAAGTAATCTAACAAATAATTTAAACAAAAAAATTCAAATTTTCAAGTGTTAGATTTCATTAATCTTGCTCTTTATTGTTTAAAAATTAAAAAGACAAAAGAAAAGAGGAAAACCGGCCATTTATATAGCCAGTTTGGACATTTTGGAAAAACTCGAAAATCATGAGTAAATTTATTAATTTGTAATTAACTTTGGATATAATAAAAATGTCGGCAACATTTCCTTCGATAATATTTTAAATCATAAATATGCTTTAAAAAAAATGGGTTTATTTTACATCATATATAGTTTTGGGATGCACTATATAAATTAACTAGAGGCTTTCCTTCCTCTTATAATAAGGTCATCGTTTATTATTTAGAAAGGGTTTTGGGTTTTGTCCCAAGGAATTTGGACACAAAATCATCTAAAGCTAAGCTTAAACATCTGATTTGCATTGAGATCGTGCAAATATATTTAAAACTTAATAAATTTAAATGTTCCTTGAATCTAATGTTGTACGAATTTGATGCAGATTAACGGTTTAGGTCCGATTTTGAATGAGACTTTGTCCAAAGCCGTTTGGA
>JAJGRW010001151.1:483193-579239 GCA_025461045.1 Carex parvula | reverse complement strand
ATATATATATATATATATATATATATATATATATATATATATATATATATATATAATTAATTAAGTAAACAATTAATATTGGCTGCTCAAGTAGATTAGTGCCGTAATAATTTGTTCCGATATATGTTATCAAAATTTATAATTATGCAAGTTGTACATACCAAATTGACACCGTCACGAGCAGCGAGAGCGAGGATATCGGCGCAGGATACAGTGGCATTGCAGGATGCTTCCATCTGAGTTTTTATGGCATCAATGATTTCATATCCACGAACTGAGTTCGCATTCGGCCCGGCATTCTTCTCACCGGTAAATGTCGACGTATCATCTAATAGGATTGATGCATCACATCCCTTCAGAAAACAAAATGGCAATAGGTCAATTATGAATGAGAGTACTTACACTCAAATCCATTAGATTTTGAAAAAAGAAAAGAAAAAGGGTTAACCGATTAACCATTCTGGTTCTTACTTGAACAAAGCAATCGTGGAAGAAAAGGCGAAGAATGGAGGCGCCCATTCGCGGCTCCTTAGTGACCGCCTGAGTCATGACTGATCGGACGATCGTTTGCACATTCGGGCATGTCTTCTTGTAAAAATTATTTGATAACTGTCCCTGAACAGAGAAGAGCAATAGAGAAAACAGAGCAAGTACAAGAGCTCTACTGGTACTGGAGGATGCTGGCAATGCCATTCCTGCTTCAAAACTAAGAAGAGATCGAGTGTTGGGTTTTAGCTTTTAGGAGAGTGTTCTGGATATTAAAGTTTCTTTCTCGAAAGGTTGTGTTCTTTCTTTCTTTTTCGAGAGATTGGGTGATGCAGATGGTTTCCGGTTGCTTATATAGGGAGAACGGTAAGAAAGAAGATTGGACGCGCAACAGTGTGCAGTGGCGCATGGCTGGACAGGATTTATTCAACGCGTGATTCCTTGACTAATGCTAGCTAGTGGTTCTTCCATTCTTTTCATTTACAGAGAGACAAGGCAGCGAATTGGGAGGACCGGAGATGCGCAACGCCGCCGATGGTTTTACCGCCTTACTAGAATACTTCTCGGGAAACAAATCGGCTGTTATTCTAATGACAACCGTTCAGATTTTTTTCCTGTGCGAATCTCGATGAAAACACATTTTCATGTGTGAATAGATAAGTTGAACGGCTGCTAATAAAATAATAGTCCTGTTATTTCATTAGAATAAGAGCAGATTTTCTTCCTACTTCTCAATGATTGATAGGTGAAATAATTTGAGTGAGGCTATGGTACTATTAATAGTATGGATTGTTCCGTACAGTTTAATATATACCAGTAAACTAAATTTTATATTTTTTAGAATTTATTTTACTATTTTTTAAAATATGTAAAATATTGTTTTGTTGAATAGTCCAAAATTTTCAAATCAAGTGATATTTTATCCATCTAAAAAGATAGTATTTTTTAAATAAAATAAAATTTAGTTTACAAATATATATTCATATGGAGACCATGTTAAACAGTGCGAATCGACTGTTAAATTTTCAAAATTAAAATTTAATTCCATAGCGCTGGCCAATATACGCTATGCATAGAATCCTCACTCAAATAATTTTACTGTAAAACAGGCACAAATATTGAGTCGAAATTTTCGTTACTGTTTTCCCTGTCATACTAATTTTGTTTGATTTTACAACGAAGGATGGTAATATATTTGTATCAAATTAACAACGATACAATTGATAAAATAATTATATGTTAAAGTCAAAAATTAAATTGTGATGATAATATTCATAATTTTATATTAAATTTGATTCAATTATAAAATTAATTCGACTCAGAGTTTTCAACAAATATAAATGATAATATAATAAATAAAAACATACTGTAAAGACTGATTAATAGAAATTATACATGTTTATTGTTATAAGGGAATCTCATATAAATTATCAAATAGCAATTCAAGATAATATATATTACAAAAGTTGCATCAAATTCGGTATGTATGTATTCTACAAATAGTAATATATATTGATAAATTATGAATTTGTCGTGGAATGTTACTATATTTTGAATATTAATTTTGAATTTGATAATTTATTATTGGATGATTTTAATTTGTTATAATAATATAATTCTCAACCTTCAATGCATAAATTTTATAAATTATTGAATTTCGATACACTATGTAAAGTTCCAAGTTCCAACCATTTTGGTCAAACTACAATAGTTGTTAAATATTATAATAACTATATTTTACGAAGAGAGGTTCAATTAATACTTTTATCTTTTGTGTTTTGTTTCCATGTACCTTTACATTAAAAATTTTATTGTTAAAAATAATAAAATTTATGTCTATATAAAATTGTTAGATGTAATTTATGTTATTTTCTCTATTTGTACATTAAATATTTATTTATTTATTTTCAATTTGTTTTTATATGAATCAATAAATTAAAAATCTATTTTCTAAAAGACTAGTAGGAGCCGCCAGTAGTCAATAAGTTAAAAATCAGCATCCAGAATTTATTCATATCAATTTATGTTTGCAAATTTTTGATACTGATCAAAACAAAGTCGAAATGTCTTATATGTGCAGGGAAAAGATGATATAGATCAAATCTAACGTTTATTTTAATATTTGATTTTTTAATTTTAAGTTATTAACTCTAAAAACTGGAAGCATGATAAAGACACAAAAAATAGAGGCATTTGAACCCTCATCGAATAAATTTAGCGTAAATTCATTTTTTATGAAATTAATCAAATTATAAATTTGTACTGTATATATTTATAAAATTATTTACATGGAGAAGTTAAAATTATAAATTTGTATTCATTTAATTAGCCAGGACATGTAAAATTTGTATATATTTGAAATTTAATTGGTCATTCAACTTTCATTAGAACTCCAACGTTAAATTTTTTAAATTGTTTTATGGAAGAATAATTTTTTTTTCAAATCGATCCAAATTTTATCCATGTCCCATGTAAATAACTGAAATTACATTTACAATTCTAATTTTTTATTTTGACTAATAATTTTTAAATATATATATCACAAATATTGGACCTACAATACAAGTTAAATGTACATTAAAATTATTTATAGTCAATACAAAATTACTGACATGACACACACACAACCCCAACACAATTACACGCTAAATACTAATCAATGTAATAGCTTTGCGCTGATAAAGTAAGAAGTTGATGACCGTGATTTTTATTTTTACCCAAAAAAAAAATATTTTAATATAAATAACCACGTTTTTAAAAGAATTTTATTTCTACCCAAACCGCAAATAATATTTGCAGTTTGAATTAACAATTCAAACCGCAAGAAATATATGCGGCTTGAATTATTAATTCAAACCGCAAATATTCCTAGCGGTTTGAATTAATAATTCAAGCCGCATATATCCTAGCGGCTTGAATTGTTAATTCAAACCTAAAATATAAAATTTCATTTATTATTTTATTAAATGGTAATTTTTCACCGATAACCCTAGAAATTTATTCACCGATAACTCTAAAGTTATTTTTATTACAAAGAATTATATTATAAAAACTTATCCATAATATAAAATTTCATTTATTATTTTATTAAATGGTAATTTTTCACCGATAACCCTAGAAATTTATTCACCGATAACCCTAAAGTTATTTTTATTACAAATAATTATATTATAAAAACTTATCAATAATATAAAATTTCATTTATTATTTTATTAAATGGTAATTTTTCACCGATAACCCTAGAAATTTATTCACCGATAACCCTAAAGTTATTTTATTACAAAGAATTATATTATAAAAACTTATCAATAATATAAAATTTCATTTATTATTTTATTAAATGGTAATTTTCACCGATAACCCTAGAAATTTATTCACCGATAACCCTAAAGTTATTTTTATTACAAAGAATTATATTATAAAAACTTATCAATAATATAAAATTTCATTTATTATTTTATTAAATGGTAATTTTCACCGATAACCCTAAAGTTATTTTTATTACAAAGAATTATATTATAAAAACTTATCAATAATATAAAATTTCATTTATTATTTTATTAAATGGTAATTTTTCACTGATAACCCTAGAAATTTATTCACCGATAACCCTAAAGTTATTTTTATTACAAAGAATTATATTATAAAAACTTATCAATAATATAAAATTTCATTTATTATTTTATTAAATGGTAATTTTTCACCGATAACCCTAGAAATTTATTCACCGATAACCCTAAAGTTATTTTTATTACAAAGAATTATATTATAAAAACTTATCAATAATATAAAATTTCATTTATTATTTTATTAAATGGTAATTTTCACCGATAACCCTAGAAATTTATTCACCGATAATCCTAAAGTTATTTTTATTACAAAGAATTATATTATAAAAACTTATCAATAATATAAAATTTCATTTATTATTTTATTAAATGGTAATTTTTCACCGATTACCCTAGAAATTTATTCACCGATAACCCTAAAGTTATTTTTATTACAAAGAATTATATTATAAAAACTTATCAATAATATAAAATTTCATTTATTATTTTATTAAATGGTAATTTTCACCGATAACCCTAGAAATTTATTCACCGATAACCCTAAAGTTATTTTTATTACAAAGAATTATATTATAAAAACTTATCAATAATATAAAATTTCAGTTTAAAATTACCATTTAATAAAATAATAAATGAAATTTTATATTATTGATAAGTTTTTATAATATAATTCTTTGTAATAAAAATAACTTTAGGGTTATCGGTGAATAAATTTCTAGAGTTATCGGTGAAAAATTATCATTTAATAAAATAATAAATGAAATTTTATATTTTAGGTTTGAATTAACAATTCAAGCCGCTAGGATTATATGCGGCTTGAATTATTAATTCAAGCTGCTAGGAATATTTGCGGTTTGAATTAATAATTCAAGCCGCATATATTCCTTGCGGTTTGAATTGTTAATTCAAACCGCAAATATTATTTGTAGTTTGGGTAGAAATAAAATTCTTTTAAAAACGTGGTTATTTATATTAAAATATTTTTTTTTTGGGTAAAAATAAAAATCACGGAGTTGATGATGTTAATTCAATATTTTTTCTTACTAATAGCACAAGATACTATAGATTCCAGTGCAACAGAAGATCAGAACATTTGACAGCGTTGCTAACCAGAAATAGTATGAGCCTATGAGCAGTAGAGCGGCTTGGGTCTGATGGGTTTCAAGACCGTCCGATCTGATTGAGATTTGTGCGCACGTATTTAAAGCAGATGCAAAAGTTGCGGGTGCGAATCTCAAAGCAGATCGGACGGGCACCGAACTCATCGAACTTAGTCCGATGGGCATCGGACCCAAATTGACCTCTATGAGCAGGGCAAGACGCATGGTTTCTGTCAGAGAGGACAGGAATCAGGTTAAAATAGATTATTGGATTTAAATACATTAACTAATCAGGTACTAGATAAAAAAACAATTAACATAATAAAAAATAATAAAAATAGTATAGTCTTACGTAATAAAAAATAACAAAATAATTTGATTAAAAACAACAAAGTTGGTTCGGATCCGTAAATTTCTATAAAATTTCTATAAAAATAATAAAGTTTCTCAGTGCTTTTGAACTGATGAACTTTTCAATTTCAGAGAAGACAAAAAATTTCCATAGGGAACAGCTGTCCCCCTCTAGTTGTGTGTGAGTCCGCCCTGCTTATGAGGTAACATAATGTTTGAATTTGAATCCAACCAGAAACAGTATGGGCCCTTTAATATCTGTATCAAAGTAGATTGGACTGTCTTATTTCAAACTCAAATATTATGTTACCTTAGATGATATAAATTCTCAATTAATCGGATCCGAACTAACTTGGAATTAATTTATGCATCTCTATGAAACAAAACTTGTACTATTTTATACAATAATCATAGCTTTTCAACTCATGACTTTTTTTTTTTTTCCTAATTTATCTAATTAACGGGGGTGGAACCACTATTTAAAAAAAATATATTATTTATGTGTTTTGAAAAATTATAAAAATACTAAAAATACAAATAATTATAAAATTATATTTTAGTTTAATGTTTTGTTCTATTTTAATAAATATTTCTCTTACGTGGCACTATAATGTGAAATTTAAACTTTTAATACGAGTTCTTTGAAACATTTGTGAGGTTTCTCATTCAATGAGTTGCAATATTTAACACAGGAAATTTGGACTTTTCGATTGTTTTTGAAAAGTTTTAGTATTATAATTTCGGCGGATTTTTGTGTATATTTTTTTAATTTTTAAAATAAATCAAAGAAGTAAGAAGCAAGTGCTATTAGTAAAAAATGGTTGCATGGGGCCGACATTCTCTCTGCTCTTTTTTTATAGAGGAAAAAAAAGACACGGGAACATATATCGATTTGGATTGGACATGCAGATGATACCTGTCAAATTTTTTCAGTGCGCGACATTGTCTTAATGTTCTTTTTAGGTATGCGCAGATAATGTCTGCGCACTGGTAACTTTGAATTTTTTTTCAAAGCACGAACAATTTTAAATTTTGAATATTTTTTAATGGTTGATAACAAAGTTTTGGTGTATGACTGTATGAGTGGGAAAAATGGCATCGGAGTTAGCTCTGTTACGGAACGGTACGGTTACAGCACGGAATGGTACAGAACGGCACGACACGCGTGTTAGTTACGTGCTGTGATTCGCGTGTTCCGTGCTGTGATTATTTGCGTGCCGTGTTTATTTTTTGAAACTTTGACACGGCACAGCACGTGAAATATTTAGTCACAGCATGGCACCACACGTAGTCACGCGAGTCATGTGTAATTAGGACAATTAGATATTGTTTTAATGGTGAATCTTGAATAAACTAACCTAAATTATGATTAAATGGTCACGCGAGTCACGTATGGTCACAACACGTTTAAGCACGGCTTACATGGTGTGACTATTCGCGTGTCCTGATCATTCCTTGATATTTTGTCACGACACAGTACGGCACGAGACCAAAATCACGGTGTGTTAATCACATCACGGCACGGCACGTTTCTTTCCACTCTAACTGTATGTAGTATTAAACTACTACTAATAACATGCATGTTCATGCAATAGAATCCGAGTACATCAATAGAATATAAAGGCTAGACCTCTATTTTTTTCTATAAAAAAAAAGAATCCGAGTACATCGATGTGATGACAACCCTTCAAAATATTTTGTGCTCACATATAAAATATTTTATAGATATTGACGAAAGTGAATTTACATCGGTTGAATATTAAAATTATATTGGTCAGAATTGTTAAGCCAGACTAGATTGAAAATGTTGCTGATAATTGTACTTCTAATTGACGATAACAATTTTTTAAAACTTTGACTGGATTTAAAAAAATATATGGCCGTATTTTCCGAGTACGGCCATGAATACTCAAATCAAAACCCATTTAAAATTATTTAATACAAAATTTTGGATAAGCTTCCGCATTTAGTTTTATTATGACTAAGGTTATAAATAGCAGTTATAACGTCATCGCAGAAAATTTTAAAAAATAATATAGCTCTGCTATAGTTAATTATAACGCTGAAAATAACTAATAGCAATGTAGCAGCTTTTAAAGTCCGAAAACGTTATAACTAGCTATTTAGAACTCCGATTCTAACCGACCAACGTGAATCTAATATACCTGCCATTCAAATAAATAAACCTTGTTTTATTTTAGAGTGGGGATTTTGTCCAAACGGCTTTGGACAAAGTCTCATTCAAAATCGGACCTAAACCGTTAATCTGCATCAAAATTCGTACAAACATTTAGATTCAAGGAGCCATTTAAATTTATTAAGTTTTAAATATATTTGCACGAATCTCAATGCAAATCAGATGTTTAAGCTTAGCTTTAGATGAGATTTTGTCCAAATTCCTTGGGACAAAACCCAAAACCCTTTCTAAATAATAAAACGATGACCTTATTATAAGAGGAAGGAAAGCCCTCTAGTTAATTTATTAGTGCATCCCAAAACTATATATGATGTAAAATAAACCCATTTTTTTTAAAGCATATTTATGATTTAAAATATTATCGAAGGAAATGTTGCCGACATTTTTATTAATATCCAAAGTTAATTACAAATTAATAAATTTACTCATGATTTTCGAGTTTTTCCAAAAATGTCCAAACTGGCCATAAAATGGCCGGTTTCCTCTTTTCTTTTTTCTTTTTAATTTTTAAAAACTAAAGAGCAAGATAATGAAATCTAACACTGAAAATTTGAATTTTTTGTTTAAATTATTTGTTAGATTACTTAGTATATTTATACTAAAATATGCTAAATTACTTGAAATTATGTTGAATTACATTATATTACGTTAAATTACGCTAAATTACATTACATTACGCTAAAATACGGTAAATTACATATGAATAGGGACGATATATTCACTGAAAAGACTAAAAACGACGATGAAACTTCAAACGGCCATAAAACGGTGCTCGAGTGTCCGATTTCAGCAAATGACCACTTTTCAGAAAGCTTGCGAAAATACGCATGCGTCAATGACCACTATGTTATTTTTCAAAATTCAGAATTACCAAAAAACTAAAGGGAAGAGCCTCAAAACTTGAGTTCAAGTTTCCGATTAAGATTTTCATTTCTATTATTCAATCTAAGTAGCTCAGTAAATTAATTACATAATGAACTTGTAGAATACCAATTTTTACTATTTTTAGAATTGTTTTACTATTTTTTATGATTCATGAAAGATGGCACAAAATCGGTCTACTTTAACGTAATTTTGCGTAGTTTTGCGTAATTTACCGTATTTCAGCATAATTAACGAAGTTATTGTAATTTAATGTAATTCAACATAATTTATTGTAATATAGTGTAATTCAACATAATTTCAAGTAATCTAGTATATTTTAGTATAAATATGCTAATTATAAATCAAAAGAAGTAATCTAATAAAAAATTCAAATTTTCAGTGTTAGATTTCATTATCCTGCTCTTCATAATTTCTCCTAAAAAAAGAAAACCATGAGTAAATTTATTAATTTGTAATTAACTTTGGATATTTAATAAAAATGTCGGCAAATGTTGGCCCCTTAATTCAGCCAGCTAATAGTTAGCACGTGTGATGAGATATAAAGACCGTAAAACGCTGACTCATGCCTTTAGCTTGCCAAATCAATTAAGCCATGGTCTGACCTCCTCTTAGGCTGCGCAGGAAGCATTTATGGACAAAGATCAACCGATAAAATTGTTACCTCCACGCGCCCTTTTTTTTTTTATAACCCAACACGTGGTAAATGAGGTGTATAATCCATTAATTGCTACAATCATTCGCAGTTGGGGTTGTACATGATATGATGATACCTTGTTTTTGGAACAATAACACTATGGAGAGCAGGTTGGGTTTGATGCAAGGGGTGCAAACGGATCGGATACGGATCGGATAGTGGTAAAATCATATCCGTATCCGTTTTTATTTTTTCGGATACGAATACGGTTTGGATATTAAACGGATACGGATACGAATCGGATATTAAACGGATGCGGATACGAATACGAATATCATTCGGATACATAATACGGATGTTGTATTAAAATTAACTTATTATTCAACAAATTAATTTTTCAAATAAAAAGTATTTAATAAACATAATTATTGTCAGTCTCTCAAATAATAATCACACTATCATCTCCGCATGTTATTGTTTAATTTTTGTTTACTAGAATCATGTTTATATATTCATGTACATAATTATAATAATCAACCTAAGAAACAAAAATTTCTTACGGTGCTAAAATATTCTACAATTGAAGGCTTAAAGCCACATCCGCATAATTTATATCCGTATCCGCATCCATATCCGCAAATTATCCGTATCCGAATATCTGTATCCGCAAATTATCCGTATCCAAATATCCGTATCCGCAAATTATCCGCATCCGAATATCTGTATCCGTAAAAAGTTACGGATACGGATAATATCCGTATCCATAACCGTATCCGCTTTCAAAAATTGAAACCATATCTGTATCCGTATCCGCATCCGTATCCGCAAATTATCCGTATCCGAATATCCGTATCCGTAAAAAATCGAATACGGATCCGGATCTGCACGGATAATATCCGATCCGTTTGCACCCCTAGTTCGATCTGCTTTAAGATTTGTGGGCACAAATTTTAAAGTAGACGCGAAAGTTGCGGGTGCGAATTTTAAAGCAAATCGGATGGTCATCGAACCCATCGAATTCACTTTGAGTCCGATGGGCATCAGACCCTAATTGACCTCAACACTATACGGGTATAATTCGCGAATAATTCACATTTTATTCGTTTTTTTGATGTTTCCGAAACGAACGCCGAATGAAACGCAAATCACGAATTATTTGTGAGAAAATGCAAAAAAATGCGAATTTTATTTTATTTTTTTGTTGGGGTTTTTTTTTTTGCTTCTTTATTGTACTGAATCATTTCTGAATTATACCCGAATTACGAATTTTTGATCCCGCCAAATCAAATCCAAATTATTCATTTGTCACTATGGTACCAGATGCCTTTGACAAAGACTTGAAATCTAAGTTACATATATTATTTAAATTATTTATAGTTTGTGTTGGTTACTGATACTTAAATTTTAAGCTTATTCTTAAAGTACAACTGTACAAGGGTGACGTTCGAATATTTTATCCAGAAGAGTGTATGAGGTAATTTTTCTTTTTTAGATAAAAATAGTAGACAAATTTTACAATTTAAATATTTATAAGAAATTTTCTGTTGGGTTTTTGAAATTGTGACCATGGCGAATGTTTCAGATGTAGTTACAAACCTTTTTTTTTTTTTGAAAATATTATAAGATAAGATAAAATGCCAGAGGCATATAAAATAAGTTAAATATATACATGAATCTTAAAGCAGATTAAACGAGCTTTATATTAGTTGTAAAATTATTCTTTAAAATAACAATTAGAACGAATTTTAAAATGAAATTAAATAGTAGGATGGAATAGAGAGTGAAAATTATTCTTTCCCAATTCCACATCTACCATGAAATAGTAGCATGAAATAATTATTCAAATTGAGTCAAAATCTAAGATGTGGAAATATTATTCTCCCCAATTCCACATCTACCATGAACTAGGAATTCACATCTTCCCCGGTATCGTAATAGGGAATCTTTGATAATTACTGGATCTGAACCGTTCTTTTTAACTTGGCACGAATCTCAAATCCCAATAATACTGCCCCTGCGCTAGCCTGAATTTCAAAGCGACTGAGAGTTAATCTCAAACCGTAAAGTGAAAGGAATCTTTTACAGTAACAGAGAGAATACTTGTCCATGAAATAGTAGGATGGAATAGAGAGTGACTAAAGTGCAAAAGAGAAGATTTTGACTACATATTTCCATCTCAATTTTAATTTTTAATTTTTTGTCTATTCCATTCAATTCCACTCACGATTCGTCCACTATTGAATTTATGTATGAGCTTGTGTATTGTTTCAAGTTTTATTTACATGTTAATCAAGTATAAGTCTTAATGGTTAAATTTGACACATCTAACATTTATAATTTGAATAAGGTGTTTACTTATGTATTTATTCGATGAATTAGGTTTGTTTTTAATTATTATTCTTAATGGTTTATTATTATTTTCTATTACATTACTTATTCCATTTTATTCAAATTAATGTCGTAATTAGTTCAAATTTAATTATTTAGTAATTTCACTAGTACTAATTAAGGTTTATTATTAATCAAATTAAGTTTTAAGTACAGGTTATCATATAAAACAATGGTTCATCTTAAAAATTTGCAAATTACAAAGAATGATCCAACTACAAAGAATCTTATTGTTTTAAAAACAATCTAAACCTACGAATTCTACTTAAAATCCTACAAACAAAAGAAAAAAAAATGCCCAAATTTTTCTCAAATTTTGTAATTGACTTGTCATTTTCTCAAATGGAAACAAAAGCATCTGAGACAAAAAAAATAATTCAATTTTTCCTCTAAAAGTAACATCCAATTAAAATACCTACAATTTCTGCAGAAATCAAAATTTTAACGATTGACGATTTTTTAGACACTAATTCTTCAATCAACTCGTCCCTATTGATTTGCACATGTAAATTACAATTAATCAAGTTGCCAAATAATATTATATGTCTATTTACAAAAACAAAGAATATAACTAAAAGAATTCTATATATTACCTCGATAGTTTCTGATATATTCTTATGAATTCTCTCCACGTTACCAACAACATCAAAATATAAGTCTATGGACAATTTGTCCAAAGAAAACCTAATATAAAGAAACAATTGTTGCATATTTCACGCAAGTAAAGCGTCATGAACCTATATTAAAAACAAATAACAAAAATTTTAGGTCCTGGACAGTTAGAGGGTTTTTGGGACATGGTGCAACCGGGCACAGAGGGTTTTTGGGTCCTGGACAGTTAGAAGAATAGCATCAATTGGTAGTCTCTACAAGCATTTCAAAAAAAAAAAATATTTAAAAACAATAATATTAACAATTAATTCTGAATTAAGAGTTTGTCAAAATAACTCATATATGATTGAATTGGACAAACAAAAATGTAGGATTTAGTAAAAATAAATGTAAAAGAGCAATTTTAATAATGAATTTACTCAATATAATGTTCTTTTGTATTTGTTTTCTGAAATAGCGGCTTTTTCGTTATTTTCAATAGCATTACTCATCTACTCTGCAACAGCCAACATGTTACAACAAATTTATTTAATTAAAAAAAATTTATTATTAAGTATTTTTCTAGTCAAAAGTGTTTCTGATATTTAGATCAAATAATTATTCTTACCGCACAAAGTAAAGAATAAGAACAATCACAGAAAATACATGCAATCCACGAGGGCCATTTTTCAATCAAATACATGCTGTGTTAGTTTTTTCCAATATTTTATATTATAGTGTGTGTGTATATATATATTAAGGATGATCTTTATTTTACGTGCATTGTATAGAAGAACTAATTGCAAAAATATAAATAAGAAGCATATCACATAAATGTAATGAGTTGTGATTGTTTGTCATACAAATGTGTGCCATTCAAAACAACAAAAGAGTTGTAACACGTATGTCATATGAATCATGCCATAGTCCTGCGTCGTGCAAAAAGTTATCTCACGCAAATCATGCTACAATACTTATATATTGTGTAAAAAAAAATATGTCATGTAAATCATGCAAAATTATAGGATTTGAATTAGTATCCGTAAGAAGCAATGCCTATACATTGAAAGTGATTTAATATTCATACTTTTGATTACAATGTTTCTAATTATATTACTAATTTTATTTGAAATTCAGAAGGAGCAATAATTTGTGGATGTTAAATACTTGGATGTCCAACTTTTATTAAAAAATCTGTAAAAATATTTTTAATAAGCAATTTTAAAATTATAAAATAATTAAATTGTAAATATAGAAAGAGTTGAGTTTTTTGAGCTTTCGAGCAATGTCATACCACCAATATTTTCAGCAATTAATCCGATCATTTTTTTCAGTAAAGGTAGGAGGTAGGGATGTAAACGGATCCGGCCCGAATTTGTTCTGAATTCAAATTCGATTTAAAACGAGCGGATAATTACTATTTATGAAGAGTTCTTCCGGATTCGGAAAAAGATATGCTTTAGATTTAGAAAATGGATAAGATATTATTTGGATCTCTCCGGAACACGGAATTCCAAACAACCCTCCTCTCTTTGCATCCAATTTCTCTCTCCTCTCTCCTCTCTCCTCTCTCCTTCTCTCCGGTTGAGCACATAAAGTGAGGCTTATATACTATTGGTTCCGCTCAGTTTACACCTTGTGGGACTAACGTCAACACTCATCCGGATTTTAATTTGCTCTTAGTTTTTTATAAGTTCCCCATTTTGCACCTCAATTTATCTCATGTTGTGTATTTTAGGTCAATTGAATACACTTTTTCACTTTTAAATTTATAAATCTTATTACACAATAATATGCCAGTTGCAAGCATACAACATATCATTGTAGTAAAATAGGTATCGATTTAAAGATAACGAGAACTATTACTTTTTACTAAATTAATTAACTCTAAAAGGTGCAATAAAAATAAATTGGGGGGGAGGAGGATTTGTTGCAAATTTGGTTTTGTTGGGTTCAATACCTGATTGAGAGTTTAACTAAAACAAAAAAAATTTAAACAAACTATTAAAAGGAGTTTTGTAATTCAATAGAGAGAAGTCTAGGGGCTATTGGCATACAATCACTTGGTTAAATCTACACTTATTTGGTTTCTAAATTCATGTTTGCATTTGTTTCTAAGCCTAAAATATTATTAGGGGTCACTTTCATGAATAAATAATGTGCTAAAAAAAATTCATGTTTCACGATTAAGTCATTCACCCTAGCGGTCTAAACCATAAGCATAGGTTAGCCTAGTTTATCCCTAAATACCGATACTTCACGATTAAGTTCTTCATACCAATATTTGGTTCTGATTCTTGTAGTTCCGGACTAAGAATTAGATTTGGTCATTTTTACTCTCAAATCCTAAGGTATTCATGTACATAATTTGGTACCATCAATTCTTGATCATACTCTACTCAAGTTGTTTAGACCTAAGCGGGATACTAATTATCAAGCAATACAAATCATGCAATCACACAAATTAATAAAATCAACAAGAACAATCATACAAGCAAACAATCATAATAAAGAAAATCATCCAAGTAAGTTAGATTTTAACACAAATTCATGCTTAAAACCTAAGCCCCTAGAGAAAAAATCTAGCATCTGGGTGCGCTAACATTCAAAAGAAATACAAGATAAGACATAATAAAAACTAAGAAAAATAAGTAAGAGAGTAGACTATACCAATCTCCTTGCTTGATACCTTCGTTTTCACTTTGTACCGCTTGAGCAAAGCTTCAATCATTCGCTTCAATTGCCTTGATTTACTTAAAAAAGAGTAAAGAGATGTGGAGAAGAATAGGTAAAACAAAGATGAGTAAAAGATAGATAAAAGATGAATGAAAGATGCTTTCTCCTACTGCTTTTCTACCAATATATAACAATTTTTGTGACTTTTGGAGCAAACAAATAATATCTGAAAGTGAATCGGGTGAAGATTGCATCAATTTGGTAATAAAATCTGTCCAAATCTTGGCTGGTGCGGCCATTAGTGCGGTTGCACAAAATTATACATTTCGAATTTGTGTTTGTTTCCTTCATGCAAGTTGTAGATCTTTTTGTCTGGTTCCGTCAAGCTTTGATTCACCCAAATCGGAGTTCGCATGACCAAAATATGGTCAAAATACGAACTGTGTCGACAGCTGCGATTCTGAGAACCGAACTTCTCTGGAGATTTTCTGTTTACCGAATTTCAAACGGACATAGATCATTACCCATAACTTTGTTTTCAGTGTTCTACCACTTTTCAGAAAGTTTACGAGAAGATATACAATTTGCTCTATTTTCTGTAATTTAAATATACTTTGGCAGTAACTTGATTCTTAGTGTGATTTTAGACTAAATTATACTAAAATAAAAAAAAATTGGCACAATTTTAGAAGTAATACTTTAACCAAAAGTATATATAATTGAAGCTTATCACTCCAACAATAATTTTGTCAGCATTAATTCAGTTTGCACCTTAACACTTTCCTTCGTGGCTTCTCTCCCGCAATGAGTTTGCCAACATTGAAAATGAAAAGTAGTTTTCTTCAAAATTTCCCGGGGTTCTCTCTACGGAAAATAATCCTTATTTTATTAGAATTATGATTGTATAATATTTCAAACAAAAATAAGAAAATAAATAAATTTAACACGTTACAACAGTATTTCAAACAAAAATAAATTATGATTGTCTAGTTATTTTTAATTTATATTTACAAATTCCATATTCCATATTTAATTATTCATTTATTTTTATATTTGAATTTTGTTTAATTAGTATTTGTATCTTAATGTTCATATGACTCAATTATCTGGTAATTATTGATAATTATTTGTTTTGTACCCGTATTTGAATATGTATTTGTGGATTATCCACTTTGTATTTGTATCCGTTTAAGGAAATTTTGGTTTTGAATTTTGAGATCTGTTTACTATTCGTATTCTCTCATTGAAAGGCGGATATGGATTTGGTATCCGCTCCGAATCCGCTCCTTTAAACCCTTATGTTGGAAGTCAAGCTATTCAACTATTTAATATCCACACATGATTGTCTTTTATAGGTTTCGAATCTGCAACCTCCCACACGGAGAGCATTACCTATATATGTCACTAGACCAAAAACTGATTCTTAAACATTTATTATGATTGGATGACTCATATATTTCTATGCTTCTCCTCATTTTAGAAAATGAAAACCTAGTTTTTAATAATGAGTTTAATGCCTTTGTGGTGATTGATCAAATTGATTCAAATATAATACAATGGTATTTAAAATAATTAAGACTAAATCTAGATCTTGAAAATAATTTTTAAATACATGCCGAATTTTTATTTGAATGAAAAACATTTAGAATATAAAAAATGTATCATAAATTGGGTTTCTACCGCTGTACACTAATGCATATTAACTTGATCCAACACTGAAAAAAGACAAGTTCTACCTCTACATATCTCCTAAATACTACTAAAGATAGGTCATGCATGCTTGTCAGATTTCATCTCCATCCCCTTGCTACACCCCCAGTTCTTTATTATAAGGCCCTGTTCGGCCTACAGGTGGGAACGGGAACGGGAATGGGCTCGGGTCCAATTTAAATGGCCGAAACACTGTGCGCGTGGAAAAAAAAAATTCACTCAAAAAAAAGTTCACTCTGAGTGAATTTTTTTTTTCACGCAGACACAATAAAAGCCGAACATGCCCTAAATATTTTGACGGAAACTTCTTTAATTTGGTAGTTCGCCAAAGAACCACCGTACTTCTGCCGAGAAACACCGTGATTCACCTTATTTGTGTTATGGCTTAAGGTACAATGCTTAGTTTACATTACTAGCTACCTTGTTGTTCAATTTATTATGTTTAGTGTTCAGCTTATCGGCCTTAATTAGTATTCGATCAACTTTATGTTAAACGCTTAGACTAATTAAATATTAAGGTTGTATTACTATTTTATTATTTAGTTTATTAACATATTAATCTTTATCTTATTGGTCGATCATAGATTCGTATTCTACTTATAATTAAGCTTTATTTTTTTTTAATTTTGGGCCGAAGTTTATCTTCGGACCACCGACCCTCCGTCGTATTTGTCCCTTAAAATTAGTTCATCTAAAGAGTGAGTCTATGGTACTATGCATAACACGGATTAGTCCGTACTACGGAGTCATATTTTCATTTTGAAAATTTTAATGGTCGATTCGAACCGTTCAACGTGATTCCCACATGAAAATGTACTTGCAGACTAAATTTTATATTTTTCCAAATTTTTTACTATATTTTAAGATAGCTAGAACATCACATGATCTGAAAATTCTGGACCATCCAAAAACAGTGATTTTCTACCTATCTAAAAAAATAGTAAAAAAATTCTAAAAAATAGAAAATTTAGCTCACAAGTATATTATCATATGGAAATCATGTTGAACGGTTCGGATGGACTGTTATAATTTTGAAAACTAAAATATTGATCCGTAGTACGGACCAATCCGTGCTATGCATAGTACCATAGACTCACTCTCATCTAAATCCTCCATTATTTAGATAAAATAAAGAGATGGGTTGTTAAAATATTAACTATTAACAAAAGTTAACCGGTTAATATAGTTTAATAACGATGATAGCAACGATATTATTAGCTTGCTAATAAATATTAGTTTATCGAAGTTAAGGTCTTTCCCCCGTTATTCCCGCCTGATTTTCGTCCATGTTCAAGGAAAAAAAAGTCAAGTCCAGCAACTTTACATATATATGCTTTTTCATATTAGGCATTGCAAAAATAGTTCGTATAGGAAAAAGTCTTATTAGCTGTGAGCCATCTTTTCTTGATGGACCCCGCTTATCTGATACTATATCATATCAAATTTTTACAAAAGAAAAAAATAAATTCATAATTAATTATCATAATTAAAAATATCAATTCATATAAATTTGGCGGTGTGTTACGTGAATTTCTCCGGATTTCGTGAATTCTATGAGTAAAGAAATGTAGCTCAGAGTTTTATAAATAAAAGCATACATCATTTCTCGGACAATAATTGTTAAATATGTTGACAACAAACAAGCCACACAGTCAGGCGACACAGAAAATCAAATTGTTGGCGAGCCACAAGTGGGCCACAACCTCCCAAGACTACCCCAGTCTCCGACTCTCCGGCATACATCAACCACTTCGCACAACTTATAAAAAAATATTATTAGTCCCCCTATTATTATCCAAATATAATTATTTTACAAAATCAAACTTCCCGTTAGTCAAAAGAAAGATAGCCCACGTTAAGTTCGGCGGAGCTTCTTGGCTTTGCATGGATTATGACGCTTCGGTGTCAACTGTGTCAAGTATTTCAAATTCATATCCTTCTCCTCACACAGCTGAAACCAAAGCTTTCTTCTAAAACACATAGCTAGCCATGGCCACCTTATCTTACAAGTCTCTTACATTTCTAGTACTCTCTCTTCTTGTTTGCTCTGCTCACGGGCAGCTGTCGACGAGCTTCTACCAAAAGAAATGTCCCAACCTACAAATCATTGTCCGGTCGGTCGTGTCTCAAGCAATCGCCAAGGAGGCTCGAATGGGGGCTTCCATTCTTCGTCTCTTCTTCCATGATTGCTTTGTAAATGTATGCACTATGCAGAGTGTTGCCTTTATTTAAATCTTTTGGTATTTTTGTGTGAGTGGGCATCTAATTTAGAGTGAATCCTGTTTTGTTTTCCAGGGATGTGATGGAGGCATCCTTTTGGATGACACCCCGACATTCACCGGTGAAAAGAATGCCGGGCCAAATGCAAACTCGGTGCGTGGATTTGAGGTTATTGATGCGATCAAAACTCAAGTCGAAGCAACGTGCAACGCTACTGTCTCTTGTGCTGACATTCTCGCTCTGGCTGCCCGTGACGGTGTCAATTTGGTGTGTATTATTCAGATTCTTTCATATTATCTAAATGGTTTTAAAGTACATTAGTAGATCTTAATTGCATTAAATTTAAATGAATGCAGCTAGGAGGGCCCACATGGAACGTACCACTCGGCAGGAGGGATGCGCTAACTGCTAGCCTGACCGGTGCAAACTCAAACCTGCCCGGTCCTGGGTCGAGCCTCTCCACTCTAATCTCAATGTTCTCTGCACAAGGTCTGACTGCTCGTGAAATGACTGCTCTTTCCGGGGCCCACACCATCGGCCAGGCAAGTTGCCAATTCTTCCGGAATCGCATCTTCAATGAGAAGAACATCAATGCTAGTTTCGCCTCGTTACGACAGAAAACCTGCCCCCAATCCGGCGGCGACAACAACCTGGACCCGCTTGATGTGCAGAGCCCGAATGCTTTCGACAATGCATACTATGTCGATTTGGTGAACAAACAGGGATTATTTCATTCAGACCAAGAACTATTCAACGGTGGTTCTCAGGACAAGGTGGTGACACAATACAGCACAAATGCTGCTTTGTTTGCCTCCGATTTCACAAAGGCGATGGTGAAGCTCAGCAAGATTAGCCCGTTGACCGGGAAAAATGGGGAGATCAGATTAAATTGCCGGAAGATTAATTAATGAGACTGATTCAAGTATTTGGTCAATTTAGTTTGTCAGATTGATTTTATTTTATTTCCTATGTTCAGAAATTGTGCAAGAGAATTTATAATAAGTTAATATACTATCAGAAATTGTGCAAGAGATTAAAGGATGGACTTTCAAAGTTCAAATCTTCATGTTTTCTAAATTATTCAATTTAAATTAATATACTATCAGATTGTTTTTTTTTTTAACCAAAATTCACAAAATTTATCTAAGGCAGTCATTGGTGAAAATTAATTTTGTGAGAAAAAATAATTCTGAAATAATAAATACATATATACACTGTATGAGTGCTTTGATAAAATCTTACAAGCTTCGTTTGTTATGTAGTTCTGAGTGGGTTGCGTCTGGATTTCTTTAGAATTTTTGACAATATCTTTTATTAATTTAACATACGAAAACATTGTTTTGGATTCACCATATTTATGGGAATGGTATAGAATTTTGCGAGTTAATGTTCAGTGTTGAGAATACATCTCTTTGTTTTTTTCTACAGTTATAGGCTTCTATTTATCTTAAGATATCTTTAACAGAAAGTTGTTGATAAGATAATAAAATATAGGGAAAATTTCTAGTGTACCCATACAAACTTTCAAAATAACCAATTTTCCCATAAAAAATACCATAATATTCAAAATCCCCATAAAAACATAACATTCTTTCTTTAATCCCCTATCATTTATTTAGCATTTTATATATTTATTTTAAAAACAAAATTGACAACTATACCCTCATCTCTCCTCTCTCTCTCTTCTCTTTCACTATATTCAGAGTTACATGGAAGAATACCTAGGTTAAGTTGGTATTTAGGCAACCCGTCATATGTGAAAATTCCCCAACGCTGCTCGAATTTTGCTTTTAAGGTCAGAGGCGTTTACTCTCTGACAATTCATTGATTTATAAAAAGTATTTACAAACTTCGCCACCTACTTGTGAAAATTCCTCACGCAACCTGGTATCAGAAATTATCAGGTTGAATGCTCTTCTCATCCTCATCGATCAGAAATTATCAGGTTGTATGCATTGATGATGATCAGTCCGGGTCGCATTGGAGTTCCCCGGCCTGTTAATATGTGAGTAATGAAACCCTGGTTGAATCGTTGTGCATATTGAGTTTTCGCATTCATGTCCTCACCCACTAGCTAGTATGGGCAAATTACCGTACCCGTTTTTCCTCAAAGGACCGGATCCGGGGGCGGATTTACTGTAGCACAGGGTAGGGCAACTGTCCTACCCTGAAAATCCAAAACTAATTTACAAAGATTGAATTTTGGACCTTTGTCCTACCCTGAAAATTGATATTGCCCTACCCTGTAGCCCAATTAAAATAATTGACCCGGTTATCTAATGGGTTTGAATCCGATTATCTATTTAAACCCGATTCAATAATTTATTGCTCTACCCTGATCAAAATCCTGCATCCGCCCCTGACCGGATCAATGTATCAAGGTTTAGGTTGGCATCAAACATGTTAATGGTGTATGTATGTATTAGAGCCGTCTACAATTGGGGAGGCATTGCCGTAAACAATGTATACTCCACAGGAAAATTGGGGTCGGGATATTAGACTTGTGAAATGTTATATGTTGCCAGTGAAGCATGGAATTCGAAAAGTTCCAAGCAGATCCGTATACTGTCAATTTTAAAACTGCGGTTTAAATTAATCATGATGGTATAATGTCTGTTTTATGTCTGATTTTATTTAATACAAATATTAGTTCGACCTAATCTGACAAATTTAAAATAAACGATTTAGATCAGTCGGAACTCTTCAATGAATTCCATGCAATTGCAGATGAGCCCAATCTTCCGACATTTTTATTAATATCCAAAGTTTAATACAAATTATTAATTATACCCAGAATCGGACCAATTATCGATATATACCCAAGCCGGTCATTTTTTGGCCGGCTATATACCCTCCCTAAGCCGGCCATTTTATGGCCGGCTATGTACCTTTTTTTTTTTTTTTTTTCCCCCCGCATTTCACCTTTATATACCCCTTTTTCTCTCTCTCCTCTCACAATTCTCCCATCTTCAACCGAATTCTCTCTTCTTTAAGGTAAATTTGTTTTTTATCTAATTTAATTTTTAATTTATTTATTTTAGGGTTTAGGATTTAGGTTTTAGGTGTTATAATTTAGATTATGTTGTTGTAATTTAGTGTAATTAGCTAAGTTAACCAATATTTAGTTTAATTAGCATAATTGACCAATATTTAGGGTATTTTGGCATTTTTTATCATAATTATGCTGATTAAGCGTAATTTTACCGAAATTAGCACTTTTGACCAATATTTAGGGTATTTTGGTCTTTTTACCATAATTAGGCTAATTAAGCGCAATTTAGTGTAATTAGCACAGATGACCAATATTTAGGGTATTTTGGCCTTTTTTACCATAGTTATGCTTATTAAGCGTAATTTTACCGAAATTAGCACGTTTGACCAATTTTTAGGGTATTTTGGCATTTTTTACCATAGTTATGCTGATTAAGCGTAATTTTACCGAAATTAGCACGTTTGACCAATTTTTAGGGTATTTTGGTATTTTTTACCATAGTTATGCTGATTAAGCGTAATTTTACCGAAATTAGCACGTTTGACCAATTTTTAGGGTATTTTGGTCTTTTTTACCATAATTAGACTGATTAAGCGTAATTTTACCGAAATTAGCACGTTTGACCAATTTTTAGGGTATTTTGGTCTTTTTTACCATAATTAGACTGATTAAGCGTAATTTAGTGTAATTAGCACAGATGACCAATTTTTAGGGTATTTTGGTCTTTTTTACCATAATTAGGCTGATTAAGCATAATTTAGTGTAATTAGCACAGATGACTAATATTTAGGGTATTTTGGCCTTTTTTACCATAATTATGCTGATCAAGCGTAATTTCACCGAATTTAGGTTATTTTAGATATCAGGATGCCTAGAGCACGGCCTACCCAGCGTCCAGTAGTGGACGAGCCGATCAGTACCAGCAGCACGGAGCACATCAGTCCTCTCCTGTGGATTCCCCACAGCGAGCACCGAGTCTCACTGGCTTCTCGTGAGGTACGTTCCTTTTCTTATATTTTCATTAAATTTTGTTGGATTTAAATTTTATTATGTTGTCACCATGCGGATTACATTTTTCAACGCAGGACACGGATCTTCTAGATGTGAAGTTGAGGTGCGTTCACATGAGGTACTACGAGGTGATGGAGCCGTACCTCATCAACCTGGGTCTCTACCAGGTTGTGGACATCGTGCGGACAGAGAAGAGCATCATCAATGCATCTCTCATCGCTGGACTGGTGGAGCGATGGCGTCCCGAGACGCACACGTTTCACATGCCATTCGGAGAGATGACAGTGACTCTCCAGGATGTGAGTGCTCTCTGGGGTTTGTCTATCCGTGGCACACCCGTCGGCGGCATCTCTGACAGCACCAGCTTCACAGGTTATGTCGAGGAGTTGTTGGGAGCTGATCCTTCCTATATCATTGGGGACCATGGGAGGTCGAAGTTCCATTTGCGGATGACGAGGTTACGGCAGCACTTCATCGCGGGTCTCTCGGCAGATTCCACCGAGCTGGAGATTCAGAGGTAAATTTTTATTAATATCTACTAATTAATTTATAATACGATGATTCTATTAGAATTTTTATATGTTTTGTATTGCAGATATACACGGGGCTACGTGATGGACCTTTTTGGTTCTGTCATGTTTCCTGATTCCAGCGGTGATCAGATGCCGATGATGTATCTCCCGTTGCTGATGGAGATTGAGCGGCCGACGTCGTACAACTGGGGTGGAGCTGTCCTGGCGTATCTGTACTACCACCTGTGTCGTAGTAGTGAGGTAAGTCACCAACTCTTATTTTAGTGTAAATTATTTAATCAATCAATCCATCAAAATACACTGACGTGTAATGTTCTTGAAAATGAAGCCGACGGCGAAGCAGATGTACGGGCCGGTACTCCTGCTTCAGCACTGGTCATGGTCACGCTACCGGTGGGCCGTCCTATCCCCAATGAGGCACCGAATTGGGGAGAGCCAGATGTGTTTCACTGCCCGGCATACGCCAAGAAGTGGTACGGTTTCCACCACTACCAGGATCGGACCCATGGTGCTACTGTTGGGATCAGGCCAGTCCGGTCAGAGCTTCAGAGTTTGCCTGAGCCTCTTGTTGAGTGGACGCCGTACGATCAGTTGTACGATGAGTTCCTCTTGCCGGGCAGTGTGACTGACGTGCAGGAGCGGGAGATGTGGTTCTATCGAGGTCCACTCATACATTTCTGGATAGTGGAGCACCACTATCCAGATCGGGTGCTCCGCCAGTTTGGTCGAGCGGCGTTGATTCCCATAGACCCATCTTTGCCGAGTTACACGCACAGAGACATGCACCGGTAAGTCGTAGTCTATTGTATTTATTAAATAAATCATATTACTTGATAGTTTTTTATTGCAACTAACGTCTTCTTTACAGCGTTACCCACCGAGCGCGACTGGATAAGGACTGGAGCACCCATTACGATGCATACTACATGACGGCCTTGGATCCTCAGTATGCAGACTTCTATCACGAGCCAGATGTGCTTCAGCAGACCCAGGGGGATCTCCAGTTGAGGTACGATGTATGGTACACGCAGGTCTGCATAGCGAGTGTCTATCTGCAGGGTGATTACGGTGCCCATCTCCGCGACAGGATCAAAACGGATGATGGTTACCATCCCAATGGTCGTGGATGGGCTCGCCAGGTAAAGCACCTAAAACCACAAGGTTTGATCTAACTTAGTAATACATCAAGGTTTGATCTGACATGCTAAATTTTTTCCAGCTTTTGGCCGCGATCATGGAGTGCGAGCATGGGATCCGCATGCTGGGAAAGAAGAACTGGAGACGGCTTGGGTACCGCACCCTCAAGAAGAATGCGAATGTGGTTGAGGATGTCGGGCACGGTGGAAAGATCATCGGTATGCTGCGAGACGCCAGAGAGAACATCAACTGGCGTGAGATAGATCCGCAGGAGCCCGATCCGAGCCCGGTTCTGATGGATGATATGCCATCTTCCCCCGATTCACATCCAGAGTGGGACTACCATCGTTGGGTATTGTCCGACATTGGGTGGACGGCATGGTACGACGAGCATGGACGTCCGGTGCAGCCTTATGTATGTCATACTTCAGTATCTGTCAGGTTTTAATAAATTTCTTCATTCAGATCAAATTTAATAATTTATGTGTATGATTGCAGGGTCCAGCAGAGATGCCACCACAGCCACCACCTGCGGAGACCGATACTTCTGAGTACGAGTCCCTCTCGTGCAGTCTCCATGAGTTCGAGGAGATCATGTCGGCACCGACATGGCCCCGATATGGCACAGAGATGCCGCATGATGGAGAGACTAGTGGTAGCGGGTCTCATACTCAGCCTGCCTTTGGGACTAGGTTTGCCGCATCTATCTTTGCTACACCTCCGCCAGTACCGACAGTCTCCACGGGCGATGCCAGATGGGATACTGCCGAGCAGATACTGAGGTCTGCCGATGCCCCAGATGAGCCCGAGAGAGACGGAGCCTGGCCGCGCTGGCGCCGGGCGAACGCCGGAGTACCGCCTCAGCGATATTCCCCCTCTCCGTTTTAGTTGTATTTTGTACTAGTTTTGTACTATTTATATTTGATATACTATTTATATTTGGTATATTTGGATTATCCTATATTTCGGTTCTTATGTATGTGTGCTTTTATGGTACTATTTTTATATTTTACATATCAAAATAAATTATCATGATAATGCTAAACAGAAAATATAACAACATTAAAATAGTAGCACAACATAAAAAATAGTACCACAATATAGCGTATTTCAATTAATATAGCGTATTATAAAGTAATGTAATGTAATTTAGCGTAATTTAACATAATATAGTGTTATTCAATATAATTTCAATTAATATAGCATATTTTAGTATAAATATGCTAATTATATATCAAAAGAAGTAATATAACAAATAATTTAAATAAAAAATTTTAAATTTTCAGTGTTAAATTTCAATACTTTGATCTTCATAGTGTCTTTCTCTAAAATGCGGGGGGGAAAAAAAAAAAAAAAAAAAAGGTACATAGCCGGCCATAAAATGGCCGGCTTAGGGAGGGTACATAGCCGGCCAGAAAATGGCCGGCTTGAGTATATATCGATAATTGGTCCGATTCTGGGTATAATTAATAATTTGTATTAAACTTTGGATATTAATAAAAATGTCGGCCCAATCTTCATGGCAGATTCAAAAGCAAGGACAATATTATAAAGGATATTCTGTATTGGCTGATTTGAGAAATGAGACGTAGCACAGTTGGTTAGAAGAAAAGTTCTAAAATTATTGATTATCTAAAGGTCAAGAGTTTAATTTCTTCTCACGATTTGGTAACTTTTGCGAATGTTAAAAAAAAAATTGCTGATTTTACGTTTTTACGCAAAATCAACGCCAAAATTATATAACATACATTGCAAACCCGCGGATCCTCATATAATGATATTAAAACTACTCATTTTTATTAACACAACGTTATCTAAATATTTACTATATAGCCAATTTTATCATTCATTAAGTATTCCCTTTAAAATTGATTCTCTCTCATATATTACCACAATTTTTTTCGTTAAAAGTTATATTTTATAAGTATTCATTAAAATTAGATTCACAAAATAAGTATTCATTATTTATTTTCGTTACATCTATAAGATTTTTAAGAGACTTACAACAGTGAGAGATTTTATTATATTATTAAAATCTATCAATATTATATATATTAATATTTTATCTAACTTCGCAAATTTTATTAACAATCTTCTGTAAAAAAATGTTTTGTCAATTAACATTCTATCTTTGTTTTTGTACAAAATCACTAAACAAAATGACATGATTACTTATATGAAAAAACCTACTGAATACAAATTATCATGAATAATTTTAAAATTCAAATTATGATTAAAAAAATAAAATAAAAGTACAACATAACACTATGAAAATGAAATAATTAATAAATAATCACTATATTAATTACATTATGAACAAATATGATAGTTAGAAAGACGTTTAATGAAGGTTAAAATTGTCTGTACATTATTTTTTTTTTTTAATGTTGTGTCACTATAAACGAGTGTGGTGTCAACACCCCTAGCCTGAATTTGATATTATATTATCATTAAAATTAAGTTGGGTTCCTAATTGGATATTAACACAATATTTTTTATATGGAAATTTAAAATACAGAAGAAAAATCTTTAATGAATATTTAAAATTGAGAGGTTTAACCTCATCTTATCTTATTTATTTTTTCAAGTATAAGCTTTAAATAAAAACGAACTTACCCAAAAGCTAAATTTAAATGAAGCAAATAATCTTCCTCATTTAATGATATTGTTAAAAAGGGATTACTTGACATTTATATATATTTTGACAACTTCGACAATCCCCAAAAAATGTGTTTTAATTTATAATATGACATTATAGGCATGATCTACATTAATTGCATATATCATACCTATAAAAATGATGAAATTTAAAGAATCTTTTATCATTCATTAAATGATTTTAATTGTCGAATGACCCAAATTTAATGACTCTTATTGCTGTACAAAAATGATTTAAATTGTATAAAATTTAATCGGTAGTCCATCTATATATCCAAAAACAAATCTATTATTTTTTTTTAATTTTTAAACTTATTTGAATTCAGTTGAGGGTATATTAACATAAGTCATTGTCAAGAATGATCAGAATTACCTATTTGCACTACAAAATATTCTTGAACACGATTATATTTTGCAATGTAATAAATTATTGAACGTGAATACCAAATGCGCCTTGAAATCATAGAACGCCACCTAGTGGATAGGGGTGTTCATCGGTTTGGTTCGGTTGAAACTGAACCGAACTAGGCAAACTAAAGTTATAATTCAGTTTAAAAAATAAAACCGAACCGAACCGAACCGAAGTTTTATTTCGGTTTGTTCAGTTTGTTCGGTTCAAACCGAAATATATTAATTTTTTTATTTAAAGCAATTGATTTATAATAAACTGAAGTATATTAAGAAATAAACCGATGTATTAAGAAATAAATCGGGATATTAAGAAATAAACCGGGATATTAAGAAATAAACCGAAGTATTTAAAGCAATTGATTAAGAAATAAACCGGGCTATTAAAAAATAAACCGGGGCGGTCCGAACCAAATTCATAATATATAAAATTTCGGTCGGTTCGGTTATTTCGGCTTTCAAAATTTTCAAACCGAACCGAACCGAAATTATAATTCGGTTTTAAAAAGTAAACCGAACCGAACTATTTGATCCAAACTAATTTGGTTCGGTTCAAAACCGATTAAACCGGACCCAATGAACACCCCTACTAGTGGATACTATATTGAGATCACCATTAGAAAAACAGTGGCATAGCCATCAAGATTCATTTGGACTTTGGAGGTAAAACGACGAATTCAGCTGGAGTGTTCACCGAATTATGAGTTTGGCTAGTATGATATCAGTGTCATTTTAGTCTATATAATATTAATTCTAAAATCTATTAAATCGACTTCAAACGGTGAATTCAAACTATTCAAACCGATCTGTTTCATTAAATGTGCGTTTACATACAAAATTTATAATTTTTCGAATTTATTTAGTATCAAGTTAAGCGGTCAAATGTGTGAGTTTTTAAGTTAATTTTAATGTATTTATTTTTCAACATTTTTGACCGCTTGATTTGATTTATAACTGGAAATTATAAAAGAAATTTCATGTAAACACATCACTCATAAATAAATCGGTTTGAACAGTTTAGATTAGTCGTTTGAAATCTATCCAATCAATTTTGTAGTTGGTGTCATATGACACTAATGTCATACTAGCCGGACTCCTTAATAATTAGCTTATATGATGATCCGTGAATTTCTTATCATATTAGTTTTGAATCATGAATCCGAACAATTAGAATCGATCTATTTCACGTACATTTTATAAAACTTTCAAATCCAAAAATGATTAGTGGGTATATTACACACTGGTCCAAAATCCTCCGATTGAATTGGCATTTAGTAATAAATAAACTAAGTTTGCGTAAATTCTAATAGGAGTGTCCGATTTTTCCGCTATAATGTTATCAACGCTTTTTTGGTCTCACGTTTTCAAAACATAAGAGAAAAACCGCTCTGGAGCCTAGAAGTAGTCGGAGATTACTGGAAAAAATCACTTAACTGGCCGGAATCCAGATGACTATTTAGATTGAATTCTGGATAATATCAGATATCCAATTCCCTTTTGTATCAATACCAGTATTAATTATAAATAGCACGCTATAGTAACGCAATAGCGGCGATATAGTATTTTTGGACCTTAAACGCTAAGCTATGAGATAAAAGTGCGTTATTCAGCTACGACCGCTATAGCGGTAATAACGGTCCGCTATTTGCGCTACACGCTATGCTACATAGGCTTTTATTTAAAAGTCCAAATTGAAACTTTTTTTAGAATCAATTTTTTTCAAGGTCCGGATTTCTTTTGCTTTTAAATAGAAAAAAAAAATTATGCCATGATGCTTAGGTTTTTTTAATAGAAAAATATATTGGTTATTTTGAATGGAAAAATATAGATAGTTTATGATATTATTAGGAATATTTTGGATAGTAATTTAGACTTTGTACTGGTTCAATATAAATATTCTAATTCCTTAATTAATTTTGCGTTACTTATCGCTATATGAGACTTTAGATAATGTTGATAATTAGTAGAAATATAAATCATAATTTTTTAAACAAAAAACACTATGTATGATAGCTTTCGCTATAGCTACGTTATTCGTAATAGCTTTTTATTTAGTCTTTCCGCGGTGACGCGATAATCGCTATTTAGAACGTTGATCAATACAATTATCCGAATTCAAATTCGAATTTTTTTTTTGTTACATAATCAATGTTTGGATCCGAATTTGCAAAATTATCCACTATATTTATTCATATTTGAATCAGAAGCAGATTCGAAGCGGATTTGATAGGATAAAACCGGATCCGTTTCAGGCCTATACGAAACAATCCAAATTAAGTTACAAGAAAGTTTATTTTAATAATTTTATCCCCATTTAAAAAGCTAGAACTGTTGGACATGCATGACGATATGAGACCATACTATGCTGACTAGTGCATTCGCAGCCTGTCCAGTACAAAAAAAAGGCGCAATCGATCGCTTCCTTGACTCAGGTACCTGGGGTGGTTAGTGTTATGCAAACGGTCCGGTCCACGGGTATCTCCGGTTCACGGATTCGCATGGTTTGGATTAGGCGGTTCAAATTTAGAGGGGATGGTCCAAACCCGTGCTAAGAACCATGATCCATACCTATACGGGTTGGTTCAGTCCATGGTCCGGTCTGGTTCGGTATGGTCCGGTCCATGAAGGTTTTTTTAGGGGAAAAACTAGACGTTATTTTAAAAATTTTGAAATTTGAAAGTTGAAATTAAAAAAAAAAATTCCAGCGGGTTTACACGGTTTTGGGACAATTTTGGTCCTGTCCGGGGCGGTTTTGGGGCGGGTAAGTCTGGGTCTACATAGTTTTGGTCCTTTTCTACACAGTTTTGATCCGGGTCTACATGGTTTTGATCCGATACACCACGGTTTTGTCCGGTCCGGTCTGGTCCGGTTTTGCCACGGTCCACGAGTCAAGACCCGTCCGATCTAGTCCGAGTCTAGTGGAAAACACCGGCAAAAAACTGTGCTAGGCCCGTCCCTAGCAATAGTCCGATCCACCACGGATTTGAACTCCAGTCTGGTCTGATCTAGATCAGGTCCGCGGGTTGTCCAGATCCTGAACCGATCGGTCAATTTCAATACACTATCTGTAGTGATACGTATTCATTGACCCAAGATATAATCTCAAACCTCAAGTTGTGTATGGCACGGGCCTTATCTTATAAAAAATCCCACATGGTACAATTTCTCTTATGCGGCGTTGTCATGTGAAATTGATAGCTATGGGTGTTGGTCGGTGGAAAACATTTTCATATTACAAATTATTTTTATTCGTATTTTATTCTTACCTGCTACAAATTATTTTATCCGTTATAGTTGTCGGATAACAAAACGATAACTGATAAATAACGGAGAATACTAATATAATAATTATTTTTATTATTTATTAAATAAAACATTAAAACATATACATTTATTTTTTATAGTACTTTATTGAAAAAAAAATTGACCATGCTAAGTGCGAGTAAACCAATTAAAGTACTCTTTTCAATGCTTATTAATATATATAATATATACAATTTTTTTTATAATTACCCGATCGGGTAACGGATACAAAATAAGCTTTACCTGTACTCTTATCCGTTTAGATAACGGAAAAAAATTTTACCCGTGTCCGTGTCCGATAAGTTTACGAAAATAATCTTACCCGTACTCATCTTATCAAATACGCTACGAGTCAGATAAACAAATAAAATGATGTTATTGACACCCCTATTGATAGCGTTTAAAACGAGTTTTTTGAAAAAAAAAAAAAAAAAACTCTGGAATTTGTCTTTCAATGAGTTATGATTGAGACTGTCAAATAATATTCAAACATAGGACTCGGACCTTTTTTTTATATTTTTTAATTTATATATTACTACTAATTTTTTGTGAGATATATTTCCTCTTATAAGATTCTATACAATTTTCTTTTAATTATTGGCGTATTTTGATGGACATAAAAATAGAGAAAAGGAGGAAAAATATGAAATATTGTAAAATTGAACAGACTGTCGGATATTTTTAAATTTAGAAATTAAAAAAATAAATTTCTAAAAAAGAGATTAATTGTATTTTTTTTTTTCTTCGAAAAATAAATGAAACCGTTAGTGCATGTTTCGGAACACATTTTGACCAATTAATTAAATTATAAGCAAGAAACTGCAACACAAGTTTTTGAATGCATTTATGATGTATCCGAAGTTAGGGGTGTAAACGGGTTGGATATTATCCGATTTCATCCTGATTCGATCAGCATAGTGACAATTTGTCATTGCCCTATATATGCTGATGGCAAGGTGGACCTAATCCCACTATTAACTCTAACTATCTCTCCTGATTAAACATTTTACCTAAAGTATCAGCAACCAGAATATAAAAGAAGGGTGACAAAGGATCACCTTGTCTGGCCCTCCTTTTACACTTAAAGTTGGGAGTCAGATGTCCATTAATATTAAGACATGATTGAGAACTATGGAGCCAATGTGACATCCAATTGATCCAAATATTTCCAAAGTTTCTACTATTCATAACCTCAAGAAGATAATCCCAGCTAATCTTGTCATAAGTCTTTTCAAAATCAATTTTAATTACTACCCCTACCCCTGGAGAGTTAGTAGTATGAGTATGATATAAAATTTCCTGACTTAAGACTACATTATCTAAGTACTCTGAATAAAGACTGCTTGAGTATGATCAATAATCTTAGACATAATTGGTTCTAATCTGAATGTGAGCATATTAGAAAAGATCTTGAAGCTACAATTTACTAGACTGATGGATCTATACTATTTAAGAGAATTAGCTTCTTGTTCTTTAGTATCAAACAAATAACAGATTTGTTGATGTGTCTGAGATTCAAAGAATTATTATGGAATTGTTGACACATCAACAAAAGGTCTTGTTTGATTAAGTCTCAAAAGAATTGGTAAAATTTGAATGGAAATCCATCTAGTTCAGGAGACCCTGATGGATTGGAGTCAAATATTGTTTTTTTTTTCAGTTCCTCTTCTGTAAATGGTTTGGTCAGTTCTCAGAAGGAGAAATGAATTCATAATCATGCCAGAAACCATGTTCCAGTGTAGCATATTTAATGCCTGAGTCACCTAACAGTTGTTTATAATAGGCACTAGAATTCTCTGGAACCCTCCAGAAGCCTAGATATTTTGTTTTACTTTTTCCCATGAGAAGCAACTCTATGAAATAATTTTGTATTAAAATCCCTCTCAGCCAGCTATTTCTGCTTGGCTCTCTGTTTCCAATGAATCTCTTCTTCTAGATAAATGTTATCTAAAATGTTCTTATTATGTAACCAAATCTCAATTTCAGGCTGAGACAACACTCTAAATTTCTTGAGTTTTTCAAGTAGTTGCATAATTTGTAGAGCCTGTTGTTTCATTTTCTTTTTTTTCCCCATAATGATTCTTAGCTCAACTTTTAATTTTTTTTGAAAGGAAATGAAGTTTTGCTTTCCATTGGAAGACCAAATCACCATGTGGTAACAATGGTCTTTCTAACCACCATTTCATCACAAGTTGAACAAATTCATTATCCTTAAGTCATTGAGATTCAAATCTAAATAATGGCGGTATAGAATCTGTTATATCATTTGTCTGAATGAGCAAAGGACAATAATCTGAACCATATGAGCTCAAGGAGGAGACAGTGCTAGAAGGAAATAAATCTACATATGATGAAGATAATACTCTTTATCTAACAAGACAAAATGTATCTCATTGGTTCAAGTATATTTCCTATATCTTAAAGACAATTCTACCAATTCATTGCTCTGAATAAAAGCATTAAAGTCTCTGCTGATCCTACTGTCAAAAGTTAAACCTGACTTATCATTTTTGTATCTAAGTGCAAGATCAGAGTACAAATAAAACCATTGAATTTTTTTCTTTTGCCACATGAAATGCATGTAAAGGTTGACGAAAGGAAGTTTAAAAAAGCCGAATTTAATATAAGATTGACCAGAATATAAGTTCGATCCAATTTTCAGGTATGCCCATTAGTTGAAACTCATTTCAAAAAATTTCTAGACAAATTTTCTGATAAGCTTGAAGCTAATTCCAGTATCTTAGATTATTAGTTTCAATCTAACCAACTTCAAATATCTATGTAAAATCATCCGAAGTACAGTTGACATTTGACAAGTGTGATTAGATGAAGACCATAAAACGCTGACCATTGAATTTAGAGAGCTTGACCAATCAAGGAATGGAGAAATATACCTCTTCTTCGGCTGCGCTGGAAGCATCCATGCATGGACCAAGATCAAGCCGCAAAATTGTGATCTCCACACGCCATTTCTTGGATAACCCAACACGTGGTTAGTGCGGACCATGTTAATTGCTACAATTCACGGTTTAATTAATTATAGGTGAAATTTTACTTAATTATATAATTGTTGTTGCGGGTTATTGATATTTCAATGTAAATTTATTGCTTTCTTAAAGTAAAATTGTTAAGGGTCGCTTTCTAACATTTAGAAGGATATATAATATTTTTCATGTACGCTTGTAAACTTTTTATAGAGAAATTGAAGATAAAATGCCATTTGTCCTGTGAACTGCGGCATCCTGGGCATTGTGGCACGAGCGAAACAGGCGAATATTCTCGCAGGAAAGTAAGCCGATAAGCATTCTGATTCATGAACCAGGTCAGCAGATCCAACAGTGGATATCGCTCCTGTGAGGACAAGAGCGTGGTTTCTTAGAGCATCTGCATCCCTGAAACTATTAAAGTTTCTAATCTGACGTGGCAGTTGCTAAACCAATTTCAGATATGTAGATGGATTTCTTATTTAACAATTTTGCTCAATAATTTCTCATTAAGAAATCGTTTATAAACTCTGACGTGGCAAAACGATTGGCCTGTATTTGCTAAAATTAGTTTAATTTACTGCTGATGTGGATTATCAATTTTAATTTACTGATATTGTGACTTATTAGAAACTTTAAAATTAGTTTCAGGAATGTGAATATTTAGAAACTCTAGAGTCTATAATTTTTTAAAAGCAGTTAACAGTTATTTATAAACTCTAAGAGTTACAAGAATGTAGATGCTCTGAACAATCAGATTAGAGGAGGCATTGCTGCCATCTACTGTGCTATATATGCTGGTGGTTTTATTTTCAATTTAGCGATGATGTGAATATTTGTACTGGTGTTTGTATTTAAATTTATCCTTAGATAACTTGAGTTAGTAAATTATATAGTGGATTTAATATGAATGCGGAGACTATTGCATATATATATTTTTCACTATTAATATTGTTGTTAGTCGGCACCTTGCCGCTAACCTTCAAAAAAAAAAAAAAATGCCATTTGTCGAACTTAGTCCAAAGAAGCATAGAAAATAAGTAGATTATATATCCTTTCTTTTAGAAGTAAATATTTATTCTGCAAATTAACTGACGCATTTATTTATAAATTAAATAATGAAGAATTTCAATAGCTCTGCTTTGTATAAGGAGCGCCATTACAATACCAGAACAATTAATAGCACCCTGAGGAAGAACAAATATTTGTCAAACATATATATCAGGTAGACCAACATATTATCAAGTGCAAATTAACATCTCAAGATGGCAACTTCATAATTAATACAGTTAATTTCTATTGCACAATTTCTAAACAAAGAAAACAAAATCAAATCAATCAGACAAATTACATTAAGAGCATCTACATCCGTGAAACTCTTAGAATTTCTAAATAACTGTTAACTGCTTTTAAGAAATTATAGACTCTGGAGTTTCTAAATGTTCACATCTCTGAAACTAATTTTAGAGTTTCTAATAAGCCACATCATCAGTAAATTAAAATTGATAAGCCACATCAGCAGTAAATTAAACTAATTTTAACGAATACAGGCCAATCGTTTTGCCACGTCAGAGTTTATAAACGATTTCTTAATAAAAAATTATTGAGTAAAGTTGCTAAATAAGAAATCCATCTACATTTCTGAAACTGGTTTAGCAACTGCCACATCATATTAGAAACTCTAATAGTTTCAGAAATACAGATGCTCTAACCAGCAAAATATACTTGAATTAGTATAATTAATTAATCTTCCGACAATTCAACCTGATCTCCCCATTTTTCCCGGTCAATGGGCTAATGTTGCCCAGCTTCACCATCGCCTTTGCGAAATCGGAGGCAAACAGAGCAGCATTTGTGCTGTATTGCCTCACCAAGTTGTCCTGAGAACCGCCGTTGAATAGTTCTTGGTCAGAATGAAACAGTCCTTGTTTGTTCACCAAATCAACATAGTACGCATTGTCAAAAGCATTGGGGCTCTGCACATCGAGCGGTGCCAGGTTGTTGTCGCCGCTGGACTGGGGGCAGGTTTTCTGTCGTAATGAGGCAAAGCTAGCATTGATGTTCTTTTCATTAAAGATGCGGTTGCGGAAGAATTGGCAACTTGCCTGGCCGATGGTGTGGGCCCCAGAAAGAACAGTCATTTCACGAGCAGTCATACCTTGTGCGGAGAACATTGAGATTAGAGTGGAGAGGCTAGACCCGGGACCGGGCAGGTTTGAGTTTGAGCCGCTCAGGCTAGCAGTTCGCGCATCCCTCCTGCCAAGTGGTACGTTCCATGTGGGCCCTCCTAGCTGCAATTATTTAAATTTAAAGCAATTAAGATCAACTAATGTACTAAATTATTAGATAATTACATCAGCATCTGAGTTGCAATAATCACACACCAAATTGACTCCGTCACGGGTAGCCAGAGCGAGAATGTCAGCACAAGAGACAGTAGCGCTGCAAGATGCTTCGACTTTAGTTTTGATCGCATCAATAACCTCAAATCCACGCGCCGAGTTTGCATTTGGCCCGGCATTTTTTTCGCCAGTGAAGGTCGGCGTGTCATCCAAAAGGATGCCTCCATCACATCCCTGGAAAACAAAACAGGATTCACTCTAAATTAAATGCATTCCCACACACATAAAATTGCCAAAAGAGTTAAATAGAAGTGACACGCTAGCTGCTTACATTAACAAAGCAATCATGAAAGAAGAGACGAAGAATGGAAGCCCCCATTCGAGCCTCCTTGGCGATTGCTTGAGACATGACTGATCGGACAATGGTTTGTAGGTTCGGACATGTCGTTTGGTAGAAACTAGGCGACAGCTGCCCGTGAGCAGAGCAAACAAGAATAGAGAGTACTAGAAATGTAAGAGACTTGAAAGATAAGGTGGTCATGGTTTGCTAAGTGCTTTAGAAGAAAGTTTTGGTTTTAGGCTTTTAGGCTTTTAGCTGTGTGAGGAGAAGGAAGTGCATGCGTAGGGGTATATATATTTGACATTGACGCGTTGTAGTCCATGCAAAGCCAAGAAGCTACGCCGAACTCAACATGGGCTTTATTTGACTACGTCAAGTTTGATTTTGTTAATAAATGTAATGATAATTAAAAGTTGGCGGCGATTTGAATAATGTGTAGGGACAAGAATATTTTGGAGGATTTAAATTAACAACGTGGTTTGATGAGGAGAAAAGGATAGCTCTAGTGATAACTACAAATCAAGGGGTTGATGCCTGTTGGGGACTCGGGTCTTGGTCCTCTTTGTAAGGTTGTGGCTTTCCACGTGATTTTCTTTGTCGCTTGGATGTGTGACTGTGATTCCTGTAGCCCAATGTGACGGGCCTTGTTGGCTCTTGGCTGGTCCTTGTTGTCATTGTGACATAACTCGCGTATAATTTGCGTATAATTTATTTTTTTTGACGTAATCGAACTGAATTCCGAATAAAATGCAGAAAAACATATAATACGTTTTATTTGCGAATAAAACGTGTATAAAACGCGAGTTGACGAATTATTCGCGATTAAAACGCCAAAAAAAAAATTCAAATTTTCTTTTTCAAAATATATATTTTTTTAACGGTTTTTTTGGGTTTTTATTTTTATTTTTGCTTCCTTGTTGTACCGAATCATTCCCGAATTATACCCGAATCACGAATTTTTTACCTCGCCGAACCGAAACCGAACTTTTGATTTGTCATTGTGTTGTTGTTGGTCAATAATTAATTGAATGGCTAGGCTCCTTTAGTAATTATAAGTAACTAATAAATAAATTTATTTTTAGAAATGATAAAAAGATGGAATTTATTTCACAAGCATTTTTAATAAGTTGGGCAACATTTCTTTATAAAAAGTGATAGAAAGGTAATTAGTATTTGACCAGTAATATACTTAAAGAGAAGGATTTAATTCTACAATTTTTTAGTGACATAAAATGGCATATATTCTCTTTATATCTATATGTAGAAATTCAAAAAATTTAAATGTCAAATCTAAACCACAATATTTTTTTTTCATTTTATACTAGATCTACATGTCAAAGGTATTTGTTGTTGACACATTTTATACTCATTTTAAAATAATTTCATTAAGAATTTTATTTATGTTATTTTTTGTTGAGCCATATTTTATATATATTTTCTAAGAAGTCATGATAATTAATGAGTGAGGCTACGGTGCTATGCATAGCACGGATTGGGTCTGTGCTACGGCTCAAAATTTGACTTTACAAAATCCTAACGGTCGATCCGAACCGTTCAACATGATTATAAAATGAATATGTACTTGCAAACCAAATTTTACATTTTTTCGAATTTTTTTACTATTTTTTTAGATAGGCTGTTTTTGGATGGTCCAGAATGTTCAGATCAAGTGATTTTCGAAAAAATAGTAAAAAAATTCGAAAAAAATGTAAAATTTGGTTTGCAAGTACATATTCATTTTATAATCATGTTGAACGGTTCGGATCGACCGTTAGAATTTTGAAAAGTCAAATTTTGAGCCGTAGTACGGACCCAATTGGTGCTATGCATAGCACCGTAGCCTCACTCATAATTAATTATACTACTTTATTTTGATGTTCCTATGGGAAACCCGACGAAAATCCCATATACCGGCCAAAAAATAGATGTATATGTTGAATTATTTTTTAACAATAATTAATTATGACTTTAAAATATTTTCATGGAGAATTCTTTAAATTATTCTTTTTTGGTTCGTAGTTTAACTTAATATGTTTAAAGAACTAATTGTTATTACTTATACTTCAATAATTAATTTTTTTATAAGTAAAAGAAATGTACACATTGAAAGATTTATAAGCTTCAAAATCTGCTCTTATTCTCAAAGAATAGGATGACCCTCCTCTTCTCATTTTGTGTCTTATATTTCTTCTAGAAGAGAATAAAAGAGAAGAATAAAATAGACACAAAAAAGAAGAAGAGAACTGTTTTGAGTGCCGTAAGAATAGCAATGCTATCTGAATAGGGCGAATCCAAACAAGACTGGTGCTATTCGGAATAGCATTGAATAGCACTATTCTGCTAACCTCACCAAAAGGTGGAATAGCCTTCAGCGGAGGAAAAAAAGAATTGGCTCCAAATTCTATTCCAAATATGCATTCCAAACAACTTTTTTACTATTCCGAATAACTTTGAGTTAGCACTATTCTCTTACCATCAAGATTATGTTATTCTTATTTACTATTTTCAAATAGTAACTATTCTAGCTATTCTAGAGTGCATCCAAACGTACCTTAGAATATAAGCAGATTTAGTTCCGGTAAACTAGTGGTTACAAATTTTGAAAGAGCTGTTTTTCTATTCATGCAGAACAAATATCATATACATGGATGTTTTGAAGCTCTATTGCAGTACCATGTGTGAATCCGACTATTCGTGCAAATACCTAATGAAGAAATTAAGAATTTGTAATTACTTGGATTTGACTTTATTTGCCAAGAGGATGAACGAAAATCCAGCGGGAATAACGGGCAAAAGATGCCCTTTAACAACTGGCTTTATTAATTTCGACTTAAGAGAAACTAATTTTGTATTTTTCTTCTCTTTCTGTTTTTCATCTTTAGATAAAGGCTCCCATGCCGAATCATGTTCCACTGTAAAGCTTTTCTAAAAAGGAACATGTGGATTTTATAATTTGTATTATACTACAACTTCAGAGAAACCAATTCCATTTTTTAAGGACCTAGTTATAAAAGGTCACAAAAAGAGGCTCATCTATTTACATCTTAAATATAATTATATATTTTGAATGAGTAGGGTTAAAGCACTATTAGTTTTGTGCTCCAATCATGATTTATGTCTCTTTTTCTGTTTTAAAAGTTCGAACAATCGATCCGAACAACTCAACATAATATTTATATTAAAATGTACTTGGAGATCAAATTTTATATTTTTTGGAATTTTTTATTATTTTTTCAGATAGGTACAAAATCACTATTTTCAGAAAAAACAGTGATTTTGTACTTATCTAAAAAATAGTAAAAAAATTCCAAAAAAATATATAATTTGGTTTTCAAGCACATTTTAATATGAATATCATGTTGAGCGGTTCGGATCTATTGTTCGAACTTTTAAAACAAAAAAAACGTGGAGCATGATTGGAACACAAAACTAATGGTGCATTTTAACCTACCCATTCAAAATATATATTCCATAATTATGCTATCAAAAATGAAAATAAAAAATTGTATTTTTTTTTTACTTATTTGACAGTGTTGGAATCGAAATTTCTTATTATCATTTAGAAAAGAAAAATTAGTAAACATTTTACATATTATGTATTAATACTCTTGTAAATTTATATTTCAAAAATTTACATATTAAGAAAAATAATTTTACACAGATCACAACACCAAAGCACAAGCATTCTTCGATTTCTTCAAGGACCTCATGGGAAGGAAGGCACCGTCGACCATAGTGACATAACTCGCGTATTATATGCATATAATTCGCGTATAATTTTGTTTTTTAGACGTAACCGAACCGAACTCCGAATAAAATGCAGAAAAACGTATAATATGTTTTATTCGCGAATAAAACGAGTATAAAACGCGAGTTGACGAATTATTCGCGAAAAAACTCCAAAAGAATTTTGAATTTAAAAAAAAAAAATTTACGGCTTTTTTGGGTTCTTTTTTTTTGCTTCTTTGTTATACCGAACATTTCTGAATAATATCCGAATCACGAATTTTTAACCTCATTAAACCGAACCCGAACTTTTAATTTGTCACTATGCCATCAACACCGTTTATAAACTGGAGCAACTTATACCCAAACCGAATTGGACTAGAAGACCTCATAAACCCTATAACAAGGCAAGAAATTCTGACTGCAATTGGGCAGTGGCCGAATAATAAGAGCCCCGGGCCCGATGGAATTCTGGATTTTAGCAAGAAATTCTGACTGCAATTGTTTCAGAGCCCATTGATTTATTAGGCCAGCTTTCGCCTTACCGGATCTGGAATTCTGGATTTTAGCATGAGCAACTACTCTTCCAGTGAAAATTTTCTCATACCGTTGAAGGAATGATGCGTCATGGCCCGCCTATGCCTATATGGGCTTAACTAGGCCCAAAAGAATAACGGACCGGGTTCTTAGACTGCTCTATGTCCGGAACCATAAAGCCTACAAAGTCTCTATGGGACATTCTAGCCTCTTTGTTTCAGAGCCCATTGATTTATTAGGCCAGCTCTCGCCTTACCGGATCTGGAATTCTGGATTTTAGCATGAGCAACTACTCTTCCACTGAAAATTTTCTCATACCGTTGAAGGAATTAGCCTCACAGTTAGAGAGTAGCATCATTTTAGTCTCAAGAGAGCTTGATTTGCATGGTTCAATGCCAATGAATCTCTGTGATGTCCAAATTGGGCCTCGCCAAATGAACTTGCTGTTTTAAAAAGGAAAATAAAATTTAACCAAAGAATAAGAGTTCGGTTTGGGCTACAATGTCAAAGTTTAGAAATAAAAAAGATATCAGAATTTTCACAATTCACAAGGGACCTTGAACTATGTCACAATTCAGTTTTCTCAGGGGCCGTCACATTGTCAAATGTCAATTAATAAAATTTGAATAATAATTCAAAATTAAAATTTCAAATCGCAACATATAACAATTGATCTTGAACTATGTCACAAGTAATTTATACATATTAAAAGTATAAAATTAGGAGTGAGTCTATGGTACTATGCATAACACGGATTGGTCCGTACTACGGATCAATATTTTCGTTTTCATCCGAACCGTTTAACATGATTTCCATATGATAATATACTTGTGGGCTAAATTTTCTATTTTTTTAGAATTTTTTTAGATAGGTAGAAAATCATTGTTTTTAGATGGTTCAGAATTTTCAGATCAAGTGATTTTCTACCTATCTAAAAATATAGTAAAAAAATTCAAAAAAATATAAAAATTATTCTGCAAGTACATATTCATATGGGGATCATGTTGAACAATTCGGATCGACCATTAGAATTTTCAAAACAAAAATATAGCTCCGTAGTACCATAGACACACTCTAAAATTAGTTTATGTCTTGTACAAGACAAAATATTTATAGTTTTAACTAAATCTAAAATTAGTAATTTTCAACAAGAGTGAATTACAATCGGCTAGATGTTTGATCTCTTCTCTCGACATTGAAATCGACTGTGAAATGAGGAGCTAGGAATTCTTAAAAAAAAATTATCATGTTATCATGGGGGTTCTTACACTTAAAAAGTATAAATAATTCTTCGTTACTATCTTCATAAATTAGCGCACATCAGTAACCGCATTGCTGTAGATATGATTTAGAAAAAACACTAATTTGTACACAACAGTAAACTTTTCTGGACTATTGAATCAGCGATTTTTAAAGTGGCTTAATAAATAGTAAAAAAATTCTAAAAAATGTAAAATTTGATTTGCAAGGACATATTCATATGGAGATCATGTTGAACGGTTCGGATCGACCGTTAGAATTTTGAAAACTCAAAAAATGAGCCGTAGCACGGAGGGGCTCTATGCTACGCGTAGCATATTAGCAAAATCCATGATTTAGAACTATACTATCGGATTATTATTTGTGTTCGCGCATTTGGACCCATTCAATATGTCTTGGAACATATTATAAGTTTAAAAGAAAAAAAATCGATGATACACGAGTCAAATTAGAACTTTAGGAATAACTGTGCTTGGATGTATGAGCCCATTATACATATAAAAGAAAAAGGCCTAACAAAAGAAGCAAAAGGCCTCTAAAAAAAAAAAAAACAAGAAGAAGAAGCAAAAGAACAAATGTGCAGGGAAATGGGTACATTGTTTATTACTAATTAATTGAGCATTCTACAATTTAACCTGATCTCCCCCTTTTTCCCAGTCAATGGCGCAATAGCCCCGAGATTCACCATTGATCTTGCAAAATCGGAGAAAAATACAGCAGCATCCGTGCTGTACTTTGTTACCAAGCTGTCCTGTCAACCGTTATTGAACAGTTCTTGGTCTGAATGAAACAAGCCCGTTTTGTTCACCAGATCAACGTAGTATGCGTTGTCGAATGTCATCGGGATCTGCCAATCAATAGGTGCAAGATTACTGTCACCGCCGAACTGGGGGCAAGTTTGCTGACGTATAGCGGAAAAGTAGCCATCAATGTTTTGATCACTGTAGATATGGTCGCGGAAAAAAAAGCAGCGACCTTGCCCAATAGTGTGGGCCCCTGAGAGAACAGTCATGTCTTGTGCACTTAAACCTTTCGCAGCAAATTTTGAGATCAGAGTGGAGAGACTTGACGACGGAGCAGGCAAGTCTGACTCTGCGCTGCTCTTGCTAGCAGTTCGTGCATCTCTTCTGCTGAGGGTGACATTCCATGTGGGCCCTCCAAGCTGCATTTATTGAAAGTCATTAATTATTAAGATCAATATGCACTAATTAATATTCTCAAGTTTCTATTGAATGAATTTGAATTCAATCAGCTATAATTTGCACCAAGTTGACACTATCACGAGCAGCGAGAGCTACGATGTCAGCACAAGAGACAGTAGCGGGGCAAGATGATTCAACTTGCATTTTTATTGCATCAATGACCTCGTATCCGCAAACTGAGTTTACATTTGGCGCTGCATTTTTCTCTCCGGTGAAGAACAGCGTATCATCCAGAAGAATGCTTGCATCGCAGCCCTAGAAAACACACAAGTTGATACTCACTCAATATATAGGAAGCAACTCCGAGCAATAATAAAAAAACAATATATTTTGTTTACTTTGTATCAAATGACAGTGAACGTACCTGAACAAAACAATCATGGAAAAAGAGGCGAAGAAGGGAAGCACCCATTCTGGCCTCGGTGGCAATCGCTTGTGACACAACAGACCGCAAGATTGTTTGCAAATTAGGGCATGATTTTTGATAGAAGGTCAGGGCCAGCTTCCCTGGCTGCCCATGAACATAACTAAAGAGAAGACAAAGTACTAAAAATGTGGGAAATCTGTAAGACATGAGAGCTATGTAAACTTCTATATGGATTTAGGAGAAAGCTTTGGATATTAATTGTTTGGGTTAGATATATACATCATATGATGAGAATTCAATTAACTTATATAGGAGCGTCACAGTACAAAAAATATTGGAATGTTGACAGCACTTCGTAAGTTCCGAAATTTGAGGTATTTTTTGGATTTGACTATTAATTCGAAAGTTTAGAAATCACTAGACTCAATTTTAAATTTGCGTTCCCTTTGTTTCTACTTAATCTTTCTGCACCAACGTGTACGAAGCTGGTGAATATGAATTAAATCAAGTGATGTATATATGTTATTTGGGAAGACTTGCTCGGTTGTTGGTGGTGTCTGTTGGAGACCTGGATGGTTGTGGGTTTTTAGGGATTAAAATTTCGGTTCGGACTAAATTAACCCACGAGGTATATGGTTGACAAAATATACCACCTCTGCATAGTGTGGCACAGATAGCAATCCATCGGTTGGACTTGGAAGGATTCAAATCAGCTGAAATTCAAGATACATGATCAGTATTCTTGGAATTTTTGAAATTTCGAATTCACCCGTTCAACTTTTTCTGTGCACGCATCTCGAAACAGCTAGTTTTTCTGTACACGTATCTCGAAACAGTTCAACGGCTGGATTCGAGATTTCAGCGTTACTGTTCATGATTTTGGATTTCAGCAGATTTGGATCCGACTTGGAATGGATTGATGATATTATTTTTCAGTCAATATTCTAATCAGTCATCAAATTTTTTTAAGTAAAGATTGAAGGTTAAGCCATCCAACTATTTAATACTTTTGTTATTATAACAAAGGATTTTTCCCATCCGGGTTTCGAACCAATGACCTCTCACATAGAGAGGTCATGTGTCTTTACCACTAGATCAAAGACTAGTTCTTAATCAGTTATCAAATTAAAGATTTTTAAACGGACTCCCGGCTCGATAGGTATATGTTAACTAGTAAAGACACATGTTTTCTAATATGAAAAATTATAATTTCAAATTTCAGATATAAAATTCTTTATAAACAATTAAAGAGAAATTAGTAGGCTACATCTCTACCTTTCTATTTAATAAAAAATATGCCAACCTGACCAAATGGGTACGAATTGGAAATTATATGTTAATGTCCTATGATTTCTTTTATTTACCGTCACAATATTAGTCTTTCAAATCATATTTAATGCGGACGGGTTCTGCATTTCACCCTTCTAGTGTTCTATAATTGTTGTTTTGTACACAAAATAGACGAGATTTTAGATGTCAAATTTCGATTTATTTTCGTTATGCTGTTGAATTTACGACGAGAAGTCAATTACAAAAGCTGAATTCATACATTATCGCAACTCAATTTGTTTTTTCCCTACATCTTAAGAATAGAAAGAAAAAAAAAAAACGAAAGAGAGAAAATTCCTAAATTTGTAAGATTTGGTTGATTTTATATGAGGCTAAAGTTAATGAAAATTCCTTAATTAATTCCTAGTAGCACGCATAAGAAAAGAGTATTTTGTCACATATGTCAAACTTTATCTTTAGAAAAAATATTAAATATTGTTCCGAATATTGGAAGATCAGAACTTGAAATTCTGGATCAAATCAATGTTCTTTTTAAACAAGCAAGAAAAAAATAAAATAATTACTCTGATCGGTGGTTGTGATTTCCGTTTTTTAATATTTTTAGAGGAATAATTTGAATTTCTATCTATATATGAAGTAAAATAATTTGCATTATTTATGTGTGGTTTGTGCAAAATCATAAAAAAAAAATGTAAATCAAAGCGCAAAACTGTTTTTATGTGTTTGTAAACAGATCAACGTTTAAGCATCTCCAACCCAACAATCCGTAAAAAATTGAAAACAGCTGTAAAGCACTATTTAAAAATTAAGTTCCTTTTAGTTTCTTAATCCCTCCATCCCAGAAATTGGGTCAGAGCCAATAGAAAAGAGAACAAAGGATTCAGAGCCAATAGGAAGAGAGAGAGTACCAACATGTCCAAAAGAAATCGTTTGCTTTATAAACAAATTTGTTTTTTTAGAAATTAGCCTACAACCCAACAATTATATTAGCAATTGACACATCATATTAGTAATTTAAAAAAAATCACCGATGCTCTTGGCATTTGTTACGAGCTCTAATCCAGTGGCGAGATATTGCACCGATTTAGAATGGATAAGATTGTTTACCAGGATGTAAAGGAGAATTCATCCCACTTGAATGAAATAATCTACCATTTACGTGGCAAGGGTCATGAATCATGATGCCTCATGGCCCGCCTATATATGCCTTTTTGGGCTTAACTAGGACCCAGGGCAGAACAGACCGGGTTCTTAAACTGCTCTATATTTAGAACCGTAAAGCCTACAAAGTCTCTATGCGAATTTCTAGTAGGGGTGCAAACGGATCGGATACGGATCGGATAGTGATAAAACCATATCCGTATCCGTTTTTATTTTTCGGATACGGATACGGATTGGATATTAGACGGATACGTACGGATACGGATCGGATATCGGATATCCGTAGATATATACATAAATATTTTCATAATATATATTAAATTATATAGTATATATCTACTATTCGGATACGGATAATTAATATTGAAAACCATATCCGTATCCGTATCCGTACGGATATTCGGATATCGGATATCCGTATCTAATTTTCGGATAAGGATCCGGATACGGTCGGATTTTATCCGATCCGTTTGCACCCCTAATTTCTAGTCTCCACAAGAGCCCATTTTCTTTTAAACTTATAATGTGTTCCAAGACATATATATCCGACATTTTTTTTAATATCCAAAGTTAAATAGAAATTAATAAATATATCAAGTTTGGCTGAGTTTCAATTAAAATATCTAAACCGGCTATTTAATGACCGGTTCTCAATTTTTTTTTAAATTTTTTTTTGTTGTTTCAGATCTTGTAAATATTCATTTTCTCTCTCCTCCCTCTCACAATTCATTCAACTCACAGGAGAGGAAGAAAGGAAGGGAAAGAGAGGAAGAGAAGGCGATTTGAGGCGATTTCTCAAGAGCCAAAAGAATGAACAATAGCAACCGAGGTAGGTCGTCCTATTGTGACCTAGCGAGAGGAGTGTCAATTAGTGATCGTGATAAGAAGCAAAAGAACAAATAAACTTTGACAAAATTGAATAGAAAACAAACAGGCCAGAAATGGGTACAATTTTTTTTTTTAAGTAGGGAAATGGGTAAATTATTGCTTATTACCTAATTGACCATTCTACAATTCAACCTAATCTCCCCCTTTTTCCCTGTCAATGGTGCAATAGCCCCGAGCTTTGCCATTGATATCGCAAAATCGGAGAAAAATGCAGCAGCATCTGTGCTGTACTTTGTTACCAAGTTGTCCTGTGAACCGCCATTGAACAGTTCTTGGTCTGAATGAAACAACCCTGTTTGGTTATCAGATCAACGTAGTATGCATTGTCGAATGAGTTCGGGCTCTGCACATCAATAGGTGCAAGATTACTGTCACCGCCGGACTGGGGGCAAGTTTGCTGACGTAAAGCGGAAAAGTTGGCATTAATGTTTAGATCATTGTAGATACGGTCGCGGAAAAGAAAGCAGCGACTTTGCCCGATAGTGTGGGCCCCTGAGAGAACAGTCATGTCCTGTGCACTTAGACCTTTCGCAGCAAACTTTGATATTAGCACGGAGAGACTTGACGACGGACCAGGCAAGTCTGAGTTTGCACAACTCTGGCTAGCAGTTTTTGCATCTCTCCTGCCAAGAGTGACATTCCATGTGGGCCCTCCAACCTGTATTTATTAAGATCAATATAGTACATTAATTAATCTTCTTAGTTTTTATTGAATGCAATTGAAATCAGTTAGTTATAATACACACCAAGTTGACACCGTCACGAGCAGCAAGAGCGACAATGTCAGCGCAAGAGACAGTAGCGGGGCAAGATGCTTCAACTTGCATTTTTATTGCATCAATGACCTCGTAACCACGAACCGAGTTTGCATTGGGCGCTGCATTTTTTTCTCCGGTGAAGTTCGGCGTATCATCCAAAAGAATGCTTGCATCGCACCCCTGCAAGGAAAACACAAGTTGGTACTTATTCAATACATAGGAGGCAACTCCGAGAGAAATCAGAAAACTATACATATACGTACAGAGGCAAAGTAAGATATTTTGATTACTTTGTATCAAATGACAGTGAACTTAATTACCTGAACAAAACAATCATGGAAGAAGAGACGAAGAAGGGAAGCAGCCATTCTGGTCTCGTTGGCAATCGATTGTGACACAACAGACCGCACGATTGTTTGTAAATTAGGGCATGATTTTTGATAGAAGGTCAGGGCCAACTGCCCCGGCTGCCCATGAACACAACTAAAGAGAAGGCAAAGTACTAAAAATGTGGGAAATCTGTATGACATGAGAGCCATGGAAACTTTTATATGGAATTGGGAGAAAGTTTTGGATATTGTTTGGGTTAAGAGAGAGAGATACATCAAATGATGAGAGTGCAATTAACTTATATAAGAGCGTCACAGTCCAACGAAAATTAATTGGAATGTTGACAGCACTTCGTAATTTCCGAAATTTGGGGTATTTTTTTTTTATTTGACTTTTAATTAATTCGCAAGTTTAGAAATCAACTAGACTCAATTTTAAATTTGTGTTCCCTTTTTTCTACTTAATCATTGCATGTGCACCAACGTGTACATGAATATGAATTTAAAAGATTTAAGAAAAGGAAAGTCAGATGTATTTTATTTGGGAAGACTTGTTCTATCGGTATCGTATTTGATAAGACAGGTATGAGTAAGATTTTTTTATTTTTTTCATTAGCTTATTGGGTATGAGTATAGGTAAGGATTTTTTTCATTAGCTAAATTGTCAAGGTATAGATAAAAGTTATTTCATACCCGTTACCCTATAGGGTAATTAAAATAAAATAAAATTACATGATAATGTTTGAGTAATAATTAATGATGATAAAATTTATTTGCGTGATATTTTATATGATAATATTTAAGCAATAATTAGTGATATTTTATTTAGTATATGTTTTTTGCTATAAGAAAAATATTAAACATATTACTTTTATTTACATTTTTATTGTTTAGTTAAATAATTGAATTTGTCCAAAGAGATATTCATATTTTTAAATTCTCTTGCTTAATAAAAAAACAATTTAGTTAGAATTAATTACACATTTGTTTTTTTATTAGTAATGAAATTGCTTATGTGTGAAACAAATGATTTTAATATTTTATTTAAAAATATAATAAAATTAATTATTATATTATTATTATTCGTTATTCACCCGCTAATGCTTTGTTACTCGGTTGTTGGTGTCTATTGAAGACTTGGATGGTTGTGGGTTTATTGGGATTAAAGTCGCCGTTCGGACTAAATTAATCAACGAGGTATAGTTGACAAACTATGCCAGGGCATATATATATATATATAGAGTATGGCTAATGTGCTTCCTCTAGAACTTCGGCCTCGTGCTTCCGGGGGCATATCTTAGTGTTTAATATTCAAACAACAAATTCAAACCGTTAGATGTTCAATCTATATTAAAATGTACTTGGAGACCAAATTTTACATTTTTTGGAATTTTTTTACTATTTATTAAGCCACTTTGAAAATTCCAGATCCGGGTGAACAGTAAAAACAAACTGGACCATATGATCTGGAATTTTCAAAGTGGCTTAATAAATAGTAAAAAAATTCCAAAAAAATGTAAAATTTGGTCTCCAAGTACATTTTAATATAGATTGAACATCTAACGGTTTGAATTTGTTGTTTGAACATCAAACACTAAGATATGCCCCCGGAAGCACGAGGCCGAAGTTCTAGAGGAAGCACATTAGCCATACTCTATATATATGAGTGAGGCTACGGTACTATGCATAGCACGGATTGAGTCCGTGCTATGGCTCAATATTTGAGTTTTTAAAATCCTAACGGTCAATCCGAACCGTTCAACATGATTATAAAATGAATATGTACTTGCAAACCAAATTTTATATTTTTTCGAATTTTTTTAGATAGGTAGAAAATCACTGTTTTTGGATGGTCTCGAATTTTCAGATTAAGTGATTTTCTACCTATCTAAAAAGATAGTAAAAAAATTCGAAAAAATGTAAAATTTGGTTTGCAAGTACATATTCATTTTATAATCATGTTGAACGGTTCGAATCGACCGTTAAGATTTTGAAAACTCAAATATTGAGCCGTAGCACGGATCCAACCGTGCTATGCATAGTACCGTAGCCTCACTCATATATATATATATATATATATATATATATATATATATATATATATATATATACACACATCCTCTGCATATTGTGGTACAGAGAACAATGTATCGGTTGGATTGGATTGATGATATTATATTTCTGTCAATATTCTAATCAGTCATCGAATTTAAGATTTTTAAACGTGCTCCCGACTCAACAGGTCTATGCTAACCCGACCAAGTCAGTACAAATTGGAAAGTATATTTTAATGTTCTATGATTTCTTTCTGAGTGAGGCTATGGTGCTATGCATAGCACGGATTGGGTCCGTGCTATGGCTCAAAATTTTAATGTTCTATGATTTCTTGCAAACCAAATTGTACATTTTTTTGAATTTTTTTACTATTTTTTTAGATAGGCTGTTTTTGGATGGTTCAGAATATTCAGATCAAGTGATTTTCGAAAAAATAGTAAAAAAATTCAAAAAAATGTAAAATTTGGTTTGCAAGTACATATTCATTTTATAATCATGTTGAACGGTTCGAATCTACCGTTAGGATTTTGAAAACTCAAATTTTAAGCCGTAACACGGACCCAAATGGTGCTATGCATAGCACCGTAGCCTCACTCTTTCTTTTATTATATATACTTATAGTCTTCTTATCATATTTAATGTAGACGTACGGCCGGGTTTTGGATTTCTAAGCAGCTTCTAATGTTCTATAATTGTTGTTTCTGCACAAAATATATATATAGACGAGATTTTATACATCAAATTTCGATTTATTTTCGTACTAGGCAGATGAATCTCAGTAGCTGAATTATTCATACATTATCGCAATTCAATTTCTTTTCCTACATCTTAAATTTGTTTGATTTGATCATTGATATTAATATATACGAGGTTAGATTTATTGAAAATTATTCATTTAATGTTGTCATTTTTTAAATTACATATTATTACTTTTAAATGAATGTAATTAATATAAAAAACAAGGTCAATTTTTCTTATTCTTTTTTTGAATTAGGGGGTTGGGGGAAGGGGTTTGGTAGCTGCTGTCAAAGTTTCTAAAAAAAAAAACCACTCATTATTTTTTCCAAACTCTTGTTGTTATAACAAAAGATTTCTCTCATTCGGATTTTGAATCCATGACTTTCCATATCAGAGGACATGTAACCTTTGTTACTAAATCAAATGCTGGTTCTTATCAATTTCTCTTCTTATATCTATTTAGTTAGTACTCTCAAATGGTTTGGTTGCTACACTAATTTATTAAGTTTGAAGTTTTTTCTTAATGTAATTACTCCTTTTTAACAGGAGACTACTTGATTCTTTGTTCTCTTGAGCGGTAGATGAAAGAATGAGATCACAAATACTGAACCTTACCATCATAGTAATGGAGTAATCTATAAATTATTTTCTTAAATAATGTTTTTATCCATGATCAAGAGATAAAAGACGAGTGTAACTGTGTAATGCCTGAGAACACTTAAAATAATAAAAAAAATACCATCACTATTATGTCATGTTGAGTGGTTCTTCGCTAATTTCTTGAATAACTTAAAGTAATAGTGATCACATGCATTTAAAGTAGTTATTTGACGATTCTTTAAGTTATCTGCATTTAAAGTAAACTCGAGATTGATCTAGACTTAAATTCTAACATCTAATTTATTCGTTGTATTTTTCGTTGTAAGAGAGCAATCACATGCATTAATCTTTCCTGGTCAACTATATGTTTTCGTGGGAATGAGATCCGGTGCTCTTCAAATCTCTGTTGTTATCTACTCTTCTCTCTATCGATCTCTCCTCTCTTTCTCTCTCCTCTTTGAAGAGAGATAGAAAAATGGATAGCAGGGTCCTGCTTTTCACTTGAGAAAAGCAACGGATGTTGATCCGTTTTCGCGTGGACATTTACTTTTATAAAAAAAAAAGTTACCCAAAACATGTATGGCAAAAAAAAAAAAAACTCCTAACATACAACTTCTATATAAATGTCCAGCCTATTTTATTGGAGGTCAAATCCTAGATAAAGTATTAGTTTCGTGCACACTCAATACGAGCAGAAGCTTGTGTAATATATATATAGTACATCAAGAAGCTCGGCTCCAATACATAGTTCCAATTCCTTTCGTTTTATTATTTTCATCGAGTTATGTGATATGGCATATGGAAAGACAAATGTTTCGATATAACCAAGTTACCTAGCTAGTTTTGCGTAGTTTTTGTTGGCCTAAATTTGACCTATTATATATAAAACATAATAATTTCGATTCCCGTGCTGTATGTGTTTGCAGTATATCTCCTCAAGTAATTCAAATTCTGTAAGATTGCCTTTTTTTACTTCAATAAGTTTTTGCTACATTCGTATAATTATGTACTAATTAATGAGGATATATTTTTGTATAAGTCTTATCACAATTCTTAATGGAATATTCATTATTGCTATGTCATTATTGGGGATCCAAATCTAATGAAATCCGAGATCATTATCAATAACTCTGAAATTTCTGAATTGAATACCGTTGAACTGTTTTGAGATGCGTGCAAGAAAATCAACTGATTCGAGATACGTGCATAGAAAAAAATGGACGGCTGGATTTCGGATTTCAGAAATTTCAGGGGTGATCTCGGATTTCAGCTGATAATAAAAAGATAAAATATTTCCAAGATATTATTACAAAATAATTAATGTTGGATGCATTTTTGTTTCGGATAAAGCATCTCATATTGACTGTGTTTTGAAAGCCCATTATTAAATCTAATCCTGGCCTTCTGAATCTCTCCGATGGAATGGCACATTAAGACTTAAACACCAAACCGGGCTTATGTAGAGCAGGCGCTATGTTGGAATTAGATTGTTATGGATATTATTATAGAAGCTCTAAAAACCCAACATGTATTGGATTGGGCCCATATTCAATTTCAAAGAAAATATTAACCATCTAACAATTATTCCCGTCTAAAGAATTTCTTGGTTGAGACTTGAGCGAGTTTTTACTTGCCTGCGATTGAACCACTATATTTTGTTTTTGATACTAAATGTTCCGACATTTTTATTAATATCCAAAGTTAATTATAAATTAATAATTATATCCAGCATACCTGAATTTTTCCAAAAATATCCAAACCGGCCATTTTGTGGCCAGTTTCCTCTCCCCCACAGAAACCGGCCACAAAATAGCCGGTTTTCTCTTTTTCTTTTTTTTTAGAGACACTATGAAGAGCAAGATAATGAAATCTAATGCTGAAAATTCAGTTCTTTTGTTTAAATTATTTATTAGATTACTTCTTTTGATTTATAATTAGCATATTTATACTAAAATACACTGGATTACTCGAAATTATGTTGAATTACACCATATTACATTAAATTACGCTAAATTATATTAAATTATGTTGAATTACGCTAAATTACACTAATTTCACTAATTATAATGAAATACGATAAATTACGCGAAACTACGCAAAATTACGCTAAATTAGGTCGATTTTGTGCCATCTTTCATAAATCATAAAAAATAGTAAAAAAATTCCAAAAATAGTAAAAATTAGTATTCTACAAGTTCAATATATAACTAATTTACTGAGCTACTTAGACTGAATAATAGAAATGAAAATGTTCTTCTCTTAACTTTTTGGCAATTCTGAATATTAAATTCTGGCATCGAGAGCACATACGCATGCGTATTTTCGCAAGCTTTCCGAAAAGTGGTCATTTGTTGAAATCGGACACTCGAGCGCTGTTTTATGGCCGTTTGAAGTTTCATCGTCGTTTTTCGCCTTTTCAGTGAAGATATCGTTCTTATTCATGTGTATTTTAGCGTAATTTAATGTAATTTAGCGTAATTTAACGTAATATAGTATAATTCAACATAATTTCAAGTAACTTAGCGTATTTTAGTATAAATATGCTAATTATACATCAAAAGAAGTAATCTAACAAAAAATTTAAACAAAAAATTTGATTTTCAGTGTTAGATTTCATTATCTTGCTCTTCATAATGTCTCTTTAAAAAAAATAGTTTGTAATTATAAATTACTATGAAGATAAAAGAGAAAAAAAAAAGTTTTTAATTATACATCACTATAAAAACACACAGTAATTTACCGCAATTTAGCGTAATTTAATGTGATATAGTGTAATTCAACATAATTTCAAGTAATCAAGTGTATTTTAGTATAAATATGCTAGTTATAAATCGAAAGAAGTAATCTAACAAATAATTTAAATAAAAAATTTGAATTTTCAGTGTTAAATTTCATTATCTTGCTTTTCATAGTGTCTCTAAAAAAAAAAGAGGAAACCGGCTATTTTATGGCCGGTTTCTGGGGGAGAGGAAACCGACCACAAAATGGCTGGTTTGGACATTTTTGGAAAAACTCAGATATTCTGAGTATAATTATTAATTTGTAATTAACTTTGGATATTAATAAAAATATCGGCTAAATGTTTATGCGATTGAAGAAACATTAAAAAAATATAATTAAAAAATTATTTTGGTCATTAAAATGATCGGACAAGGAGGTAAGTGGTGAAGAAGTGAATTTTGTTTGTTAAGAAATCTGGAAAGGTCGTACAATTTAATATGTGGTTTAAGAACTAGTTTTTAATTTAGTGGCAAAAGCACATAGTCGCTCATGTTGATGGTTATAAATTTAAAATCCGAATTGATGAATTCTTTTGTTGTAATAACAATGGTATAAGCGGCGGATCTATATTGAAACAATGGGGTCAATTGACATCTATTTTTTTTTTTAAATTATATTTTTGTATGATTTTATATATAATTTATAGTAAAATGTTGTGTTATTGTAAAATTGACCCACATTCTCTATAGAAAATTTGTATATGATTGATCCCCATAATTATTTGACCTCCATAGTCTGAAAGTCTGGCGACGCTCCTGAGTGGTATTAAATAGTTGGGTGGATTGACTTCTAACATTTACCAAAAAAATATATATGTGGTCTAAATTAATTAATAACATGAGTTAAAATACATTTTTAATTTAACTCAAAACAATTTATTTACATGTACACGATAAACATTTAATAAAAAATTGTTGTAGATTTTTGATAAAAGTGGTATATACCACCTGTTTCATTAGAAATGAATTGGTCTATACGGACATATTCGGCGGACACATCGGCAGGGGAATGGCACAGGAACAGAAAAATTTGAACTGATTTTTACTGTTCATGTGGGGAAAAAAAAAATTCAGTCTGAGTAAATTTTTTTTTTCTCACGTGAACAGTAAAAATGAAAGTGCAGCCGAACATGCCCTACAAGAGTGCACAGAGGCAAGTTCAATATAGCAACAGCTAAAAAATTGTTGTAGATAGTAAAATAATGTTGTATATTATAATCCAATAGGTGTAAAATGTGTGGTTCTACAACAATCAGGTTCAATCATGTCCTAAATTTCCGGCTTATTCGAGACGACAAAGTCCAAAATGTCGATGGCTTCTTTCAATTAATATAATCCTGCTACAGTGTGCTTAACAATTATAATAACAACACTTAACCAACAAGCAAGCCCATCGTGTTTTTTATAGCTGGCATGGGCCATACTCATTTTCATGCATCCCTTTACCAATTATTGCATGCATATTTGCTAGGGGTAAAAATGGTATGGATAATATCCAATCTGTATTTGATCCGTATCCGAAAATTAGATATGATATCCGATATTTGAATATCTGTGTGAATATGGATATTGATATGGTTTTACGTTTCAATTATACGTATCCGAATAGTAGATATATATCATATATTTTAATATATATTATGAAAAATATTATTATTCACCATTAAAATTAGATAAATATTATGAACTTTGATATTTTTTAATATTATTTTAATAAATATCCGATCCGATCTGTATCCGTATCTGTATCCGGCTGATATCTAATCCGTATCCGTATCCGGAAAATTAAAAAGGAATATGGATATGATTTTACCACTATCCGCTCCGTATTCGCTCCGTTTTCACCCCTAATATTTGCACATAAGCCAAACCAATCTGTATAATTTTTATCAAAAATGATCATTAATATGTTGCTATCAAATTCATCCGCCAATTATATATACTAAAAGAAAAGAAAAAAAAAAATCAAGAAATGACTTTATTTATTTCTATTTGAGGACATGATAACTAATATGAACAAGAACAAATCGAAGAGCATCGCGTTATATTATTCACCATCGCAACCAAATATATATATATACTAATTAACTTACAGATGAAAGATTCAAAGATATGCACCAATTATATTAATTTTTGTAATTTTCTGTTTCAGTTTGTTTTCCTGCAGTTTACCCTAATCTCTCCATTAGTCCCTGTCAAGGGGCTAATATTTCCCATCCTAATCATCGCCGAGACAAAGTCATTCGCGAAAATAGCAGAATTTCTGCTATAAACTCGCACAAATGCATCAGCAGGGGTATTATTGAACAACTCTTGATCAGAATGCAACAACCCGGCCCGGTTCATGATGTTTTGGAAGAAACCGTTATCGAACCGGTTAGGACTTTGAAAGTCGAGTGGGGCCATGTTGCTGTCCCCACCTGACTGGGGGCATGTCTGACGACGGGTCGTGGAAAAACTAGGGTTGACATTGGCATCACTGTAAATGTGGGTGCGGAAATTTGTGCAGCGTGCCTGACCGATGGTGTGGGCCCCTGATAGAGCGGTTAAGTCGCGAATGCCAAGGCCTTTGGAGCCGAATGAAGAGACGAGAGAGCTGAAGCTGGAGGATGGGCCCGGGAGGTTGCTGTTAGCTGCACTAAAGCTGGCTGTACGAGCGTCTCTGCGGCCCAAGAGGACTGTCCAGTTGGGCCCACCGAGCTGTATTTAATGAATAAATTCAGAGTGAGAACACGGAAGCATATCACTTTTATCTTTTTTTTCTACCAACCAATTTTGCTTTTCTTTTCTTTTTTTTCGCTTTGAAAAAGAAATTGTATTTAAGTGGTTGATTGTGAGAATGTATTCCCACATTATAATATAAGATAAAGTGCTAAATATAGTAAAGGTATATTAATATTAAAATTGATTAAATAATCAGAATTAGGCTTCTAAAAAAATTAAAATTACATATTTTTTCCCTCTAAATTTCATAATTTCATATTTACCCTCTAAATTTTAAAAACTCAAAAATTTACTAAACTTATTTGTATTTTCTATTAAAACTCATTTTAAAATTTTAAAGAACCAAGTTTATTCTTTATTCAAAAATAAAAAATATGCAACATGTTTAAGAGAAGTTTTAGTCTTCTAATTGACTGGTTTTGAGGACAAATGGTTCATTTTTTTATTTGTGACATACACACAAGCATATGTCTAAATGTAATTGTGTATGTGTAATAAGTTGAGAAATAAAACAAGCTACATTTTTTTATTTTTAAATAAATGATAAAATGAAAATTTTATGAATTCAAAGTGAATCTCAATAGAGAAAGCTATAAGTTGGGTAAATTTTTTAATTTTTGAAATTTAGAGGAATAAATATGATATCATGAATTTTAGATGGGAAAATACGTAATAAGTTGAGAAATAAACTACTTGCCCTCGGAAACCGACAAAATGAAAGAATGAATATTTATATATCTTACACAAGCTACATTTCTTTATTTTTAAATAAATGATAAAATGAAAATTTTATGAATTCAAAATGAATCTTAATAGAGAAAGCTATAAATTGGGTAAATTTTTGAATTTTTGAAATTTAGAAGGATAAATATGATATCATGAATTTTAGATGGGAAAATACGTAATTTTTATGGTGGTTTTACATAGGAATCCACACTGCCAACTTTTGCAAAACTACGCATGATATTTCAAAATTTTACAAGGCATGAATGAATTTCCACCTTTTTTAATATTTTAGATTGGCCCAAATTAGTATGAAGAAAAGACATTTCTCCTAACATACATCATTACAGCCTCTCAAGAGAGCGACTGGTACTTTCACAGATTAGTGAAAACCTCCTCTTTAACATGATAAATTAAATACACTTTTTGTTAGTTCACTACCGACTGTACCTATAATTGTATCTATAGCTTTCACTTAACTACCATCACCAAGTGCATGCTTTCTTAGTCGGCATGCATGGTATGGATAATAATTGCTTATAGCTAGGTTGCTTTAAACACATGCAAGAATTCCCTTAAGGAAAACGTTTGGATTCTCTCCAATACCGAATTGAAAGTTTGAAACCCGTGATTTAGGTAGTTAAGAGTTAATTACATAATATTTTTTATTTATTTAATATTGAATTCTATATGTTACAGAAAATGAAAAGGATTAAAGGAAAACTGGAGGAAGAAGAAAAGAAACAAAGAGAGCACAAATGAGGACCAAAAGGAACATAATCATAATAAAGGAAAAAAAAAAAAAAACAGAGAGAAAACCAAATATCATTTAGGTACCTGAAAAAACCGAAAATTTTGGTAGTTATACTGTCATCATCTCTAAGTAAGCATTAAATTTGACATGATACTAACCAGGTTAACACCATCCTTAGCAGCAAGAGCAAGAATATCAGCACACGAGACGACCCTTCCGCATGATGCTTCAACTTGTGATTTTATAGAATCTATGACTTCGAATCCACGGAGAGAGCCGGCATTCGGACCCGCATTTTTCTCACCTTGGAATGTCGCCGTGTTATCCAAAAGTACTGAGCCATCACAACCCTAATAAATTTAATTATTGGAATTATTATTATGATACAAGTTCAAATTATTTGCTTGATTCCAAAATTGATATTATTGTCTTTATGTTGACCCCTTTATTAGTACTCAGTTTGTACTTTTGAATTTTTTTTTAAGTGAATAATTAGTAATAATAATGATGTATACTATATACTATTAATAGAGTGACTATAATGATAATGATGACGATGCTATAAGTTATCACTTTCATCATGTCACTATTCATTTTATTAATACCATCTAACTTCTACTACACACAAGATCCTTCTTTTATTAACATCATAAAGTGTAATTGACTAATTGTTGATTCAATAACAAAATTTAAAATTAAAGAAAATTCTGAAGAAAAAAAAAAGGAAAAACCAGAGAGATATAGATATATATGTACATTGACAAAGCAATCGTGAAAGAAGAGACGCAGAATGGAGGCGCCCATGCGCGGGTCCTGAGCTACAGCTCGAGACATGACTGATCTTACAATCGACTGCAAATTCGGGCAGCGACCGGCATAGAACATCGGAGAGAGTTGTGCATTGGAGGTGTATGCCAAGATAGAAACAAGGGAAAGCAGAAGAAGCCCTCTGGCAAAGGCCATTGCTACCAATTGCTTAATTGGTTTGCTTTTTAAAGTTTGGAGATTGGTTATAGGACTGAGAGGAATTGTATATATATATATTAGCATGTGGCATTGTTTATTAACGAATCATGAAAAGTGCTTGAAATAATGTATCCGTTGCATGTATTGGAAATCATGCTAAGATTAGGTGGTTAAGAAAAAGCTAATGGTTCCATGCCCATGGCGTATGGACCATACCTCTTTAATAACGCGTGTCCACAAGCGGCCGGTTGCTTAATTGATTTTGATTTTACTTCAAGTATAATGTTTTAAATAAAATATGTGACCTATATTTCATGTCTGTAGTTATAGGGTTTAATTGGTTTGAGACTTTGAGTACTTTTTTCTATTATTATAACCCTGATTAATTTTAACAGAGTTAATTTTGCTGCAGAAATATGATAATATATTATATAAAGGAAAGGTGTCAAGTATCATTACTCATGATTTATTTGGATGATTAATTTGGACTTTGTAAATCCGTTAATAATGAATTCTTTTGAGTAATTGCGTTCGAAATAGGGGAGAAATTTGGGTCCGATGGGCATCAGACCCAAAGTGAGTTCGACGGGTTCGATCACCGTCCGATCTGCTTTAGAATTTGCACTCGCAATTTTCACGTCTGCTTTAAAATTCGTGCACACAAATCTTAAAGTGGATCGGACGGTCCCAAAACCCATCGGACCCAAATTTGAGTCTGATGGGCATCGGACCCAAGCCTTTCTCTTGAAATAGACCTTTGTCCTCAAGACCAGCTGCATGACATGACATAAACCTTATTATGAGATATTGACATGCTAACTTACCGAAACTTTCAAAAATATATTAAAATCATAGCTTATCAAATAGCTGGCATGCAGTAGGGTTCATTTTCATTGTGTAGTTAATTAATTAATTTTGGTTCATTATTGGTTGTCAGAAATTACAAATTAACCTGTCAAGCCTACAGTACGAGGTTCCAGTTTCTGGACCATATATCTATGGAACATGACTTGACCCACATTGATAAAAACTTAAATCATATCTGCTTTTATATATTTTTGTCCTGTTATTTAATTGTGTTTCTGGTCCTCAAATAAAATGTGTTTCTATTTTTTTGTTTTTGAGTCAGTCAATAACGTCAATTGCGCAAGATCACCCGTGAACTAGAAAACTTAAATTGGGGGACTAATCTATAAAATACATAATATGTGAAAAAGGTAAAAAAAAAAATGCAGTTAGTGGAATTTGAACTCATAACCTTACAAATATCAAATATAACTCTTACCGCTAGACTACAAGTACAAATCTGTCATTTTGAGGAGGGCTAAACTATATAAAAGCTTAAAATAACAAAATTTTAACATACATAATTAAGATTTTTAAAATCATTGAGGTGGCTTAGCACCCCTGACATACATAATTCTTACCACTAGACTACAAGCACAAATTTGTCATTTTAAGGGGGGTTAAACTATATAAAAGCTTAAAATAACAAATTTTAATTAAATTTTAACATAAATAATTAAGATTTTTAAAATCATTGAGGTGGCTTAGCACCCCCTGACATGCATAACTCTTACCACTAGACTACAAACACAAATTTGTCATTTTGATTTTGAGGGGGCCTAAACTATATAAAAGCTTAAAATAACAAAATTTTAATTAAATTTTAACATACATAATTAAATTTTTAAAATCATTGAAGTAGCTTAGCACCCCTGACATACATGTAAATCCGCCCCTTCACCTGACCAGGTTCATTCAAATCAACTTATCAAGTCAGAAATCCAGGGACATCATTTTTGTACATAATGCGTTTAGATAACACGTAGTAAAGTAAATAAAAAAAAAAAGAGAGAGAGACAATTTTGAGAATGGTCTTATTTTAAAAATTAAATTAAATTAAAAAATAAAAAGTAAATTTATAAGTATGTTATTGGACATATAAATAACTAATAATTAAATTTCATACAATTTAGTATTGTTTGTATCAATGACCGTTAATTTTTAACCATTCAAATTTGAAGTCGCTTGATATAGGTATTAAATTACATCATTTTAAATAGCCATGATACATGGATGATATATATCATGTTGTAATGTTGAATTTAGAAGTTAGACACAAATCAACAGATATGCTAACAATCTCCAATGAGTGATTGCTCATGCATCTCCAACTAATCACTAATTTTATAAGTTTGTTTATATAACAATTGGATTAAAATTATCATATCAACACTGCATTGTCAATTAAAATGTAAAAACAACATATATCAAACTATTGAATAAGATACAAGTTATTTATTTATTTTTAAATGAGAGGATTGGAAGTCAAGCCACCCAACACTCTTTTCAAACGCATGCTATTATGACAAAGAATTTCCTTCATCTGAATTTCAAATTCATGACCTCCCACATTAGAGGACATGTATCTTTATAACTAAACCAAATACTGGTTCTTAGATACAGATCAAAATTAGAAATTAATTACAGAGATACAAATGACTTGGTACATAATTTTGGCTTGAAGAAAGAAAATTAATTGATATTGTTTTAGGAACAATTGTGTAAGTTATTTTTTTAGGAAAAATAAGGGTCATTTTCTGGATTGATTTGACGGTTATAAGGGTTTTGTAACAGACTGAGAGAGAAAAAAAGTTAATTTGCCCAAAACAGTTGAGCCAAAAACAGTAAAGAAAATGAGACTTCAAACAAGATTAAAAAAAAGGATAACAACAACGATCATATATAAAGTTAGGTCTGTGGAGGTTGTTTCTTCTCTCTGGTGAATAGTTCATGAGTTCCCTCTGTAGGACTACAGCTGTTTAGGGGCGGATTTAGAATTTTCGTCAGGGGAGGACAAAAAAATATCGAATCGGGTTTAAATATCTAATCGGATTTAAATCCATTAACCAATTGGGTACTCGATAAGAAACAATGCTTTAACTCATACTTTCAGGCTTTGACTTGTAATTTCTGATGCTCTGACTTATAATTCTAACTATCAATTAAAATTCAACAGATTTATTTTAATTTTAATCCCAAATTTAACTCGAACTACAAATTAAACGTCCAGAGAGGCAAAACAAATTTCAGAAGGGACAAAGTCGTTCGGAACCGATAAATCTCCACTAAAAAACTCAAAATTCAGAAGGCAGCTGCCCCTGGAACACTCTCGGTCCGCCCCTGCAGCTGCTGCGTTACTTCGTCAGTCAGCTCAGAGACAATTGTAAAAGTTATTAAAGGCGGAAGAAACCATATTTTAATATTGTAGCATTTATTAAATTCAAGTACATGTCAAAAACAAATTTATAGGATTGGAAATTTATTTTAACTTGGTAAAAATATAAATCATTAATATTTCAGCCTGGAAATGATTGAGTGTCAAACTAAGAGTAATGAAGTAATCATGTAGTGATATAAAAGTGTCTATATGTATTAAGAGGAGGGTTCAAATGCACCATAATTTTTGTGCTCCAATATGCTTCATATTCTTTATCTTTATTTTCAAAGTCCGAACAGTCAATTTGAACCGTTCAACATGATCTTAGTAATAAAATATGTTTGGAGACCAAATTTTATATTTTTTTAGAATTTTTTTACTATTTTTTTAGATAGGTACAATATTACTTTATCGGATAGTCCAGAATCTCCTTAAAAAAGTGATTTTTTACCTATCTAAAAATATAGTAAAAAAATTCTAAACAATATAAAATTTAGTATCCAAGCATATTTTATTATGAATATCATGTTGAGTGGTTCAGATCGACTGTTCGGACTTTGAAAATGGAGATAAATGATGTGAGCATATTGGAACACATAAATAATGGTGCATTTGAACCCTCCTCATGTATTAATTGAGCGTTAAATTGAATGCACGTCCTAATCTAAATGATTTCGATCTAACAATCTTATGATGTCAACTTGTAAATTATGTAAATGTTTGATATATGCGAGGGAGAATCTGACATTTAAGGAGCTGCCATTTGCTAACAATAGACATCAACATGAGGGGATACCTCATACCTGATACCTGGCACGTTTTGGTTGATAAATGAGAATTTTACGACAAATTTTCATTGAAGCGGGAATAAATGATGCTCTGCTTCTAAATTGTCTACACACAATTACACATTTGCCCGCGTTGTGAGAAAACAATTGTATTTGTCTAGGGGTGGCAACGAGCTGGCTCGGTGCGAGCTAGGTTCTAACTCAGCTTGTTAATTATGGACCGAGCTACAGCCGAGCGAGCTGGACTTAGGGCATCCGAGCTAAAACCTCAGCTTGAAATCATGACAAGCCAGCCCGAGCTGGCTCGTTGGGTCTGGTTGGATCTAGTTTTAAGAAGAAAATAAATTCTACAAACTTTTTGGATCGAGCTGAACCGAGCTGAACTGAGTTAGACAGTATAAAATGCACACAAATTCATACAAATTCACAAATTGATGCCTAGCCGAACTAGCTGGCGAGCAAGCTAGGCACCAGCTTGAACTTGTTAATTATGGACTGAGCTAGTGGCAAGCTGGCTCGTTAACAGCTCGGTCCAGTAACGAGCGAGCTGTTAGCGAGTGAGTCAGGTGCAAGTCACGATCAAGCCATGAGCTACGTGCTTTTTTGCCACCCTTGTATTTGTCTCTACATGCATGTATGTCTAATTGTCCATATCAACGAATTTAAGCAGAATCCTGATCCATTATTGACAAACCCTCGAGTGCTGAATGTCGCCGAGAACATAATTCAATACATCAAATTGCCTAATTGAATTACAAACAGATTTTTTTTTTTTTTTTTCTGGTGTGGTTAATTAAAGACCATAATGGTGCGAGTCCCTAATGCTAATTATTCACCACACGTTTAATGGTCCTATAATGGTCACAGAGGATCCTTGACTAGTTCAATTTAACAGTTAGTGCATGCCTAAGCTAGCCATTTTCAGTTGTTTGCGTAAAATCCAAATTAATTGTTTGTCGTAACTATATATTACGAGCTAGCTATGTAGTTTACATGAATAAGTAGCTGTCAAATGCATGTAGTTGGAGCTGGAAAGGAACATGTGTGGCGAATAAAGTGCTATCTCAAACATCATTAGTGACAAAATACAAATCACGGGCTCCTCGGTTGGTTCATTTGGCGCTTTCACAACTCAATGCACATGTGCTGTCCAGACAACGAAACAAACCAAAACCAAGTTTTGCTTACGCAATTTAACAATCGTAATATGCAAACAAAAACCGCCCATAAAAGAATTCGGATATCTAATTCTTAACTCGAATGACAATTACATGAATTTAGAGAATAAATTTTATCTGTCGGCTCAATAAAAGTTTTGCTTATCTACCGCCAACATGTCCACGTCAATTTGATATGCAAAATACCCAAAATTGTAAACTTCATACATATTAAATTTATGAGGAGGGTTCTAATGTCTCGTGCCTTTCATATCTCATCATACCTCATATTTTATATATTTATTTTCAAAATCTAAATTGTCGACCAAACCGTTCAACATGATATCCATACTAAAATATAGTTGGAAATGAAATTTTATAATTTTTGAAAAATTTACTATTTTTTAAAATGGATAGAAAATCACTGTTTTTTTAACGGTCCAAAAACAGTAATTTTGTTACTATCTTAAAAAATAGTAAACAAATTCCAAAAAATTATAAAATTTCATCCCAAGCATATTTTAGTATGGATATCATGTTGAACAGTTTAGATCAACAGTTTGGACTTTGAAAACGAAGATATAAAATATGAGGTACGATGAGGAATGAAAAGCATGAGGTATTGGAACCCTCCTCTAAATTTATATAATATTCATACATGACTAAACAAAGTGTGGAAAATTTCTAAATCATCTGTAGGTTCTATATATTTTTTTCCATCAAGTGTCAATTTTATAAAAATTTGAATTTGTGCTGATTGAATATTTTTGTTATTTTGTGCATCAAAATGCGCACTGACATCTAAAATTCCATATTGGCACAGCAAATGCGTATTAAGGAATGGTGACGCTGGCTATTAATGCATGCCCCTGTGAATTTAATTGATCCAGACTATTATTGTTACTTAAAAAGCTAGTATTGTTACATAATTAGCTAGTTTATCGGATCAGGTTATGTCAACAATATAGACCAAACTCAGATTTTTCATTTTCCATTTATACTATAATAACATTCAGCCACACTAGAATGCCTAACAATATTTTCACTAAAATGCATGAGACACAAGCTTAGCTAGACCAGTCGGATTCAACAGAGATCTTGGTTAGTTCGGTTAGTTTCAGGTGCAAAAAAACTCAACCCAACCAAGTAACAAATAGACTTGTGCACATGAATTCAGATTTGATCTTTTTGCCATGATTGCAAAAAAATATGTTTAGGAAAGCCACTTTTTAAGTTGTAATCTAATATGCCTTAATTATATGCAAACAAGGCATTAGCAGGAGATAAATAATTATCACTTTTCTCATCAACATCAACGGGTATGTTCAATCCAGCATTTTAGAAGGGGAATGGAACAATTATACCTCACATGCAGCGCACTCAAGAACATAAATTTTTCGTAGTACAGAAATAGGTCATTCAGGAATAGTCCTGTCCATTCTTAGCTAGGATCAAGAAGGCCCAGGTGGAACCCCCAGTGGATGATGTATAAACCACCTGCAGAGAATAAGCAATGGACCATCTAACAGAACTTTAAATTAAAAGCACGACATCCTGAAATAACAGGTATTATTTCTGACATGTGCTACTCAAATTGTAGAAGCTTGGACAAACTAAGATGTTAGAAACATCTCAATGTCTTTTTTGAACAGTAAACACAACAAACTAAAGAGGAAGTTGACTAAACGTTTAGTTCGAACGGCTTTTTTTGTACAAAGTAAGATGTTAGTGGACTTACCTGTAGCAAGCCCCGGCTGACTCAGTACCATATCCTGTACTGTAATCCAAGTAAAAGAGATCTCAAGCATTACAACATATGTGTTTTGTCTTCACTGTTACAGCATTGGGAAAGAAAAAAGAAATCATTGCAACAAACCCAACTTGTGTTCTAACTCTGATAAAGCAAGTACAAGTTAGGGGACAAGTTGGGATGTCCAAACAAAACCAATGCAAACAGTATGTACAACAATACAACCCGTGGTATATTTTGGACAAATTGCAAAACCCCTTCATTAAGTCTAAACTGAAACCCTTCGACTCTAGTAATATGTAGCCTTTTTGCAATATAGACTAATTATTGGGTTTTTTAGCAACTAACAACAATTCATCTGGGCCCTGAAAGCTGTATTGGTTCAATAATAAAAGACGAAGAATCATTTGCATCACCATGCCTTCTAGAACTCCAAGAGTTATCAAGATGCATATCATGCCGATCTAGTTCATCAACATGTTGCTCTGGCAATTTGATCACAGTTTCCAGGGTTTTAACTACCTCTGACATCATGGGTCTAAGGCTAGGGTTAGATTTGGTGCAGAGTAGAACCACACTAATTGCACACTCCAACTCAGCTTGATTGAAGGTATCTTTGAGGTCTCTATCAACTAGCGTTTCGTAGTTTTTTGCTTCATGAAGCTCTCTGACCTGCATCATAATTGGAAATGAGGGTTGCTCGAGACAAAATTACACAATTTATTACAAATTGCACTAGTTGGTTGAACTAAAATTGAAGAGAGTTCGCATAATTTGACAGCATAGTCGCTGAGCTGGCCATAAACCCAGCAAGTTGGCATAAATCCATCACTGAACCACTTAGGTACCATTCAAATACCTCAGTTATTTAAAGATGCATCATAGTCACTGAGCTGGCCATAAACCCAGCAAGTTGGCATAAATCCATCACTGCACCGCTTAGGTACCATTCAAATACCTCAGTTATTTAAAGATGAAAATAAATTAAATATCTTAGGAATTATTGCCAATCTTTAGTAACTGAGGAAAGTTTGGCAACCCAATAGCATGCGCCTTTGAATGTTTACTGATGCTTCAGAGCATAATTAAGGGCTTAATGAGGGTCAACTGCACAAATAAACAGAAAACATAAAGCTAAACATCATATTTCAACTTAAAAAAATGATCTATTATTTACCCAATCAAGGAGCATTCCCTTCTGAACTTGCCCATTTCCAGCACACAGGATCTTTGGACCCATGATGAGCTCCAACAAAAGGATCCCAAAACCGTACACATCAGTCTTCTCTGACGACTGGCCGGTTGACAGGTACTCAGGTGCTATGTGACCTATTGTACCACGTACCGCTGTGGTAACATGGGATTCTTGCCGGTCTAAAAGTTTTGCAAGACCAAAATCTCCAACCACAGCTTCAAAAAATTCATCAAGTAGTATGTTCGCCGCTTTAACATCCCTGTGAATTATTTTGGGGTTGCACTGTTCATGGAGGTATAGCAATCCCCGGGCAGATCCCAGTGCAATCTGCATCCGCTTGGCCCAGTCAAGTGAAGGCCTACCACTATGATAATCTGAGTAAATTACTGGATTTATTAGTAAAGGAACAATTTAGTAAACACCCCTAAAAAATCCAAAATACCACATTTCTGTGATGCAAAATGAGCGGCAAGCAGTGTCTACAAGCTGGAATGATTCAATACAAGGGGATACTAACAAAAATTTTCCTGGTACTGGGCCTGAACCTAATTGATTTAAATTTATACAAAATTTCCTATTCCCAGAAAAAATGGTCCACTACATCTCATGTATCTGCAATTCTTGATGCGTTCGCCAAAACAAGTAGTTACCAATACCCAAGCCAGTATTAATCACATACCAGCTGGTATGCCAATTGGTACATGCTAGTATAGTAGTACTGCTACCACCTTTCTGGTACTTTATGTGCCAGAAAAACAATAACAACACAGCATAATCTCATAAAATGAGAAACCTTTCAAACCACCACCATCTCAAGTACCAGTTGGCACACTACAATAGTACGACTAACTGTTACGGTTTCACTTCTGATACCTCTTAAACGATCAGCAACACTGCCGTTGGGCATAAACGGGTACACCAACAACCTCTCATTCGAGGTCATGCAAAAACCATAAAGACGCAACAAATTTCGGTGCACAGCCAAGCCAATCATCTCCACTTCAGTCTGAAACTGGACCTCTCCAGTGATATCTGGATCCTTGAGCCGCTTAACTGCAACCACAGTACCATTTCTGAGGGATCCCTTGTAGACCACACCAAATCCACCTTGCCCCAAAATATTTTTTGAATTGAAATTATTAGTGGCCAGTTGGAGTTCCCGCAAGGTGAAACGAGTCAGATGACCCATCTCAAATTCATAATATTGATCTGAAATGTGAAATATAAATGCTATGAGTTAATATTTACACCTAGCACCTCATCAAAAATAGGTATTTGGTTGGCAAGAGTTGTTAAAGATATGAAGAGAGGTAAAAAGGGTTCATGACTCTCAGTTTGCACAAATAAAGTAACTTTCAGGGTACATAAATGACATATTATGAAGAAAAATCCAACCATATGCATAAGTAAAAGGCAATTTTTTTAGATGTTGCACACTACACAGGGTTATGCAAGATTTATTTTCACTTTTAAAGGGTATGCAAGATTTCTAGTTTTTCATGCTAACATGAAAATATTAATGATTTGAAGGTCTATAATAGTCAAGGCCTCAAGGGTCCAATTTAGAGAATAATTGTCCGCATAAACCTACCAACTGAAGCAAAAGGCAAACGCCATCTACAATAGCATAACCAATACATGAGCGACAACACCGCAGCAAGTGCCAAGGAACAGCCTATGCTTGCTGAAAGGCCAATTTCTAGCTGTTTGTGATGACTGGATTTTGCAATTACAGTTGTGTTTGTGTTTGTGTCTGAAAGAAGAACAAACAATGAACGTGAGTAAAGAATTACAGTTTCCTGTTGTTATGTATTGAACTCTATCTGTTTCTATAAAATGTCCACAAAATGTGAGAGATTTCACCATTAGTGACTGATGCATGGATATCCTTACAACCACGTAAAGTAGAAGAATTGCAGAGAAATATATTTCCTGCAACACTGGTAAACATTTCAACTATCTTAACAACAAACATTAAAAACAACTTATAATTACAATAAACCTCATCCTGGTTTTGTAAGGGAAATACTCTCTTGGCCAAAAACTTTGAACCCTTCCAGAAAAATTCAACAACAAGATAAATTAATTAGTACATAAGTATTAACAGCATGTTACTGGTAATGGATATGAGTGCACGACTGAACTTGTAGTGATTCAGTACCACTGCTGTAAGGCAAAAGAAGTGGAGCAAAATTTAACTAGAGAATCACAAATCCAAACTATTACCACCATTTTTACTGCTAACGGAGATGCCTGAATTTATACGGTTGTACCATTTAGTACCAGTCACCAAAGACAATTTCAACCACAAAAAATTGGCAACAGTGACAATTACATAAATGGCAGAGAAACAGAAAATAGGAACAAGATGAAACTAAAATCAGAACAAGAAGTCTGATATGACCATACATAACCATTCCAGAGGCATACCTGTAATCAATAGCAAGAATTTTTGGAACAGGCCCACTAAGATTATTGTATGATAAATCCCTGAAAACAAATGATATCAAGTAAGCTTCCAAAAAGAACTGTAAACAGCAATAAATTAATTTAAGGAGGCAGTAAGAGAGCAACAGAGGGTTTACATACAGGAATGAAAGACCTGAGAGATTAGCAACTGATTCAGGAATGTGACCTGATAAGTTGTTCCTGTTTAGCCGCCTAACAATCAATTGGGTAACCTATCAGAACTAAATTTAATCACAATATTCTAATTTAAATGAATTGCTACATAATATTTTGAAATGAACTTACAAATAACCAAGCTGAGTCAGTTGCCCCAAAGAATCAGGGATTTCTCCAGTGAACTGATTGGTTGAGAAATCAAGAGTTATAAGTCCTAAAAGCTGTCCAATTTCAGAAGGAATAGGTCCTGATATTTTGTTGTTATGTACCAACCTGGAAAAGAGAAGGGCAAAAATTATGGTTTTTAAGTCATGGGTCATGGCCACAAACAACTGTACTGGCAAAAAAATAGTACGAAATCAAGAGAATCCAAAATCTTCTTCTCCCTTTCTTTCTTTATCAAAGATAGTGATACTTATACGATCAATTCCATTTTCATGAAGCATCAATCTTTGAGTAGATTCCGCTGGTTCATTTGTTTGTTTTATTTTTGTTTCATGAGTTAAATGTTTCTTGTGCAGGGAAAAATGGAAGGAAATAGGAAAAATAAGAATTAACAAGCACTCACAAGGTCTGTATGTGGCTGAGATTGCCAATACTTGGTGAAAGAGTTCCCGACAGGCCCTTATTTGCCATGTCCCTACAAATAAAAGCATCACCAGTTAAAATCTTGCACATCTTTCTTTATTGATTGACTGATTTGTTTATTTCTTCAGCTTTGATTATATTTATGTATACTTGTTTGTTTATTCATTTACTTAAAATATTACTTGTTTGTATATTCATCTATTTATTCATTTATATTAAAAAAATATTATAGCCCATAAACTACAAATAGGCAGAGCACTAAAAACATTGCAGACATCAAATGTAACATTTCTTTCATCCAGTTGATTTTTATCTAGTAGACCCTTTGTGGCACATTTTTTTTCTAATATAAATGTACTGTTTTGACTCTGATACCTGCGATTATGTACTTATTAGGCCTCCTTTTATGGGTCTTATTGATCAATAAGCAAGCAGCAGTACTGAATTATATCATTTCTTTTTGTTATTAGAAAAGTGGAACATAATAAAACCTGTTTTGTTCATACAGAAACAACCTTTCTCATCATTCTATTACAAAAAAACAAAGAAACCATGCATCAATGCCCCAGGATAAGGAACACTAAACCTCACCAAGCAAAATAAAGCACAACAAACCTAACCTAGCAACAGATCAACAGTTCCACCACACCTCCTTGGCTTAATACTGAATTAGATAATATATGTAGATGAAACAATAAAACGAAAAAGAGACGATACAAGGATTTTACGAAGCCATCAGAGGAGCAGCTAACCATGGACCAGGTACATGGGTCCACAGAAGATATATCCCACCCATCCATGGCTCTCTCTTCATCAATCATCTTGCTTTTAACTGACATCAGCGCAGCCACTGCTCAAAACACACTCTATTAGTCACATACACCTTGGAAAAATTCTAAATTTTGCATAAAGCCCTTCATATTCACATATCCCCCTTAAAAAGTTCTTTTTTCAACAATAAAACAACTATAAATTTACTACATTTGCCCAGCTCTATTGCCTATTGGGGAAAATGCATTTGGTCAGGGAAAGTTTTTTTTTTTTCAGTTTTCATAATGCATCTTATTTTAGACTGAAAAGGTAAGAAATGTTTTTAATCGGCCGTCTATTCCCCTAAAAAAAAGGTAAGCCGCCCAATTTCGGTAACAAAACTTTTGAACATTTTGGAGCACAAATGCAAAAGAATTAGAGAGAATGAAACACAAACTGTAGATGTACCTTCATAGTTGAGGCCTTTGGGAGACAGAGGGGGGTCGGAGGAAAAGAGGAGAGGAAAAAGGGAAGAGATAGAAACGAGAAAGAGAGAGAAGCGGAGCAAGGAGAAAGACATGGTGAGTGAAAGGTGGGTTTGTTTGGTGGTCCGATTGTGGTTTTTGGGTCATGTTATATTAGTCTAGAGATCAGAGATTATGGGGTTTAGGGATTTGGGAAATAAGAAATTAGAGAGGTTGGAGTGAGGAGAGGAGAGGAGAGTAGAGAAATGAAATCCTCTGCAGAGTTTTTAAAACTCCGCACTGCGGTTCTTTTAATCTGGTCCGTTCGTTTTGAATTGGCACGAATCTCCAAGCCTAGTAATACTGCCCCTCCGTTAGCCCAAATCTCAAAGCGGCTGATAGTTAATCTGGTCCGTTCGTTTTGTTCCGCAGAGGATGCGCGCCTGGAGAGTAGAAGAGCCTGTGTGAACTCTACCTCGGAATCTCACATGCCTCGATTAAGTAGGCGGGTTGTTTACGAGGAAGACCAATGGCAATTATATATTTTGTAATAAAATTTTATTTACTTTTGTGCTTCGAATTCTGAAACAAGGCCTCAACTAGAAATTGATTAGCTATGAATTTAATTACAATTGTATATAAGATGTAAAATAATTTACATAAGAGTACATTTGAAAGTTTGATCGAATATATTCAAATTGTGTGGTCACAAAAACTTTTTTGAATGGCATAAATTGATTATTTGAATCTCAAAAACCATAAATCGGTTATTTTAATCTGTAGCACGGACCTGACCCGATATTTTTATTATTATCCAAAGTTTAATAGAAATTAATTAATATATCCAAATCAGCTGGAAAGTTATAAAAATATTTGTACCGGTCATTTTTTTGCCGGTATTCAATTTAATTCAGTACCGGCCGGAAAATGGCCGGTACCCAACATTTTTTTTTAATACAGTACCGGTCATTTTCTGGCAAGTACTTAATTTTTTTTTTTTTATGATGGGCATAACATAGTTGGCTAGAAGAAAAAGTCATAGGAAACTCGGATTGAAGTTTGCACTCGGTTTGGCTAAGATCAAACAAATGTATTTTGTTTGATGCGTGTGTTACATCGGTTGCATGTATCAGTGCATCATCGATGTTTTTGCAATGAAACATCGGTGTTCTAGCCGAGTAGTGCTAAAAAAACATCAGTGCATCACTGACGTTTTATTAGACTTAGCATTGCCAATTAAGCATGGTAGTGCTAAAAAAATATCGGTGCGTTGCTGATGTTTTTGCAATGAAATATCGATGCACTTCTGCCGTTGTTAGGTCGTGCATAAAGAATCGGTACTCAATTTTAGAATGCTAGTTATTGTCAAATTAAGTTCACTAACCGCATGCGAACACTAAACTTTAGTGTCATACGACACTGTTAAAAAAAATATCGGTACTTCAATCTGAGTTTCCTACGACTTTTTCTTCTAACCAACTATGTTATGTCCATTCTTAAAAAAAAAAAACTTAAGTACCAGCTAGAAAATGACCGGTACTGTATTAACAAAAAAAAAAAAATTAGTACCGGTCATTTTCTAATCGGTACTGAATTAAATTGGATACCGGTCAGAAAAAACAGCGATAGATATTTTTATAACTTTCCAATGGACCTGGATATATTAATTATTTCTATTAAACTTTGGATACTAATAAAAATGCGGGGACCTGACTGGTGGTATTTATGGCAATGTAGACGTCCTAAACGAATCTTTTTATGACTTGTGTAGATCAAAATTGAATGCGGATTTTTCTAATGCGGCGAAATGAGCGACCTCCAACAATTAATCCATTTAAAAATACAGATACCAGTTTACGTCAAATTTTTAATCATTACATACTATAGAAATTTGGTAAGAGCCTTCAACGACCTAAATTAGCATGGATTCACGGTACCTGAGATTGGCAACAAGTTCCCTTGTGAAAAGCTAAGGCATATTGGCATGCATTGACGGTGCTGACCAATGCGTACGTCTAATGTATAAATTCAATTCATAATTCATAACTAATAGTATATGATAACCGTAGTGGACTGTAAAATTACCAAGGATCTGAGCAAAAATAAATTTAGATTTTGAATTTGAATTTTTCAATCATAGCTATTACATGTTAGAAGCATTAGTACAAAATGCAAAGCACCAACCCAAAACCCCATTTGGAATTCTTACAACTAAGGGACCACCGGTAGCAGTTAATTTACAAATTACAACTAATAAACAAAAACTACAAAACAGATTGTCAATCCTCCCTCCAATTTGAACAGTCCAAAACCCTCCTTCGAACACTAGTCGAGTAGGCGGTGGTCAGATCCTAGATGCTTACAATAATAGTGATATCTCTTAATTATATTTTTCACCCAGTGGTTTGCATGGGGAGATTGAATTGTCGCCTTGCATGCTCTGGTATCAATTTGTTGATTAGCTCTGGCGACGCACCCGTTATCTGAAAAAGAAAATATCAAATAATGAGACTTCATGACTGCATTCTGAGGACCAAACATGGACAGGTACAGGATAAGATAGCAATTAATTTCCACAGGTACCAAATGGAATGTAAAAGATAGCATGGTTTGTCATAAAAATGACCATACCTTTGAGCTAAAAAGAATTAATGACAGAATTATTTTTTCTCCAAAAAGTTTAAAGCGAATTGACCAATGTTAATTGGGAGTAGGTGCAACTTTCAAGTGGTAGCAGATGATAAACTAGCTGTTGTAAATAACAAGTCCTCAAAAGTCTTGCTTAAAACACTTGCAAGTTACTCGAGAGATTTGAAAGCATACAAACCAGCCAATATTGGGTATGCTATTGGTATGCTGTTGGGAAATGTGATGGAAATGGAAACCCAACAAATATAAGGTAACTAATGTACCTCCTGTTTGAAATTGAAAAGTGGAGGGAAGGAACGGCCATTTGGTAGACGCGCATTCGGTTCTCTTAGCTCGTCAAAGAAAGGATGTGCACATGCTTCTAACTGCATTATTTATACATCATTAAACGAAAAGAGCAACCAGTGGAAGCTATCATTAACTAATTAGAAGTGAACTAAAACATACAGCTGTGCATCGCAAACTTGGAGAGTATTGAAGAAGGCGGGAGGCCAGATCAATTGCTTCAGGCGGCATTCTCTTGTGAAAGATCTGGTATGGATAAAATAACAAAAGGATGCAGATAATTAATATAGTTATAACGGCAATTTTTTCTAGATGAATTATAGCAGAAAATTAATAGAATATTAGGTTATGCCTACTATCAAGCCCAAAAACAGACTCAGGCCAATAAATTATACCATGAAATTACATATACATTAACGGCTAGAAAATGGGTTGTGGACAAAATATTAGGAGCATAAAGCAAAATACATGCACAAATTATTAAGCATAACTAGTTGGGATTTTCAAGTGGCTAACAGTCATCACCAAAATTCTATATTCAGATCCCTGAAATTACAAACCAATGTCTGATCATCTTTTATCTTTTCTATATTATGACATTTGCTAGAAAACAAGGTTTATAGAAGAAAATCACCTTGTGCCATGGATGAGCCTTTATCTGGGGAAATCTGAACTCGGTGTAGTTGGGGTTCATGCACCGTATCTCCTCTCTTGTTGGTGTGCCAAGAACCTGAAAATGTTCAACAAACGGTCAATACAAACTTTCTCAACAGAAATAAAAATCTAACTTATTCTTTCAACATAGGCATAAAAAATCAAGTATTTTCATTAGTCGTGTTAGATGAACTACCTTGATGATCTCCACTAGCTGATCAACAGCACTTTCCCCAGGAAAGAGTGGCTGAAAAATTAATATAGGTAAAAAAAGGAGGTTAGAGATGTAGAATCTTTCATTATATTTTTAAATTTTGTCAATTTGCAAAGATGTCTAACCTGACCAAGGAGTAGTTCCGCCAGAACACATCCAGCTGACCAAATATCTATAGATGTTGTGTATTCTGTTGCACCAAAAATGAGCTCTGGTGCTCGGTAGTATCTTGAGCAGATGTATGATATGTTTGCTTCGCCCTCAACCTAATTTTCAGGTGAAATTTAAATTTTGTTACTAAAAAAAAGCAAACTTAGTCTTGCCAGACTAACCCCACCAAAATATTTTAGATTTGGAATTTGATCAATTACGTAGGGATTAGATTTTGATTAATCAGACTAATAATTTTTGGTAAGTTTTGGATACGAGTTTTTGCACAAAGATAAAACCCAACCCAACCGTTGTACATTATTTTTCTTAGAAAAAAATGTTTATATGTATAATAGTAAATCATTATAGAAATAATGTGGACAATGTTAATTTTAATTCTTTTATTTAAAAATTTCTCTACGTTATTGTTTGTTAGAGTACGTTATATTTTAGTTGTATTTTATTTATAAAAACTTATGGTTGTCCATGCCTTTTTTTAAATGTTTTTTTAAATGAAACTAGCTGAACACATAAAGTTTGGATTAAATGGCTTTTATTTTTATTGGTTAGTTACGATAGAAAATTCGGACTACAGTAAATCGGATTGGCAATCTCAATCTCAATGAAACCCGACAAACCCAACTACATTCCATTCACATACCAGGACTTTAGCACTTCCAAAATCACAAAGCTTGACTTGGTGTGTGAGCGGGTCAACCTATAATGTAGCATATGAATTAGTGCATTCTTTTAAACAAAATAATTATTAATTTATTAAGCATAATATGAGAAGGAAAACAATACCAGCAGATTTTGAGGCTTCACATCTCTATGGCACACTTTAGGTACCGTATGGATATAAGCTAACCCTCTAAATATCTGCATTACAAACACAAGGACGAGATGTTGCCATTATTACAAAAGCTGTAACTCAAGTACTGCGGTACAAAATTGTCTTGTTTCTTATTAGAAGCCAAGTAAAGCTACTTCATTCATTTTCGTAATTGGGACTTCCTTCACCAATCATTCAAGTATAAGAACTGAAGTTTATTGATGCACCTTCGATAGATCAGGTTTATAAGAAAAGAAAAGAAAAACAAGTTGACAGCAATCTTGAAATATTTTGAATATGTTATGTGATCAAAATCTTGAATCTATTCCTTAAGACAATGCAATTTAGCCCTTAAACTCTTAAGTTAACTGGAATGACCAATTATAAAATATGCACCAGCATATGTATTACATATTCAATTCATTTAAATATCCAGTAGAAACAAATGAAAATTACTTTGCACATTGCAGAACAAATACGAACCTGATACATATAAAGTTTGACATAAATCAATGGCATCCTCTGATTGACATTGCTATAGTGTTTCAACACCCGATAAAGGGTCTCTGGAACAAACTCCATTACCAGATTGAGAAATAACTCATCTCGGCTTGTGGTGGAGAAGAAACAATGCTTCAAGGAGATGACGTTCGCGTGATCCATAGCGCGCATTATTTGGAGCTCTCTATTTTTGTATCGTTTGTCTTGTAAGACCTTCTTTATAGCCACGGTGTCCCCCGTCTCCAAGCATTTGGCCTAGAAACAACAAAAAATATTGTAAATGAAATTCACAGATAATTGAAGCAATCATAGTTTAGCAAAAAGAATGCAATAATGTTATCTATAACAGTTTTGGTTGTTGCAAACATGACTTTATTTTGGAAATTTTGGGTATGAATTTTAGGAAAGGTAAAGTTTTCATTGAATCTGAAAAATTAACCATTTCACATCCCAATTGCAACAAAACTTGCCCAGTGCTGCAATGCATAAGGCCACAGGTCATGGATTTTGACTAACAATTAAACTTATTTTCGCACCTGAAAGACAATGCCAAACGAGCCAGTACCAACCACACGCTCTGCCATGTAACTAATTGTCTGCAATAACATAAAATGGCAAACGTATTAACTACAAATATTAAATAATTGAAGTCCAAGTCAAAGCAACTCCGTAGAAAAACGGAAATTCTTATTTTTAATAAAAAAAAATTACCCTTTTGGGTTCCCCATTCTTGCCCCCAATGGTTGTTGAGATTATATGGCCAGTGACTGGATCGTTACCTTCTATAAGTTTCTTTTCCTGCAAAAAAAAAAAAAAAACAAAACATGGTGAGAAATTTTAGCATATTACATTTTTATTAAGAAAAATCTTAAGAAGGAATGGAAGGAGGATATCAAGTTTCGATTTGGTCTTCAAACTTAGAAGTTGAGTGACAATGTTAGAAAATCTAACTAACTAATGGACTAAAGCATAACTTAATCAAATGCCAAATATACATACAATTCCAACCAAAGATACAAATTTACAAAAATTAAGCTAAAAAGGAGGCAAAGGTATGCCTCTTCAAAAAGGAAAAGAGAGTAATCGAAATACTCACAAGAAAAGAAAGGGATCAGAGAGAGAGGGAGAACTGAGAAAAGAAAAGAACTTCAACTTGCTTTACCAAGCAAACAAGAGGACTAAATCTAAACTAACAACAAAAACCAATCTACTCAAATATGCTACAAATGAAAAACAAACACGCAAAAATTCTGTACTTTACTTCGACCGAAAGAAGAAAAGTCACACCTGCCTTCTCGATCGAATCTAAGAATCAAATATACACTAGAAACCTAGTGATCCAATCCAAAACGAAAACGATTACAAAAGAATTTAATCTCCGAGAAATACCTTCTCTGCCGGACGAGGGTCAATGCTCATCGGTTCCGCCTGCGCCATTGGGTGGACGAGATTAAGCAGCTCAGTCTCTCTTTCTTTATCCCTCTCCCACGGATCTCTCTCTCTCTCTCTCAACTCTCTCTCCCCCTCTCTGATTAAAGACTGGCACAGTTTCTTTTTTTCTCTCACTCTTGTGCTTTTGTTGCTTTAGATTCCCAAAATGCCACTGGGTTAAGACATTAAATAAACATTAGTGGAAAGAGCGATTAATTAACGGAAAAGGCAGGTTAATATAAGATAGGTCTTAGCTAAGCTTTTAATAAAGTACGAAACCGAAAGCACCAGATTTGAAGACCAACAACAGGACTTCGCTTTCGAGTACAATATAGTCTGAGAATTAAGTTATATCGGTTCATTTTATTTTATGAATTTCAGAATTTGAATCGTAATTTTAATTAGCATTAATTTTAATTTTATCTTTTAAATTTGAACTTGCAAAAAGCCTGAAACAGAATTTCCTGGTGTCTCTTCTTCGTATGTGTTAATGTGTACATATATCCTTTCCGGAGTATATGTCACAATAAAGACCTGGTGTATCTGGGATTGTCCACATAATGATCCCTTGAATTAATGATAACCCGATAAATTTGGAAACGCATGGAGCGAAACACCGAACCAAAAGTGTTCTTCTGTTAGTGGGACACACAAGGTCCATCAGAGAGGAACTCGCAAATGTCTGTTGCACCACTCGCTAACGACAAATGAGTCACTCAAATGCCACTGAGAGTTGCTGAAAATTACTATAAAACCAGGGATCTGTAAGACATGATAGCCTGGTTTCTGACCGGCCAAATACCTCAAATGCCCTTGAGTTTCCGACAGGGAGACCAGAAGATAAAAAATAATCCGGGGGTGTCACATGTATCCAACCTGTATCACTGACCGTTATTTTGGGCCGAATCCTAGGGGCATTTTTGGAAATCAAGAACAGATTTGAAAATATATAAACTTAATTAAAATTAAATTAAATAAATGCACAACATTATTTGGTACCATCCAAGGATCGATTGATTTATTATTATAAATATAGAAGTATTTTCAAATTTTACTACTGGCATTCAACTTTCTTTGCAGGACATTCACATTTATTAGCCTGTGATGCAGAACATTTGAATTGCATGTTACCAATAAAAAAGAACATATGGAGACCAACAATTTGTTAATCAAATAATTACATTAGTCCATTACTTAAATGTAGGAGACTAGGAATTTAGTGGTTATTTTAGGGACTAAATTATACTTGACACTATTCTTATAGGTTGGATGATTTTGGGATTTCCAATAAAGAGCAGGGTGGTTTTAATTAATTAAAGCAGAGAGTAGGTGCTGGCAGTAATTGGCTCCCAAATTTCTACATCACTTTAATCACATTCGTTAGTGTAACAAGTTGCTTCATTTCTTTTTCATAATGAAACTGACCCGTTATATGGAAAGGATACGCCGAAAAAAGACGCAAGAGAACAAAGTAGATGAGGGTGGGTAAGGCAGTCAAACACGCAGACCAAAGTAATGAAAGGATTGGGCTGTAGTACTTTTTTGAATTGTTGAATTTAAATATTCATTTCTCAATGCTAAAGTTTTGCGGGTTTTACGGCTGAGACAATGTTGGGGACCAATCATGTGGTCTTGTTTGTGCGGGACCCAGTCAAATCCAGCCGCACTTTGACTCCTCAATCCCGGCGATGCATCTCAAAATGGACGGATGAGATGGAATCAACATATGACTCAATAATTGAGCGGGATAATTAGCAGTTGATTACTCTGGCTCTGGCATGCAGTTGACAGCCTCGAACAAATTCGGCTTTGTCATTCATACAATTTTTATTGTACTTATCTTTTCATTTTAGTTTAATTTGAATTGGACAAGGGTGCTGGACTGGACTATGGTTCTCTGAGGCTATGTTTGAATGACAAAAGAATACGTACTATTTTAGAACGGTAGCTATTAAAAATAGCAATGTATATTCAAATAATATTTTTATATTTGAAATAGTTAAAATAGTTGTTATTCTTTATTTCTTGTAAACGTTGAAATAGCTATTATTTAAAAGTGTGAAGAGAGAAAAAATTATTTTTTTTAATTTTTGCCAACACGTTCCGAAATGACAAATTTAACACTACTTCTGTTATCTCCACGTCGTGACAATTCATTTGAGATCCCACTTGCCTATCTTTCCTCTTAATTAGTACATTGTTAACACTATTATTTATTAGTTACAGCTATTCACTATTCCACATATACAATCCAAACAACAGTTTTACTAATCTGAATAGCACCATTTTCACATTAATTTGAAAATCACTATTTTTTCTCTATTCTTATTTACTATTCTCAAATTTTACAGCTATTCTAGCTCTCATTCAAACGTACCCTGAGTCTCGCAGCGAATTTATGAGAACATTCATTAAAGATTTGGACCGCCTATTTAATATTAGACAGTTCAGGTTGAGCTGATTTTTCAATGTTAAAACGAACAAGACAAGCACGCATAACAGATATTTAGTCGTAAGAACTAAAATAAATTGTTCGAATTCAAAAAATATATATCTTTTGATTTGATATTTTCATAAAAAATAAATATGTTGTTATTACAGGAACCTGTTATTCCGATTTCAACCGTTAATCTTTATTGAGATTTGTGCATGAAAATTTAGTTCGTTGAAATTCACACTTAGAAAAATTTAAACTGTTGAGATCGTAATAACAGGTTTATGTTATTTCCAAGAAATAACAGCAGATTTATTTCCACTTTCATAAAGAGAAAGATTCAAATGTGTCTCCTTTTTGTTGTCTTTATTATTTCTCTATTTTTAACCTTTAATAACTTAAAATTTAAAATTCAAATATCAAAATAAAACCGTTAGATTTGATCAATATTATTTCTATATGCCATATAAAAAATTATGACATTTCTACTTTGTTTTGATCGGTGTCAATAGCTTGCAAAAATATATTGATATGGACAAATTATGAATGTTAATTTTTCAACTTATTGATTCATATAAAAATAAAACCGAAAAGTGATTAAAAAAAATTATGTCTATGTAGAGAAAATGATATTAATCATATTTAACGGTTTTATTCTGACATATGAGTTTTAAAAAATTTATTATTAGAAAATTAAAAGGTGGAGATATGATGGAGGCACAAAAATAGATATATTTGAACCCACCTCTTTTATAAAAATGATTTAATTTTAAAACTTCTAAAATAAATTAAGTTATCAATATTTTTAATCATTAGATCAATCATAAATTAATATTAAATTCAATCGTATAACAGAAAATAATTTAGCTTCTCACTAATAAATGTCTATCAATATATGAACATGCCTAATTCAATACTTAGTTGTATTGTACGATCATTTACTGAAATTTAATATTTTTTATGTTGTATTTTATTTGATGGTCTCTGTTTTAATTAGAAAAATGCAATTATTTCTTTTGTATTTTTCAGGTAAAGAATGAAAAATAGTCGAGTTTAACAATTAGTGATGTTTAAAAAGAAAGAAGAGTTCTTCTTCAAAAAAAAATTGTTTACTTAAAAAAAAAAAAAAAAGAGTTCAACATCAAGTCCAAATTTGGATTCAAGAGATAAAAACGCATTATGCTGAATTCTTGTGATTGACAGCAAACTCTGATTTTTGTAAATTAAGTCAATATCAACGAAAATTTACTTGAATTATTTAAGCCTGTAAATACTTATATTTCTCAACAATTTAGTTACTTTTTCAATAAGATAAAAAAAAAAGAGCTATAAATACCCATATACCTTAATAGTTCTTGTTTTGTTTTGTTCGTTGTTGTTGTTATTATTGTTTGTTGTTTATTTTTATTCTTAAAATATTTGCTACACAAATAGGTACACGAGTTCATTCTGACACTCAACGATTTAAAAAATAAGCTGGTTTAATAAATAAGCTGAGTTTGAGCATACCCCAATTCGTTCATTAATAACTAGAGTTATACAAAATTCGTCACAATAAATTCCATGCCTTTCTAAATGATTTCTAAGTTGCTGTTTGGATTGTTTGTTTTATTAGTTGTCTTGTTAATGATGTTTGAATTGTTTGTGTTTATATAAATTCTTACTGAATCATTTGAATTGTTTGTATTTAGATAAACTCTTATAAGTATATAACTATAACTAAGGAAATTGACTGGTCAAACAAGTTATAAACAAGTTGTGAGCCAACTCGAGTTGGTAATGAGCTGAACTCAAGTTGGTTTACAGCTCGTTATTACCATCCCAACTTGAGTTGACTCGCTCGTTAACTAAATAAGTTGAATACGAGTTGGAGGTAACTCGCTCAAACTCGGCTCATTTACAATCACTATATGGAATAAACTATTGCTAAAAGAAATGTTGACTGTTTAATATACTTTATTGAGCATATTAATATTGAATCTTTACTAACAGTTTATCTCTATAATCAAGGGAAACAACTAGTAACAGTTTATGTTTTTTTTTGTATGGTTGGCGATAATTGTCGCTAACAAATATATTGATAATTGAAAAACAAATTATTTATAAGGTTCAAATTTAGAAATTATTTTTTTTAGCTCTTTGATTTGGTGTTTGAATTTTTGAATTTTTTTTATTAAAGAACTCTGGTACATTCTAACATAGTTTAAATGCTATTCTTAAGAATTGAACTTACGATCTCTCCGTAAATAGATGAGACTCGTGCCACTGCATTAATAAGCCCGTAATTCTTGCTTTTTTAACATTTAATCTAACAAACATGTGTACGCACAGGGATGATAATAAAAAGTAGCATATTTACATTTTACTTTGATTTTTTTTTTAAACTTGTATTTATTGAACTTCCATTTCTTTGTATATTCGTAATTCACATTAATTCGTTTCTAAAATCACAACTTTTGCATTTGTTAGATTTATTTTATATTATTTTGAAATTGTCAAACTTACAATTAAAATAAGAATAGTATCGCCAATTGGGGCTTGTTTGGAAGAATCGACACCACCTAGTAGGGCTGAAAATGAATAGGATATTATTCATTTGTATGATTTAAATTTTTGCAGACTCGGATATGACTACAGATATGATTTCATTTTTCTTGTTTAAAACTATGTACGTATATGATTTCATATATTTGGAAGCGTACACGGATACAAATATAGATAATTATTTGTATTTGTATATTTTGAATTTTTCAGGTATATGTTTGTGCGAATACGAATAATCAAATACAGATGATTATCCATATCTATAATTTTTTAATTTTTTTAGTATTCATTTGTGTAGATATGAATACGGATATGGATAATTATCCGTATACGTACTTTTATATATTTGTTTTAGAATTATATATATTTAGAGATGACTTTTTTTGTTAGCACTTTTTGATTAAGAATATGGTTCTGTTAGTGCTTAATTTTTGTTAACATTGTATATATTTTGTAACTACATAACAAGTTTAACACAAATTTTTTTTTTCATCATAATAATTAAATATTTCAATTATATCCGTATTTTATTATGTTATTTTATTTTTTAATGAAAATAAAATATTGGATACTTAATATGTTAATTTTATTATAATATTTAAATTAGATATTCAAGTTATATCCATATTTGTAGTTATACTTATATCATTCATTTAATATTCCATCTGCATTTCGTACCTATTTAATATCCAATCCGTATCCGTATTTATCTAATCTGAGAAGTAAAATCGACCTATTTAATATCCAATCCACATCCCTATTTATCTAGTCTGAGAAGTAAAATCGAATACGAATATGATTTTACCACCGTCCAATCCGTTTTCACCCCTACCACACATCCAAATCCGTGATCGCACCCGGTATCCTGTCTAAATTGCTTAGTTTGTATTTTCTTTAATGAATATGGCTAGGTTAATTTAGAGTATATTAGCTTTCATAGTAGAGGAGGGTTCTAATGCCTTCATTTTTTGTGCCTCCGCCATGCCTCCAGAAACTTTAATAACTTAAAATTTAAATTATAAACGTCAAACTAAAACCGTTAGATATGATCTATGTTATTTTCTTTCTGTGCTCATAAAAAATTATCATATTTCAATTTTATTTTTATGTGAATCAATAAGTTGAAAAACCAACGTCTACAAATTATCCACATTAGTACATTTTTTAAAAGCTCTTGATGATAACCAAAATAAAATTAAAATATCGTAAATTTTTACATGTGCATAGATAAAATGATGTACATATCTAACAGTTTTATTTTGACTTTTAAGTTTCAAATTTTGAGTTATTAAAGTTTTTAAAAATAGAGGCACAATGAAAGCATAAAAAATGGAGGCATTTGAACCCTCCTCTTCATAGTATACTATGACAAATATATATTAATTTTCATAGTAATACTTAAATAGATATTCCGTTATTTTCCAAAAAATATGACAAAATCGATAGCTCGAAACAGTTTTTTTTCTTTTCCCTTTTTCCAATTTTCAATTATTACAATTATTTGTAAGCAGCAAATAGAATCAGCCAAATACACATGGGCAGCAAATTTGCATGCTAAGAACAATGATTGTCACTCCTTATTTCTTTGCCCAGAAAGGTAATAACAATTTATTGCTCTAAAACAAAATCTCACTTTTCTCTATCATGTTAGACAAAAGCCAGGTTATTGATTCTCCTCCCAAGAAAACACAAATCTCGTTGGTTGACTTCGGATAAAAAGTTTGTATGACCATCGACCTTATTTGGTCACCTCATGGATAGCATTAGCCAAATAACCTACATTTCCCGTAGTTACACCTGCCATACTATAAAAGAGAGAGGAAAAGGAATCAGCACCAGATAGCTTACATTACATTACTACAGATGACAATTGTACTGGTCAAATCAGGCACAGACTTCACAGTAGATTACTATGTTATGCAAGTCAGACCAAATATCAGTATTACAGTTAAAAGAAAAGTAATGCTTGTTTAAATTAAATTGAACAAAGTTGAACAATTGTGAATGAAGCAGACAAATGTTACCTTATCCTGCCATTGCGAGTCATGTAAATATGGTACTCATTCGTCAATCTATCGACTTGTTCAGGGGTCATACCACTGTAGCAGAACATCCCAATCTGTGCAGAAAAATAACGGTATCTATTAAGAAACCAACTATGATATTTATCCACTACAATATATAGTATAATTAATTTGTTTAACTGACCTGTTTGGTGACATGCTCCCAGGACAGAGGCGAGCCCAACTTTTCAAGATTCTCTCTTAGTGCTGTTCTCATTCCAATTATACGATCAGCCATACCCTAATAACAAGAATAAGAATCAAAAGTAAGTGTGCAGCTATCATCATTAATAAATCACACTTTCCTGATTAATAATCTTTTTTTCCTGCAATTATTAAAATGGGATAAATGAGCAAGATTAGGTTCAAATGAGACTTTGAAACTCCATTTAGAACCCTGATTCACAAATGACGCTCAGTACAATTATATACACGTTATGCAAGAATTACAGAATAAAAAGAAAAAAATTACATACTTTGACCTCTTGCATCCACAATTTTTTCAATTCAGGGTCACCAAGAATAGTTGAAACAATCAATGCACCGTGAAGAGGAGGGTTGCTGTACATTGGCCGGCCTATCTGTTGCAACTGGCTCTTCACTGCCACTGCTTCCATGTCATTGTCGCACAAAATGCTGCATCAAATTGCATATAGCGCCCCATTAGTTCAGAAAGAAAGTCAAATGCAAATAAAAATATAGAAACAAACATTATTTCCATGTCAAACGTGATTTACAAATCCAAAGTATAAAATCTTTAGTTCCTATTTCTACAAGATCAAGAGGCTACTATTTTACTTCATGACAATCAAGTTGGTACATTTTTATTTTTGTATCTTGAACTCGTTCAAAGTGAACAAAAAAAGTTAATAAATTTTATATTTGTACGCATCAAACATGATGCATATTCAGTAACAGGTTATGATTCAAAGTAGTGGCAGCTAATAGAACCAACAATCCATGTAATGAAAGCACATCCCTTGGGTCATAGGTTCATTCTACATCCTTGTACAAACGAGAGATTTTCAGCTCTCAGCAGAGGTTGACTTTGTTTATTGATAATATTTGGCACATGAAAAATCATATCTACTTGTAAGTTCATGTAAAAATAAAAGGAATAGAGAGTTCTCTGCAATAAAAAAAAGAAATCATGTTTGGCGGGTGTGATTTTACATTTCCAATAGTGCAAGATGGACAAGTGAAGCTGACAGATAATGTATCATCCATCATCTAGATGCCATCTTATTAAATTATTTAGTTTTTGTTTTTTGCATTATAAAGTGAACACTAGTTTTTCCTCAAAAAAAAAAGTGAACACTAATGATTACCTAAGGCAGCCAGCTCTCTGGCCATATAGACCCATATTTTTTGCAAATGACTGGGCACAACCAATTAAATGGCCATCTTCAAGGAATATTCTGATTGCCTTTGCATCTCTCTCTGGGTCCCCGCTAGCAAAACCTTGGTATGCCATATCAAAAAATGGGAAATGGTTTTTTGACTACATGCAAACAAAACCATTTAGGTTGCAAAAATGAAGAGAGGAAGAGAATATACAGAATTCAGGTCTGAATCATGTGGTGAACTCTACCTTGAAAAGGTGAGAAATTTCTCTCCATTGCTCCTCAGAAGGATCCACTCCAGTTGGATTATGTGCACATGCATGAAGCAAGAAAAAGGATCCATTTGGAGCATTCTAGAAACAGTTTTCAAGTATATCAGGTAAGCTACCAAGCATAAGCCAAACAAAAAGAAACATAATCCAATTTACCAACTGAATACAGTAATTATAATTTGTGAATAATAATAAGAGATAGCATTTATGCAATTTCCCCCTTCCGAAAGCTGAGGAATAGCAGTACAGAGGAGTGTAGTCTGTAAAGTTTTAGGCAACTAGGAGGAAATTCTGACAATTTATATTCTAATAAACAAGGGTAAATTTCATGTATACCCCTGAAAAACCTTGAAATTACATATTTCCCCCTCTAAAAATCATAATATCATATTTACCCCTCTAAATTTAAAAAACTCACAAATTTACCCAATTATTGTCTTTTCTATTAAAACTCATTTAAATTTATAAAGTACCCATTTTACCCTTTATTAAAAAATAAAAAAATACGTAGCATGTTTAGAGAAATTCAGTCTTCTAATTGGCCGGTTGTGAGGGCAAATGATTCATTTTCTTACTTGTGATGTGCACACAAGTGTATATCTGAATGTCACTGTGTATGAGTCACTAGTAGAGAAATGAACCATTTTCCCTCGGATACTGACCAATTATAAGACATGAACATTTTCTTACATATACGGCATATTTTATTAGTTTAATAAAGGGTAAATGAGAACTTATAAGATTAAAATGAGTTTTAATAGAAAAGGCAATAAATTGGGTAAATTTCTGTTTTTTTTTTAAATTTAGAGGGGTAAATATGATATTATGGATTTTAGAAGGGAAATATGTAATTTCAAGATTTTTTAGGGCCATACATGTAATTCAAATAGAAAACGATAAACGTATCAGTTTCTTGTGAGTGTTGTTTTACCTTAATATCCTCCATCAAAGAAGAAAAATCAAGCCCCTTTGTTCCAGCATGATAGTAACGGAAGGTGTTCTGTGGAACCCGAGCATCTCTCCAGATATTATGATGGCTGTTTACCAAAGTACAGTAAGTTCACAATTAGTCCACATTGATGTCTCTAAAATGGTTCAATTTATAGCTTTTACATGCATAGGGACAGTGATCTTGTTTGTATTGCACCCTGTTGCTCTCTTGTCACAATGCTGATTATTCTTTTCACTTTGGCATCCTTTGTTGTGTTTACTTTTAACAATTAATATTTAAAATTGCATCCATTGTGGACACGTCAATGCTAATTACACAATTTGTTTGGTAGATATTACTAAGAAACACTGTCATTTTAGAAACGTGAGAGACACCATCCAGATTTTATCCCTAAATATAACCCACACCAGGGCCACCAGTTCCAGGTATGCTAAATGATAGAAGGAGATGATCTTACTTAGACCAAGTTGGAATTGGAATGTATATCTGGGAATCAGGCAGGAATCGCTTCTGAAAGTCAGCAAAAACCCGGCAAGCACCAGTACCAGAAAGAGCTTGAACAGCTGCAATTTTCTTATCCTTTATGAAATCAGAATCTTCCCCATAAGCCAGCTTTAGTGATTCTTCTATCATCTGAGAACTACCTCCCATTGGTAGATACTCCCTAAGATTAAAAAAGTCGATTAACAAACAGAACAATTAGTAGACTGAGGTAACCACATGGGAAAGAATAGTTGGCTTTTGACATAAGACTTGACTAAAATATAAAATAAAAAAAATTTAAATACTACTACATATTTGACCATCTTGACAAAGGTCTTGCCATTGGATCCAAGTTCAAGGTATAGAAGTTTAAAGTAGGCCACAGTCAAAGAATTATTTTGTAACATTCAGATGCAATCGAAGAATAAAAAATTATGAAATCAGAAGGACGAAAATTAATGTACAATTACAAAACAGCCAACATGCAAAAATCATGCCTCTGAAGGGGCGCGGTGTAAAACAATAGAAGTTTTGTAAAACTCTGTTTTATTAATACCATGCCCAAAAAAAAGGGTCATAAGCCTTCTTACAAATTGCTTAAAGACAGCTTTAATGACCTTTCTACAAATTGCCAATAGAAAACATATGCAAGAGATTGTACCCAGAATATTGCTCTACAACAAAGAGCACACATACACTACGTCATTCAATAGACAAATGCCCAGTTCAATTGTACATCACTGTGCATCACTAATCACTTGCATCTTAGGTGCAGGTATTCAATAAATTAAAACAATTTGCTTCAGTAAAGCAAATATGTATATTTAAGCAAAGAACTTCCGAAAAATGCCAGCACTAATACATCTCCTAATTGGCAGACTGTCAAGTGGTTCCACATGAAAAGAAAGCTTAACAACAAGTGGTTCCACATGCTCAAGCAACAGAAATAAAAAAAGGAAAAGGGATTGATCCCACTGGACCATAATTGTGCTTTCTCACCGAATAAGACATGCCATGTACAGATTGGTTTCAGTGTGTGCGCATGAGAAAGAGCGATGAGAGAGAGAGAGAAGACTTTACATATGGAGGTTTCCTGCAATTCTCCTTTCAGCTTCTCTGACACATTCAAGGACCACCGGCTTTCCATTATCATCACGATATGCTCCCTTAAAAATAAAAAAAAATAAGTCAGAAAAAAAAAACCATCAAAAAAAAGTTGGAGCAGTGGTGTTCCTGTAGTTGGTTTTTCTTTTCTTTTTTCTGATCACCATGTTAGCCCTTCCACAACAGAAATTTTCATTGATCTTGGAATAGAAATTTTATCTGCTTCACCACTAAAGATGATAATATTGGCTAACATTAACTTGTGAGTAGGGACCTGCTCCAAATGTCTATTATGCCGCATGTTACCAAAACCACCCATATTAATATGTTCAAAATCCTAAACTCAAACAAAAAAATCCACAATATCAATTTTGTAATATGCCACTGGCAAGCAATGCAAGGTATAAATTTGTAAATTGTTGAAACTGTTCTGTACGAGACCAAGAGGCCAAAAAGATAACAATAAAAAAATTGTTAAATGCAATCAAGTTGATGATTGTGTTTCTCTGCTCTTCATATTAGACGTGCATGCATCACTCGTGATGTAGAACACCATCAACTGTAAGGGTTTATTCTTTCTTTTTTCATAATTTTAAAGAATTTCGTGGAAAATAAACAAACAAGCAATTAAGCACATAACGTAAGTAAGACCATGGTCGATGAAAATCTTGCTATGTGGGGAGATAACTTCAATCAAAATGAATTAACAAACGAGTACATAAATAAAATTTGAGCTGATCAGACAAAATTTGCACTGATCCTCCCCTTTCTCTTCTTCTAGTAATCAAATTTGCAGTATCATATTCAAATGAGATGAACTGAGCATAAACATCATCGATCAAACAGTAACGACCCTTTTTCTATACTATCAATTATCAAACAATCAAATACTTACCACGCCGACATTAACTTTATCTGGGCTGGGATCGGCAAGGAAAGCCTCGGTCACACCGAGAATTGGATCTTTTGCGGCGGGCTCCACGTGGCCGAACCAAGATGACATCTGTCTCGCAAGCCCTCCGGAGGGGACCCACTTGCTCTGAGAGATCGCGCCAGAGAAGATCACAGCCCTGAATGCCATTTTCAATCCTCTCGTTCTCCGTCTCGTTCTCTGTTTCACTCTGCTTGTGTACTGGATTGGAGAAGAAAGCGAGGTTCAGGTACCAAGTATGAGAGAAAGCAATTAAATGGTTGCGTTTAGAGGGAGTGGGGGTGTCCAACTGGGAATTGGATTGAATTCGGTCCGATATCCGATCAGAGCCGTCCGATTTGCATCGGGCTTGTAAACTTGATCAGAACAAATCGTGAAGTTATTCGTGCGCGAATGTTGAGACAAATGGGACGGATATTAAATTGCACCTGACCGATTTGGTCCGAAGTCCATCGGACCGCCTTCGGTTCCGCGTTAGAGACTGGAACCGCAAGAGGCTAGCGTAGTAGCGTACCGAGCAAGAGGTGGGGAGAAATTGCTGCTTGCTCCTGGTGCAAATTTGAACGTGTTAAGCCGGGTGAGTTGCATGAAAGTTACCAAGTATCAGCTGTGTTATTATCTAATGAGATAATGATCTAATCTTTAATTAATTTCAAATATTCAAAAAGCAACGACAATTAGATTATGAGTTTATTTTATAAATTTCTAGATGCGAGCATTTGAATATTTTATGAACATAAGTCGGTAAGACATCCAAGAATTAATGACCATGTGAGTTGAGTTTTTTTAATAATTTGGAAGCACTTTATTTGAATGCATTACTATTTTTTATTAGTAAAGTGGTATTATATGAAAAATTTAATGGACTATGTAAATTATCTGCTATAAATAATGAAGGAAAAACATGACGTGATTAACACACCGTAATTTGGTCCTATCACGTTACGGTACGTGATTAAAATAAACGTGACATATTTAAAATGGTGGAAAATATTCACATCGAATAAATAGTCACGCCACTTATGATCACGATGTGACCACAAGTGATCTGATTAAATATGACTTGACTAATCGAGTTTAGTTATTGTTTTCAAATTTTAAGTTTGTTGAAAAAAACAAAATATACTAAAAAAATAAAAAACTATTACAAAATAAATTATAATTAAGAAATAATGTTGTTACGTGACGTAACCGGATTAAATTTGCGTGACGTGACTAGGATGATAGAGGATAATCATGTCACATGACATGCGAGTCACATTACGTGATCGACACGCGTAGCATGACGGAACTGATAACAATGTGACTACTTTTCTGCTCTAACAAAAACCACGTAAGTACTCAACCATGCACATAAGCTTAATTTCAACAGGGCTCAACTAAAATACATAAAAAAAAGAATTCATTTTTACTGGCGTTTGAGATTGAATAGTTTTATTTTATTTCCACTTTTTCTCACAAGTCAAATTGTAGAAAACTCAAAATTAAATAAAACACTGTTAATATGATTATCATATTTATGTGGAAGAAAACAACCGATTAATTTATTTTATTTTCACGAATCAAGGCTTTAAAAGATAATGCATATATATAGCATTGTTTACGTCAATAGATATCTACAATTCTAAATGTTATCTTGGCTCCGGGTCACAATTGTATAGATGGCATTTATGTTTTCTTTAATTAAAATAAAATAAAATATGACTTAGAAATAAAATAATAGAGATAATGAAATCATACTATTCTATCAGAGGACGCGCTACCATAACGTTTTAATATTCGGTTCTCATGCAGTATTCGGAAGACCACTGCACACCATATATACGATATGCGGCTGAACATGCGGATTCTTATTCGGATTTATATATGCAAATTTTTTATTAAATATTTAATCCCACAGTACTTAAATACAATAAGGCAGCATGTAGAGAGGTTATAAAAGACTTCTGAGTGGGACGCTTGAAGAGAACACCTACTTGGTGGGTCTGAAACTCATTTAATGGGTTATGGATTCGGATCCGGAACTCTTTTAATGAGTTTTGAATATTTTTTAATTTTTTTAAAGCATGGATTCAATATTCGGTCCGAATAGCTATTTTCATTCGGCCGGACACTGAATAGGAAGATATATTCACCACTAGAATATATATTCACCTAATATAACCGAATTTTAAAACAATGTGTACATAACTATTAAGTGTGACAAAGAGTCATTTTCCTAATAGTTGTTTTCTTGGGCATATATTAATTAGTTGGATTGAGGTCAACATACAAAAATACGAAATTACAAGTATTTGAATTGTAATTCAAAAACATATTATCAATTCTATACTGAAATTGGAGAACATAATATCAACTTTTATTTCTGTCCTAAGAAAATTAATGAAGTTCTGTAATAATTAAATACACAAGAGTTTTATTTCATATTTATTGCTTAAACTTTTTCTTTTTTCATCATACTAATTGAAAATTTGGTTTTTCTATACAAGTTGTCCCCTCATTATATTTGAAATCCTTCATTAAAAATGTTTTTTTGGAAAGCAAAAATTTATGATTGTAAAAATGGAGGGAAATACTATTATTTTATTATGTGTTTTTCTTGAGGATAAAAAAAAATAGACCATTGTCATGAGCAATGTTCTAAATAGCGCGCTATAGCGTTTTCGGACCAAAAAAGCTATGACGCTATGGCTATATAGCGCCGTTTTTTCAGCCGTTCCGCTATACACGATAAACGCTATTTAAACCTTTGGTCATGAGCATAACCAGTTATGCAACTTGCTTACAAATCTTATGTGAAATAAATTTCTGCAAACAAGTGTGTATCCTATTTATATTTTATCTACTTGTTGAAAATAATTTTTTCCTATAAACTAAAGTATGGTTAGTTATGCTATAGTTATTTCAAACAACAACCACAATTAACAGATCAAACAATAACAACACAAAACCAATTTGGCTCTGATGAGCATCAGACTCAAATTTGTGTTCCATGTTCGTCCGATTCTGATACGTTCTATCTTGGAAAGAGTAGGTCGTATAGGAAATGGGTTGGGTTCGTCCTGTCGCGGAATGACAGGCTGAGTTGTGCATTGAGTTTGGAACTCAGGTTGGTTTGGAGATATTCGGACTCTGACCTATACGATATCTCTTTTTGCAAAAGTTTTCAACCCCTGTTCAGTGGGTCTTCTAGCCTTATATAGGCCGTCCCGTAACCACTATCCCGTGAGGTTATGGGAGACTGGACGATTATGTTAATCGCACCAACAATTATCCCGCACAAAGGCGGTGTAAGCTGGCTTTGGGCTGAGCCTGTATTCGCGAGGCTTTATGAGGCTTTTTGTTGGGCCTTGTTCGGATGGATCTCAAGCTTTTCATATTGATTACGGGTTGGCCTCTTAAGAAGGTTCGAATCCCGGTTCTTTCATGGCCCGTGAATGGGTAGTTTAAGGGCCTTGGGAACATGGCCCTATCAGATTCGTTCTAACTTTTGTACATACAAATATTAAAGCTAACGCACACACTTATTGAAGCAGTGCATACGGATCTTAAAGTGGATCGGAAGGACGTAGAACTCATCGGACTCAAGTTGGTCCCTAACAACATATGGAATGTAAATCATAATGAAGATATAATTGATCATCATAAAAATTCATTTATCAGATAACATCTTAAATAAAATTTAAAAACAATAATGTTGATTTCTTTATGAAATCAGTGGATTTTACACCACTTTTGTCAAAAGAAAAAACCTTGAATCAAATTAATTCGATAGTTGAAACTGTTTCCAACTTCAGCACATAAAAGAATGATAGAAGTTAATTGCTCCAAAATCTTAAGAACTTGTGTTTGGTCTAGTGGCAAAAGTACATGGTTTCCATATGAAAATAAGTCATGAGTTCAAAATCTAAATGAAAGAAATTCTTTGTTGTAATAACATGGGTATGGAATATGAAAACTCAGACCTTCATTTTTTTTTTCAAAAAAAAAAATTTCCTCCAAAATCTTGTGCTTTAGAAATAAGTAGAAGAACACAATACGCACAAAATCAATGCAATTTTAATCTCAAATATTAGACCCGCCAACAATAAATAATTCTAAAAGAACAAATGTTATTTTTCTTTCTTTTCTTTTAGAAAATGGCCAATGAACTTATGCTACAGAAATTGAACTGTGGTGTTTCCTTTTTCCTTTTTTTTTGGGAGAGAAATAGAATAGACTCAATACCTACGTGTTTGATTTAATAAAATAATTTAAAATTATACTATGGTTGTTTGAAGATTGTAGCATGCAATATAATGATGAAATACGGTGTTTAGATCCTAAATTTTTTGTGAATGTAGTTGATAAAAAAAATACTTTAATTAAGATTTAAGATTTTATCTAATATGATAATTTTATAATTAATCTTATTTTAATTATCGATACTTTGTCAGATCAGTATGCATGTCTCTGTGTTTTTTTTTTCAGAAAGTTGCTAATCATTACTAGAGAAAATTATATATATTTTTTTTGGTCTATTACATAATTCACTCTTTTTCGCTTTAAAATTTGCAAAGAATTAAAATTTTAAATATTCAGAACTAATTTTTTAATAAAAAATATAATAAATTTTTTATTGAACGAAAGATGAGCATTTTATTTAAAGTACTCCTGGAGCAACCAATATTTTGTGCGGTATTGGGAAGTACGAGACCTAGAAGGGAAAGCCAAGTGCTCAACCATCACTGATCCTTGGCATTTAGTTGTTGCCTGTTCAATTCAGAAAACCAACTTGAAAGCTCTTTTTATAAGAAAGTGGGTTTTCAGTTGGATGGCATGGGATGGGTTCGGATCCTCTCTGCAGCGCGGAAATTGTGGGATACTGGTAGCATAATGAGCATATCGGAACAGCGATCCGATAAGATCTGATCAGAACCGTTCAATCTGAAACGAACAGAAATTGGCTTGCAAGTTGGTAACTTCTTATCTGGGCCAATTGTACTCACAACCATCGATACAATAACTCTTGAGCCATTGTAGCCCGTTAGCGGTTGTAGTTTGGGCCTGAATTTGGCCCAAAGTGACCAAGTTCCTTCATACCTCAAACAAATTGCCTTTGTAGGTCAATTGTTTCCTCTTTCTTTCCCTCAAGCCACTTTATGTTTTTTTTTGTACTCTCTTATTTTTTAATTATGAGAAAAAATAAAGAGAAAAAAAATATAACTCTCCTTGTGATTATTAACTTAATTTTCGTACAATAATTATGTTTGTCATATTTTTTTTACGCAGTAATTGTTTTTCATATATAT